>CM044433.1:80436251-80493207 GCA_024363595.1 Xenopus borealis
GCCGACCTTCACCCACAATTTTTGTTTCAGTGTTTTTATTGAATATGGGTTAAAGGGTTCTTGTTTCCCAGCTGGGGGGCTAAGTTTTGGTTTTTATAAGTTATAAGCATCTTCGCAGTCTCTGTCTGTAATGTATTTTTAATACACCAGCTTCTGTACATTTTGCTGTATTCAATCTTGTTCCCATACAGGCAACATCAAGCTGTGCCATGTGCTCCCTTGCACCTGTCAACCTCTGACACTCCTGCAAAGCACAAAAACGGGGCTAAAGCAAGCTGCCTGTTTTTAACTGTTTGTATAGGACTTTATGAATGGTTGACAGATCTGGACCAGCTGCTAAACTTTTAAAGTGATAATTTAAAGTGAGTCTATTCTTCATCACCATCTTACCAGGGTGATAAGGATTACTAATAGTAGTACATACTATCCAGAATGTTGTTCCACCAGAGGGGGTATGCAGAGCCGGGAGAGCCCCTTTTAAAATGAGAAGTTGAAAGAGCTTCTCAAATATTTACCCAACAGTTACCACAATACTTTGGGAAAGTCTTCTGTTCTGGCCAAGCATGTGCATGGCTCAGCTCACATTTTTTTTAACCATATTTGTGTTTAAATGGTGTCATGTTGCCTGTTGTCAATAATGACGTTTGATTCACATGGATACAGACACAAGGACAAGGGAACACTGGAATTACCTCTAGAGTCATTTCTGGGTACCCTTGCATACATGAGTGCAGTTTATCAAAGTAGGCTGACTCTAGGTAGAAGTTGTCTAGGTGCACGTTTAAGTGCTTTGCAGTACAGCTTTGTCTTAGTAAATTAGCCTGCAGGTCATTATTTCCGTTCATTTGCCCCTATTCAAGCATGCTTGATCAGATGCCAATGGGTACTTTCTTTTGTGATGGCATACACCCTTGTATGATATTAACTGATTAACCAAGTTTGGGGCACCCATATGCTCACTCCAAACTGGACACATATTCAGGATTAAGAGATACTACACCTGTTTTTTCATATCACAATGTGATTTACATTCTCATCCTTTGGCCTTTTTTGAGGGCAATATATCCCAAAAAATATACAACCACTTAAATCAAAGATATCGAATTGCTCATTACATAACATTTGAAACGGGACTATTTGTTTATATTTTCAAGTGAGTTGACTTCAGACACTGAGCCAAATGGATCTGAATAGGGGTTATGGCCTTTATTTGTTATTATAGTATGCTGGTTTCTCACTGTGTGAATTGTATTTGGTGGTTTTTTTATTTTTTTTATTTTAATTTTAGGGTATATTATTACAAATGCTGAATTTAGCAGTTAAATCCTTTCTGAATTGCTCTCTGCTCATTTGCATGACACTGGTACTATGCAGAAGAGGTGAATTTGGGAAACAACATAAATGGATTAATTTAAACCTGCTAGATTGTGTGTACATTAATCAAGATGAATGCAAACAAAAGTCTAGCTATTATATAGGAGCTTTGATTCAAATGGGAAAAGCAATTTTCTTTCTAATCTTTAAATGGTGGTTGGATTATTTTTTAATCAATATTTTTCATGCATTTATGCATGTGTTTGTATAGCATTGTTTGTCGAGTGCCATCACTATCGTTGTTAACCAGTTAATAATGATAGTGTCTTAACAGGGAACCATAGCAAACTAATAGTATTGTACACTATAGGAGAAAAAGGAACTTTTGCTTGGGTCACTTCATATTGTATACTACTTTGCATAAATGCATATTTTTAACCCAATTTGCTCGCATTTCTTGCATGACTAAATAGGACTAATGTGTAAATATATACATATATACACTATAGCAAAAAAGTTGTGATCACCACTAAGGTTGGGAGCGCTCCTCTAAACCTAATTCCCTTTACTTGACTTGTTTGATAGGTGTCGATTACAATCGTGTACACATTAGTATGAGTCCATAATCAATATATTATTCTTCCTTTATTGCTTCATTGCTTTTGTCTCATTCTTTTTTGAATAACTAGATACCAGATAGAATGCTTTGATATTTTCAGTAAGGGGTCATAAGAATGTTGCTTTCCCTTTCCTTCTGGCCTTTAATCAGTTAAACCACTCATAGAACATCAATAAAGACGGCAGTCTACATTATTTCCTGACAAAGTCAGCCTGACTATGCCTTCTCTTTCAGTTACTAAGGTCTCATCCTCTAGCCATATCAGCTAAAACATGGGTTAACAGGGCCTGCACTACATTACGCAAGGGCAGTTGCCTGTAGTGATGTATAGGACTCCATTCGCCCTGTCCATAGCCGCCTTCTGCACCACTTCCACCGTCTTTTTATATGCTCACACAGGCCCCACCCAGCAGTGATGTCAAAAAGGGGATGGGGCCTGCACAAGTATATAAATAGGGGAACAAGCCTGGTTAGTGTCGGGTGCGAATGGAGGAGCTTGAGTTTGAGTTTTTCTCAACATGCACATCACTTGTTGATAGTATCAACTAATCAAGTATTTGCTTTCATTTTATTTGTAGTAAACTATTTAAAACCAATTGCTGAATGGTTGCTATTGACAACTGCACTTGTGGATCAAAATTACCCTGTTCATAAATCAACCGCTTGAAATAATTTAAACTATATTATTATCTTAAGGATGACTCAGCGTTACCCCAAAGCCTTATAAGCCATGTACAAGTAAGTGCTTTTGGTGCACATTTAATTGAGATGTATTTATGTGCCAAAATATTTTGCAGCACTGTACAATAACTTATACATTGAACATATATATTAGAAGATGAAGCCGTTGAGATTTCACATACTGTTGCACTGTCACACTGTTACTTTTAGAGCGCAATCATGCCTCTAGATGGAACTAGAGTGCAGCACCATGTAGCACTAAAATATGGTATTTGGACATGGTACAACCATGTGACAAGGGTTGAGGAGACTGCCTCATACATACTTAGATAAACAAAAGGAATTCTGGGAATGAATTCCAAATGAGCTCCAAGAAAATCCCATTTGCATGGGTTTATCCTATTGGCTAAAGCTCACCCCAGAATTCCTTTTGTTTATCTAAGTCTGTATGAGGCAGTCTCCTCAACCCTTGTCACATGTTTGGAAAACCACATGGTGGCTCTACTTAAGCTGATCAGACAACCTGCACTGCACTGATGAGCCTCAAGAAAGGCGAAACTGGTCTGCAGTTGGGAAATCTGATCAGCTATTATCCTGGCTTTAGCTTAAAAACCCAGTGGGTGAGCTTTAGCCAATAGGATAAACCCATGCAAATTGGATTTTCTTGGAGCTCATTTGGAATTCATTCCCAGAATTCCTTTTGTTTGACATGGTACAACAAAATGTGTGTAGCACATCCTTGAGTGCACTTTAGCTGTGAATCTGTGGAATGTGTGTGACCCAGCTAACTGCTTGGCTTGTGCCCAGGACCCCCAGTGTACCCTGCAACTCCCGGTACCTGGTGTTGTGCAGTGCAGCAGGAGATTCAGTCAGAGACAGTTCTTTTCAGCAAACTTGAACTGATTTATTGAAATGACAGCCTAGTAGGATACTTTGATAACCCCTCCAGTGGGATGATACAGACAATATGTAATATACTGTAAGCCCGCAGCAATGATTCACGTTTCAACGGGATTATTACCCTCTCACTAGGTAATGTCTCCTCTCAGGTGGATAGCACTAGGTCCTGGATTCACAGCCTGGGGTGTTGTTTCTTGACATCTGACTTGGTCCTCACCTCACCCACTGTATTCAGCCTGGGGTCTTGGGTCAAGGCACCCTATCTGGTCCTCAACTCACGTACGGTAGTCACTGATCTAGTGGTATACATACCACGGGGTCCTAACCCCACTAGTTCTCCTTGGTGGAGTCACAGCCGCCTTTCACTCATATGACTATCACAGTAACTACTACCACTGGCTAAACTTTCACGGAACCATAGCCCTGGTGCTGTAACACCTCTCTGGGAGGCATGGTCCCAGGAGTAAGACCCTGAGCACATGGGGCTATATCCTTTTATACTTTTAAACAGTGCCACCTGGTGGCCAAATTCTTTGAACTGATCTGGACCCAGGAAAAGGGACATAGCTACCTGAGTTACTTAAGGACACCTTAGGTGTCCAAATATAGAGGGGAACTGCCCAAATATCAGGGTCCCTACATGTGAAATCCCGATGACTTCATCTGTACATAAAAAAACAACCAATAAGCGAAACAAGACATAAAGGGGGCCCTGCCCAAATGAGTTTGCAGTTATCAGATCTACATGCTCAGAATGGTGTTTGAGGTAAGAAACATTGAACACAGCTGTCTGGAAACATCTGCTTATATTATACTGTGCAAGCCATTTCATACATGGCTGTATGTATGTCTCCTACATATATAAGCAAGTCCATACAACTGATGACAACTGGGTTTCAAATCTAAGAAAATTTTACTTATTATAACAAAGGTGGCAACATATACAAACTGTACACATGAACAAATAATACTGTTTTGACATATTACTAATGAATTAATTTAATTGTTTAACGGCTCATCCTTTTAATCTGGACAAAATTAATCATTAACATTTAATTAGTAATAGAGCAGGTTTCTTTCAAGCCTACTGCACTGGGCACATTTTTCTTCATTGCTCCTTTTTTCCCCCCTCCCAAATGAAAAGCTAATTGACTTTTCCTGCTTGAGAGTTGAAGCCACTCTGATTAATTTATCATTAATTTTTAATCAGCCTTTTACGATGACTGTACTGAATTATTGTCTCAAGAACACATCCATCACAGGAGCAGCTCCATGCTCCAGACCCCTCTCTGAGGCTTGGAAAAACCCCTGATAGAAAGCAAAGTCCCAAGGTCAGCACTCTATGATAATACGCAAGGAGAAATATTTGTATTGTGTAGGGCTAAGTGCACCAGTGCAATATGTAAATCATCACATGCTAATGATTTTATGCAGTGATTTGAAGAACTTCAGGCATTGGGGCATGAAAAATGAATGGCAAAAGGACATCGTTAACCACCCATGGGACTATAAAATTCTCTTGCTCTAATGTTAGGAAACCTTTAAATATATTTCTTCTAATGCCAACTCCTTTATAATAGCGCAATGTTTATAACACACGTTGGAATACTTGGCCATCAATTATTGTAGCAATGATTTTCTCATTCATACTCTATAATAAAAGTAACTGCATGTTGTTAATCAGCTACAGAAAAGATGGTCTCACTTCTACCACTTGCTGCTTATTCGATACATTGACTGTATTTTAAAGAAGAAAATACAATCTGTATTCCTTTAATGAAGAGTATTGGCATTGCTTATCCTGTGATGAAAAACATTATTGATCCATTAATTTGTGTTACCTGGGAGTGACCAAACAGCTCTGCCAGGGCTAAATTAAATATGTTTTATAGGCTCCAGTAAAACAATTAGCCTGGCCTAATTAAGCCTTGACCGTTTATGATTCCCTTTAACAATGGCAACTTCTGTTATGCACATATTGATGCAGCAATTTTTAGATATTATACACCATTCTCATCAGTCCCTGCCCCAGTGGAGCTGTGTCTTCACATACTAGGGCCAATTAACCTGCTTGTATGTTTTGGATAGTGGGAGGAAACTCGTGCAACCTAAAAAGTTAAAGGAGAATATTTCCCCTGAAATATTCTGGGTGCAGCAACTACTTGATACTGACACGTTCCCATGATTTTTATAGGAATGTGTTGGTAGTGTGGTAAGTATGACTTCCTCCACAGAGGGAGGCGTGGGTATAATGGGGTGGTGCGTGCCCTAGGAGTTTCATGGCTAACAACCAGGTATTAGGAGGTGTGGTAAGAGTTGTAGGAAGAGGTTCTGAGTCTTTAGGGGAATGGTATGGGACGCTGTGCAGTCCCTCCCAAGAGGATACCAAGAGTGCCTGGAATTGTGAGTTGGGATTATAGGGGTCTGGGTTGAAACACCAATGGAGGTAGTATTTCTGTGAAGCTAGGTAGTATAGGTAGAAATAAGTATTCTAAGGGGCCAATTTACGAAATTCACATTCCGAATTCGATTGAAAACCGATCGTATGAATTTTTCTTCGATCATAGAATATCGAATAGATCGCATGATCGGATTTTCGATCATTCAATGATCGAAGGAATCAAAATTTTAGTTATTCAACTGCCTACTTCGCCAGATTGTTCCTACTGAATTGTAATAGAAGCCTATGGGAAGCTCACCACAGGCTTCTGAGGCTAAGTCCTACATGAATACCATTCGTACGATCGTACAAATTTTTCAGATGCTCGAAGGAAATTTCGCGATTTTTTTAGTGAAATCAAACGATCGGTATCCAATCGTACGAATTCATTGAGAAATCGTATTGCGAGCAAAATGATAGCCTAAAACAATTCGATAAGCATTCGATGGTCGAATGCTTATCGAATTTCAAATTTGGTCCAACTAATTTTGGGGAATAATAGTAAATTTGCCCCCAAGTGTTTTGTTGTTCCATAGGAAAGGGATTAGAAGTATGTTCAACTATCTAAAATATATTTTCAGAATATGGACCAGGGAATGAAGGTGGCATAAAGTGCCATCCTATCGATGTTTTTTTAGAGGAAGGACCTTTTGGCCCATAAGGTGTATTTCCTGTAGAAGAAGGATGGAGGTAGCGAAACTCTCTTTGGATAGTTAAACATTCGGCTCCTTTTAAATTTGGAATTGAGATCCCTTACATTCCATGAAATGATTGATAATTTAGCCATATTTTGGGATATATTCAACAAAAATTTAAGTTAGAGATCACCACAGTCCACTAGGGTGGACTCTCCATTCATTTCGATGGGATTTTGAAAGTTGTATTTATCAAAGAATGAACATTCACTTTCACCCATTGATAAATACTTTTTTTAAATTCCCAGAGAAATGATTGAAGAGTGGTGGAATTTCACTCTAGTGGACTGTGGTGATTTATAACTTAAAGTTTTGATAAAAATACCCCTTGGTGTCTGTTAGTGGGTGCCCAGCCATTTGCTGTGTCCATACCCTTGCAAATAATAAAAATTCAGTTTTGGCAGTAAGATTAATTACAAAACTCGTCACCAATGTATTGTTATTGCTACTTTTTATTACTCATCTTTCTATTCAGGTCCTCTCCTATTCTAGTCTCTTATTCAAATCAGTGCATGGTTCTAGGGTAATTTGAACCCTGGCAACTAGATTGCTGAAATTGCAAACTAGAGAGCTACTGAATAAAAAGCTAAATAATGCTGCATCTTCCACTCACTTGCACCCTGTCCAGTACTCAGTGCCAGGCAATCCAGCTGGCCACGTAGCGCCCACCCCCCCTCCTTAGGGCCCACCTGTTTTTTTTCCTGGTGATGGACCAGTCCAACTCTGATTAGGCAACTATAATCCCCTTTCCCTATTGTGTAGACTAGAGGTAAGTATGATGGCATAGGAATGTGCCTGATGTACATAATTGTACTAGATGGAAGTCACAAATGCAGTGGTATGCTGGAAAAACATAATAAATAGTGACACTTTTTTCAGTTTGAACCCTATAAATTAGAGCTCCTGCTGCTAATATGTAAACTGTAACATTGCATATCTCTTTGTCATCCCATGTATCCAGTAGGCTGTTTGCAGATGAGTACTTTGTGGCTTTTGAAGCACAACCCTTTATTGTAGCACTTTTCTTTCACTGAAATATGTTTTCTTTCTGTACTCGGCTATCTCTGCTAATGCATGCAAAAGTCTTGCTTATATATCTTCCTTTCATTCTTCCATGCTGGACATATCATTACTATGCCAACAAAATGGATTCAAATACAGAGCTTGCAGCCTGTTAATGGGGTGACATTTTCTGTGTGTTCTGGAACTTTAAAGAACAGTAATACTTAAAAGCAAGTGTTCTTAGCTAAAAAGGCATGCTTTTGTAATACTGAAAATGTCAACAAATCTTTAACCTTTTGTTTTGTGAATATATATTTTGTGAATATTTTAAACAAGTGTGCCAAGGCCATGCTATTCCCTGTTTTACATCCTCTCTGCGTACAAGTATATAGATCACACCCGTCATAAACTTTGATCATGAGCTTCAACAAGCAGGGCCCTCATATCATATATCTGTCAGTATTTTTATGTATCTTGTATATTTGATGTTGAAGTGAACCTGTTCAGTACACTATTACCATTCTTGGTAGGGGTGCCACCTTTTCTGGAAAGAAATACCAGGCTTCCTATATATTGATATTTTTTTCTCTATTAATAACATTGGGATCAACCATCATTTATACCAGCCAGGCTGGTAAAATACTGGCCAGGTGGCAACCTTAATTGTTGGGGATGTGCTACAGTAACCATACAGCTATCTTTGTTTTACCCACGAGTTACCCCAAAAATTATTCACCCCAACTTCAGATCACTGGGATTGTTGAGGATTCTTTTGAACTCCAGCCCACCTGCCTAAGTATTTTGCTGATGAAAATGTGTGTGCAGCAAAATGTGTAGGACAGCAAGGCATTGGTGGACTGGAGTAAGTAACCCTCATAAGTCTCAAACCTCTGAGGATGAGGTAAATAATTTTTGAGGAAAGAGGGGTTTGTGGGTGAATTAATAATAGCAGTTTAGTTATTGTGTAGGTTCAATTAATCTGGCACTCTGCAGTCCGCCAGCCATTTTTCAGTTTTAAGGGCTGGAAGTAGTCTATGTGGGCAGCTGTTTTTAATATATGAAATGTTGTGGGTTTGGTTTTAAATGTGAACTAAAAGTGAAGTTTTAATCCATTTAACAAATCCCCAGCAATGGTAACTGTGTCCTGAACAGGTCCACTTGACGGAGAATAAAACAGAACCTCTTAAATTTTCTTGTTATGATTTTGAAGTGCACTGTTTGGTTGAAACTGTAATTTTTTTAACTGTGCAAAGATGTGAACAGCCATTGACTTCAAAGTCTTATGTGAATTTTCAACGTTTTACTTTACTGAAAAATCCATTAAATTGCTGGAAACATTTGCATCACAGCAAATGGTTATTACGTGGTTTGTATAGCTGATGCAAATCCCTGTGACCCTGGGAAATCTAATGGTGTCCTCTATAAACCTTCCAAGTGTTACTGACTAACAGGAACTTATTATCAATGGTTAACGGTGGGAGTTCTATGGCCCAGCAACCACAGAGTATTATTCTTAAATCAACACTGCACAATAACGCATTTTCTATCCCTTGAGATCAATTAGATGTCTTGATGCTATTCATCAACTGTACTTGCTTCCATAGTTGCGTCAATGCATCTGCTCAGCCTGCTTTGATAACATACTCAAGAGAACCCCAGAAATACTAGCAGCCTTGACCTATCAGTAATTCAAGGGTCCAGCAAACTGCTTCAATCCATAACTGCAACTGACACACCTAGTGAATTAGATGCTAATTCCATTATTGATGCTGTTCGCATGTACTTCTGCAGTGGTGCATGGTGTACAAGTTGTGGTGGACACTACTTAGCAGGCGTCTGCCACTGAAATCTGGTGGGGACGGGGACAAAACTAGGGGTAGGAAGAAGAGGCACCTGCCTAGGATCAACAATGGGGGGAGGGGGGCTGGGCAGGTATCTTTTAAGCCAAATAATTCTAACTTGATATACTAATATAAAATTTGTGATGTGAACCTGTGCATTACATAAGATCCATATATGAAACTGTCCAGAACTTTTTAGCTTTATAATGATTCCAGTAAATATCTACTCCTGAACAATGTTTGTAATGTGACGAGGTATTATCCTCCTGAAAAATCAATGCAGTTTCCTACAGGTCCCTTTTGAGCTAATCACTTGTGCCCATTATTTCTTCCACAGCCAAAGGTTTCCTGACACCACAATTTGATGTACAGGTACAAGATTTGTCCATTGTTCTTTTTGAAAGTGGATCTAAGTCCGTAAAGGACAAGTCCTGTATACTCTATGGGTAATATGTATTATGCTGTGTAAAAACAGCAGAATAATGAACCACACATAACCGTGTGTAAAAAAAAAAAAAAAAAAAAAAAAAAAAAAAAAAAAAAAAAAAAAAAAAAAAAAGTAAAAAAAATGGGGTAAAATTTTTAACCGTTTTTTCTTAGAGTGACTGCCAGAAACCATGTAAAATATCGACGGCAAATCTGGCATTCACAAGGTGTAAAATTTTACACACCTTCATAAATTCACTATTTATTTTACAAAGCTTTCTACATTATTTCAGTGATTTTTATTTTACACGGCATAATAAACATGCTCCTATCTGCATAAAGTGAAATCAAACCAGTGTTGGACTGGCAGGGGATGCGTGTGTCTGGGCACACTAGGGCTGCCACATCATTTCCCCCAGGTAGGGTTAACACCTGGCCAGTATTTTTTATGGCAGATCCCAATGTTATTAATAAGAAAAAAGATAAATATATAGGAAAGCCGGTATTTTTTTCAAGAAAAGGTGGCAACCCTACCCCCATTGTAGGGGAAAAGTAGAGGGACTGAAATGAAAGATAAGGCAATAAAATGTAAGCACAAAGATGTGAATTGAAATGTGAATTTGCCCAGTCAGATGTCTCTTTTCTGTTAACTGGGTCAATGAGGGAACCCAGACAATTAGAAAGCATTTTCTGCTTGTTATAGGTCCATCTCTATTACATTTAAAGTTTTATTTAAAGAGATCTTCCATATTACTGTATTTTGGGGTTAGAATATAGCAGCAACATCTTACTTAGTTTTTCTGTCTCATGTTCCTACAAGCAAATACAATGACAAACTGTACTCCTGGCTACATTGCCCAATAGTGGAAGGGCTACCATGTGTGTTTTTAGATGTATTACCAATTTTGTTCTATCTATTAATAAGGGCAGGGGTCCCCAACCTTTTTTGCTCGTGAGCCACATTTAAATTTAAAAAAGAGTTGGAGAGCAACACAAGCATGAAAAAGTCCATGGGGGTGTCAAATAAGAGCTCTGATTGGCTTTTTGGTAACCCCTATATGGACTGGCAGCCTACAGGAGAGAATGTTTGGCAGGACATCTGTTTTTTATGCAACCTAAACTTGCCTCTAAGCCAGTAATTCAAAAATAAGCACCTGCTTTGAGGCCACTGAGAGCAACATCCAAGGGGTTGGAGAGCAACATGTTGCTCACGAGCTACTGGTTGGGGATCACTGAATAAGGGCATACTACATTTTGTAAGTCCACCTGTGCTGACCTAGCATGGACAATTGCATTGTAAGCTCATAGGGAATGTAATATGCTTCATTAGCACAAACAATGTTCGCAAAGATGCTTGCAAACATTAGCGACCATGTTTGCACCATTTTTCACTGATTAAAGACCTCAATGACTTCCTTGCAAAGTTTTCCACCAAATTTCTTTTGCAAACATTCTCAGTGTATGTAATAAAATTTAGCAATTGCAAACAGTTTTTTGAGACAAAATATTTAACAAAATTGCAGAGCAGGTGTTAAAGGTTTACAATGTGCAATTTAGATTTAAAAACCTAATGAAGAATATTACACTGACAGGCAAAATTTTATTTGCAAAGGTTTGCGGTTTGCAAATTTGATTAAATTTCCACCATAAATTTAATGTTTAAATTACTTTTTTTACAGTCTTAGGGCATGGAGATCGATATTGGAGAAATATCCCTTATCTGGAAAACCCCAGGTCCCTAGCATTTTTGATAACAGGTGCCATACCCGAATAAATATACTGGAAAGTATATATTATCGTTACTTTGAAAGAAATGCAATGTGACATGTATAGGCAATGAATGAAGGTGACATGTATAGGCAATGAATATAAAACAACTAAACACTGAAGGTATTCATAAAGATTTAAAAAAACAATAATAATAATAGTGATTTTATTATTTTGTCTTGCTGTTCCTTTGAAAGCAAAGTGGAAATCTGTGTGCAATTGGTTAGTAAAGGGAAACAACTTTTCTTTTTCTTTAAATTCTATTGTACTCAAATATTATGTTTTGTATCTATTCCTTTTAGGTTATAGAAAAACAATAAGAATAATGTAATTAAATTAGAAGTAATAAAATGAGGAAATGAGTTAGCGCACATAAAACCGTAAGTTTGAAGGAGCAGCCGAACTGACTGTAAAATGTACGGACATGACTTAACACAAATCGTTAGATGTCACCACAGCAGCTCTATTAACAAACACTGTCTTTGTAGCACTTCAGAGGAAGGGGACATAATGGGGAGTAATGAATTATAACTGTAATTAGGGCAGCTCTTGAAGTATTCAGTATTTAGTAGACAGGCTGATAGGGGTCTGTGAATTTTAGAAACCATTCCACTTATCACCATGAATTGGATTTGTAATAAAGTACCCCTAGCTATTCAGTAATTAGTTTGTATTTTGTAAGCAAAAGAAAGGACAAAACAGCAGTGAGTTTTAATATTTTGAACAATTGGCAAATTGCACTTGCAATTTTATGCAAATTGGACACAGGTGCACTGAAAATCTTCATTGTTTGGATACTGCCATTTCCAGCACTCTATGTCAATATGATATCTATGCCCAATTCTTTCACCATGGGTTTGCTGCATCAATTGAGGCCACTGTGGGTGTGGTGTTTATACAAATGGCCTGCAGAGCAAGTTATGCTGTGTATACACAGTACTGTCTTTACTGTTTAAGAAGGATAGAGTTTGTTACTGTTGTTTAATGGCTGCATGAACCTGATAATAAAGCACTTTTACACCCTGCTCATCCTCGGCTACCAAAACACAACAAATTGGCGACGAGATGTCTCTTCTACCACTGCAGCAGCTTTTCTTCCAGAGGTCACTGTGCACTTGAGTTATGCTGTGTATACACAGTACTGTCTATACTGTTTATGAAGGATAGAGGTTATTTTACTGTTGTGTAATGGCTAAATGAATTTGCTAATAAAGCATTGTTACACCCTGCTCATCCTCGGCTACCAAAACACAACAGTGGGGACCCTGGAGTTTCTTTGCAGAAGTGCAAGGCACAGCTTTAGATGTAACTACATCTAATGAACTCCATTTTTTGCTCCCCAATTGCGGTGAGAATGAATGCATGTTTACTCTCTCTACGATACGATATTACTGAAATCCCATTATGAATGGCATACCACTTCTTGCTCTAGATCAGGGGTCCCAAACCTGTTTTGCTTTTGGGACCGTGTTGAGGCAAATAATTTTTTAAGGGTGGGGGCTCAGGGGGAGTGGGGAGGGGGTTGGCAGGGTCGGGAGAGGGGTTGGCATCCAATTCGCCCAATTGTCTTGCTGACGTCCATTTTGTCTCACCTTGTAAAAGCTCTGCGGCCCACTCCAGGACTGCCCACAGCCTGGTGGTTGGGGACCCCTGCTCTAGATTCACATTATTATTTCTGATATTACACTGTACTTAAAGGAACAGTTCAGTGTAAAAATAAAAAAAATAGATTGTATGTGCAAAATAAAACATGTTTCTAATATAGTTAGTTAGCCAAAAATGTAATGTAGAAAGGCTGGAGTGACTCGATAGCTAACATAATAGCAAGAACATTACTTTCTTCTTTTCAGCTCTCTAACTCCAAGTTCAGGACCGCCATTAGAAATCACGGGGCCTGGCACAACAAAATTTTTGGGGCCCCCTGGGCTTCGCCCACCCAGACACCCAAGCACCGCCCCAATCCCCGCCGAATCCACATCAAAGTTGAAAAGACCACACAGACATGCGTGCTAAAAAAGTAACCCTCCAGGGCTCCCTTATAAGTTAAAAAAAATTGGTGCCAGGGCCCCCCATAAGTTTTTTTTTTTTTAAAGCATTGGTGCCAGGGCCCCTCATACAAGTTAAAAAAAAAATTGGGGCCCCCAAAAATATTTTTTAAAAAAAACATTGGCGCCAGGGCCCCCCTTACAAGATAAAAAAAATTGGGGCAACATAAAATATTTTTTTTAAAAATTGGTGTCAGGGGCCTATAGAGTATTAAACGAAAACATTTGAGGACAGGGGATTAAAACAAAAAAACAAAAACCCACATTGGTGTCAGTAGAATTGAACTCGTGACTTCACGACTTCAGCATCAGCTCCTTTCGTGACATTGGGTATTTTCGCTGCTTTAGGACTTCAGTATCGGCTCCTTCGTGTCTTTCCGCCGCTTCAGGACTTCGCATCTGTTTGGCACTTCCGCATCGGAAGAAGCCGCACAGGCTCGGCGCTGGTAAGGGGGGCCCGGCTCTTTGAAAAATTAAACACTGCAGGGGCCCCCCTTCAGGCCCGGGACACTTGTCCCCCCCTGATGGCGGCCCTGTCCAAGTTAGTCAGTGACTTTAAGGGGCCACATGGGACGTAATTGTTCAGTGAGTTTGCAATTGATCCTTAGCATGCAGCTCACATTCAAAAGGAAACATTTATGACCGATGTGCCACTTCCCCTTAAGTCACTGATTGGTTACTGCCAATCAGTGGAAACCAAGAGAATTAGTGTTCTAGACATCGTCACTCCAGCCTTTATACATTACGTTTTTGGTTTATTAGAAAAATATTAACCCAGTTTTTATTTTTACACCAAACAATTCCTGTAAACATCAGGAAGGCAGAATCCGTGCTAAATGGGTATTTGGGACTACAAAAAATATTTTCAGTTCTGGAGCATGACCTGCAACAGAAAAAATAAGGATAGTATATAACAATGTGGCTTTGTTTGTTAGATACTGACCCCCACATCACTGACACACCAAAAATTTTGCATGCTTTGATGCAGTATTGATATTGCACTAAGCAAATGCTTGGTGCTAGTGCTTTGTACTATATAGGGCTTGAATGCTACAATTTTGGATCCCTTGGCCATAGGCTGATAATAAGGAAGAAAAATGCTGCAAAAAGGTATAAACTGCTGTATTCATATATAATGCACGTTAGATAATAAAATATATCTTATATAATATATAAGTTCTTCAGTAGATAGCATTCCATAATTAGCCTCTCCAAACAAAAAATGTCACTCCCCTGTCCTTAGCGGTCTTGTACTTGCCCCTAGTCATTGATAAATGAGCCTTTTATTTTTGTGAGGTACAAACTTATGAGAACTTTCCATTGGTCCTCCAGTGTTTTAGGGGTTATTTAACAAAGGTCTAGTTTGTGAGGTATTTTTTCTACCTTGAATAAACTCACTACTCAAATGTTTGCTTATTTATGAAAAAAATGAATGCAAACTGGGGGAAAAATACAGCCTTTAATAATTAACCCCCTTAATGTGCCTCTGCTTAGATGAACCCAAGATGTACTTATTCTTGGTTAGATCATTGAGACATTGGTGGAGGGTACAGTATTAATATTTACTCTAGAAGGGTGTATACATCAAAAAGAGATGTCGTGTACAATTTAGAATACATGTGATGACTTGTAGTGATGGGCGAATTTATTCGGCAGGGTCGAATTTGCGGCGAATTCCCGTGATTCGCCGCTGGCAAATAGATTTGCGAAACGCCAGCAAAATTTCGCCTGCCGAAAATTCGCTGGAAAAAACGAGTCGCGATGAAAACTTTGCAACGCGACAAAAACGATGCGACGCGCGTCAAAAACGTGCTGCGGCTTGTTTCGTGAATTTTTTTCCCCAATTCGTGAATTTCGCGAATTTTTCGGCGAAGCAAAACTGGGTAGATTCGCCCATCACTAATGACTTGCTATTTGCTTACATAAATTTTTGCTACACTGTTACTCTTTCAGTGGGATTATTTTGGGCCTTTTTCTGATTTTAAGACCCAGGTCTGTTTTCTACTACTTGTGTGCTTGAGGGACATGTTCTATTTATCTGCTTGGAAAATTTTACATCCTGTTCAGGTTGGGGAGGGGGACTTTTCCATGGAAATAACTGAATTTAACAATAAACATTGTGCAAGGAAATCATTTTAGCACTTCCTTAAGATTAATACTGATAAGAAAGATGGCCAAGATAGATTGCAATTCATGGGGAAATATGCCAACAAAACATTTTTCTCAAACCTGAGAAATTTCTCAGCACCATATTTCATGTTACTATTTCCCTATGGGAAGCACACAGCCATCTGTGTATGTGTGCCACTGAGGCAGACCAGACAGCAAATGGGGCGGCATGCCATATGCTAAACGCTGTATTTGCATAATTTTATCTATGTCTCATCTTGCATAAGAGGTGGGCAAGCAAAATTGAGAGCCACAAGTTACACATGGTTTAGCACACGCAGACACAAAAAAAAATTGTAGAAGATGCGCGGAAGGGTGCAAAGCATATGCAGATGGCATATATAACAGACTACAGACAATATTTAGTTCCACAAGCAATAGCATACACAAGATGTTCTGCAGCAGGAAGGGTGAAAATGTATATGGCTGTATAAAAGCACTGGGTCCATGGGCTTGTGCCTTTATATACATTAAATTTCCTTGGTGACTTGTAATATTTTAGAAAAGGGGTAGTACATTTCTTTCCTACTGAGAGACTTTTGTATATAGTATTCCACTATAATGCTTTATGCATGTATGGTGGTGGCCCTCACTTGATTTTGCCACCAGGACTGGGCCATTCAACCACCAGAGATAGCGGCTTTCAGTTTTTCAGTGCTGACATCTGCTTACTTTGCCCCATAGAGGGTCTAGCCCGGGGGTCCCCAACCTTTTATACTCCTGAGCAACATTCAGATGTATAAATAGTTGGGGAGCAACACAAGCATGGAAACTGTTCTTGGGTGGTGCAAAATAAGTGCTGTGATTAGCCATTTGGTAGCCCCTATGTTGCCTGAAAGCCTACAAAAACTGTCTGGCAGTACACATTGTTTATATGCAACTAAAACATGCCTCCAAACGAGGAATTCAAAAATAAGCACCGGTTTTGGGGCCACTGGGAGCAACATACAAGGGGCTGGAGAACAACATGTTGCTCATGAGCCACTGATTGGGGACCACTGGTGTAGACTTTATAGAGGCGGAGACAGGGCCACCATTAGAAATCACTGGGCCCCGTACAACAACATTTTTGGGGCGCCCATTAAAAGACCACACAGACATCACTGCTAAAAAAGTAACCCCCCACACACACACAATTTATAAAAAGCTATTGATGGTCAGGGCCCCCCTTAAGTAAAATTTGGGACACTTGTCCCACCCTGATGGTGGCCCTGGGTTCTTATGATGCAAACAAAGAACTGTTTATTGGGCCCAGGAGGTTCTTATGATGCAAACAAAGAACTGTTTATTAGTCATTTTATATAGAAAGAACAGAGGCGCCAAAAGGATAAAAGGATATAAACGAGTTTAAAAGCCAAAACTTGGTAATCAGAGGAGGCAGTGGTGGACTTACCTCCTCCAAGCAGACACAAAACGACTGTAATTAAGCAGTCAAAATTTATTCACGAACTCCAATCAGTACAATGCGTTTCACGGGCTCAGACCCACTTCTTCAGGCAATAAACATAGGAGTTACAGCATCTGGCAGTAGTATACACACTCAGCGCTGAGCCCGTGAAACATGTTGTACTGATTGTATATCAGCGCTGAGTGTGTATACTACTGCCAGATGCTGTAACTCCTATGTTTATTGCCTGAAGAAGTGGGTCTGAGCCCGTGAAACGCGTTGTACTGATTGAAGTTCGTTGTTAAATTTTGACTGCTTGATTACATTGTGTTGTGTCTGCTTGGAGGAGGTAAGTGCACCACTGCCTCCTCTGATTACCAAGTTTTGGCTTTTAAACTCGTTTATATCCTTTTGGCGGCTCTGTTCTTTCTATATAATAATAAGTCCAACCTGGGTGGAGGGTTGATGCCCTTTTTCTACAGAGAGCGACTTCTTAATCCTGAGTGGGGTCAGGACAATCTCCCCACCTGCCTTTACAGTGGTTGCCTATTGGTAACCCTGGTTTGTGAGTATATGCTATTTACTCTTATTTCATTATCCCTTACCAATACATATTACACTATTGGGGCTCTTGGTGTTCCTTTTGTTTATGTTTATTAGTCATAGACAATGTCCCCAGGTTTACTCATGTACACAGATGAGGTTTGGCACATGACACACAGTCAAATCAGGTAATAGGTAACGCAGCTGAGCAAAAGTGTCCATTAGGCATTTGCAGTAACTCCGTACAACAATTACCTCCAGGAAGTTGTCAGGAAGCAGCCTCTACCCTACAGTCCCTCATCACTGAGGTTGCTGCACTCAGGCATTTAAAAAGCCTCTGGGAAGCTACTCCCTCCTGCCTATTTCTTTCATAGACTTCCACTGGAGGTAGTGCAAAATCACAGCCGCAAATCTGGTGTTCGCATGGCATAAAAGAAAACATGTAAATACATTTGCCATTTATTTTACACACCGTTTTTCTGTCGAATTTTGTTTTATACAGCGTAATAAATGGGCCCCTTAGTTTTGCAACTGTACATATGGGTTGTGTGGAAATGAATATACATGAACAAAAATAATGTATCCCTTCTTTAATAGTCATACTGACATAATCCTGTCAATTACATTCAGTTGTCACTATCACTTTAAACATAATTCTTCTAGCACTGACAGTGCTTTGCCCACCCCCAATGCTTGCTTACACAGTAACATTTGCAAGTCAAAATGGCTATGAAATTTTCCTATGTTAGATCAACGTAAGATGACATGTTCTTTGTAAGGCTTATATTTGTTGCATGCATATAGGATAACATGGGTGCTACAGTACTTTCCTGTCAAGTCTACAGCAAGTACTTTGTTAAAGAAGTTTAAATCAAGCAGTTGTGGAGCTGACATCCCAGAGGTTGCTGTTGTCTTGCTGGGTTTACTGGTTTTATTGCTTATTATGTACTGTACTTTGGAGAAAGCAAAAGTGAGATCAATTATATGCCTGTTGTTTGTAAAATCTCCTGTTCTTATAATGTCATTATTTAACGCTGACAATTAATTCTCTGTAATTAAATGAGAAAAACTATCACTCACCAAACCTGATGTGTTTTATTTATAACTGTAGCACATGGTTCAGCAAGCAGTTTGCCCTTTATAAACAAATTTATTTATATACCGCTCTGAAATATTTAAAGCATCTGTCTGTCACCGTAATATGTGTTTTCACTTGTAATATATTAATATTAAAGCACATCCTGGATAATTACTCGGGGCATATATACAGTATATACATATCATTTGCCACAATAGCAAGAGACATAATTATTTTCATGATTCTCTGCGACTTTGAGGATACTGACAAAGCTGATACATTAATCATACTGTCAAACACAACATTAACTATTTTTATGTATCCCCGTATAATTTTATTAAACACATAACAATCACTGGTCAAAAAACTGACATTTATACAGTGTGTTATTTTCATAAAGCCTTTCTCACCCTTTCTAAGTATTTTAGCAAGAAAAGCTTAATATTTGCATTGCACACAGGTTCCAATAAAAAATCTTGACTACCAGGGACGCTCTGCCTCAGGCGGCAGCGCCAGAGAGCTTTCCAGAGGCACAAAAAGCCGCTCCTGGTTCCTTTAAGACCAGAAATCGGCTTTACTAGTGTAAGAGAGCGCAATTGCACTCTACGCACTAGTGTTTCTGCCTCTCCTCCCAAAAGCTAAGCCGGTGATGGGTTATGCCAGCCTTCCTGTTCTTTAAAGGGTTACTGTCATGGGAAAAAAGTTTTTTTTCAAAATGCATCAGTTAATTAACTAGTAGAATTCTGCACTGAATCCATTTCTCAAAAGAGCAAACAGATTTTTTTATATTTCATTTTGAAATCTGACATAGGACTAGACATATTGTAAATTTTTCCAGCTGCCCCAAGTCATGTGACTTGTGCTCTGATAAACTTCAATCACTCTTTACTGCTGTACTGCAAGTTGGAGTGAAAAAACAAAAAAACTGTTTTCCCATGACAGTATCCGTTTAACTGGACCCTGTTAGTCGGAATGCTTAGGATATGGGGTTTTCTGTATAAGGGGTCTTTCCAAAATCTCCAAAATCAATTAAACACTAAATAAACCCAATAGGATTGTTTTACGTGCAATATGGATCCATGCAGCTAAAATAAAGTACAAGGTAGTGTTTTTATTAGAGAAAAAAGTATATATTTAAAAAAAAAAAAAAAAAAGAATTATTTGCTTATAATGAAGTCTGTGGGAAACAGCCTTCCCATAATCCAGAGCATTCAGGATAAAGGTTTTCCAGATAAGGGATCTCATGATGTTGTATAGGATTGATTAATGAACGTCATTTGTACTAAAAACAGGTATTGGGTGTTCACAGGACAAGCAGGATTTTCACTGGAGGATCTCCTTGTATTAAGTGAAAGCATCTACGGAAACTAGCTGTTGATTAGTGTTGATTTGAGAATCAATTCCTCAGGGGTAATTTATATTTACCCAAGGTGAGAGGCAGGAGGGGATATCCACTCTATTTCAGGGGCTAGCCATAGGTCTCTGCACTGAATGGTGCACAATGTGAAGGGGACACTTTAATTGAGCACCTAGAATGGAGTAAACGGGAGGTCCACATGGTCTTGCAGATGAACAGCAGTGATACCTTTCTGATTAATAGGCAGTATATTCCTTGTTCAGGATGAGGTCAATGAATAGAGCCTATGCTAAATACACTTTTTTGCCTATTGTTTTAATCACCAAAACTGTATTTTTGTTATTTCTTGATCTCAACAGGGCAGACATATTCCATATTTACTAGACTAACTGTAGTGTTTATACAAATGGCCTGCGGGGGTCACTGTGCAAACATAGGACTTTCTGTACAGATTGAAAGTAAGACTTACTGCTGTTATGTAATGGCTGCATGAACCTGCTAATAAAGCACCTTATACTCTCCTCATCCTTGGCTACTAAACACAAAGCTAACAAGGAGTAAGTTAATGTTTTCTGTTTAATTTACAAAATGACAAATTCAATTTATTAAATTAAAACAATAGGCAAAAAGTATTTTTAACATAAGCCTTATTCATTGAACTCATGTTGAAATTTAAATAACCGCAGAATGGTATGTGTGTGCACATGGGTCATTAGTGAGGCGATTTTATCTTGTTCATTGTACATTTAGCATTAATATTATTATTTTTCTTGGTATGAATTACTGACTTGCCTACTGGGCTTTCCTATAACTTCTTAATTCATTGTGCTTTTTAGTATACCATCAGGTTATATTTAAAAAAAAAAAACCAAAGAACTGTTTCACAAGTTTTACAAGGGTTTCAATTATGAAGAACACCAAAGGCAGCTAGTCGCTCGGTGCCATAGTTCTTGATATTGGAACATACTCGCAAAGCTGAACAACTATGACAACTTTGATAACGAATGTTAAATCCCAACCGTTTTCTTTAGACCATTAGCCAAGCTATAAATCTTGTGTTTTAATGCCTCCCAGCTGATGAGGAGACCGAAGGCTGATTTAAAAGTCCATGAAGGATGGTGCCAATTCCTTACAATGAAGTTTCCCAAGCTTGATCCACATAGCTTCCTCTGTCCATAAAAATGCCAATCAAGTTGGCCTGGTGCATTTCGGCTGTTAAATCCAATCCTATGATAACGGAAAAATAAAAGAAATGAATACATGGATGACATCTAATCAAATGCTAATTTAGCCACAAGAAATATAGAAGAGTGGTGTATTTAAGAAAATAAATTGTGACACACGTGACACATACATCTGCATGTGAGAAACTCTTACAACACTTTTGGAATATGATGCCACAGTGAAACCTCAATTTTTGATCCCCTGAAAAACATAAAAAGGGGTTCTGCTGTATTTTTTATTAATCACCATGCTTTTAACTAGGAACTAAAAATGTTTTCCCACCATAAACCTTTTTATTTGATGAATGCTTGAAACATCTTTAAAAGTAAAACTAAATCTCTGAATTTCTAATTTTCTTTATATTATGCTCTGTATGAAGGTTGTTATGAAGGCATGTGTCAGAGCAAGCTTTTATTCCTACAAATTTCACATTATTAGTGATTATTTCAGAACATTTGTGCTAGCACAGACTGTAACCAAAATTGGGGGGGGGGGGGGTTTCTTCCTACTTATGCTACATTCTGTTCCCAGCTACTTTACATAAAAATGTGTGCAGTGGGCTATAAGTACACAAATGTTTTCAATAGCTCTGCTAGTGGCAATGAGAACACCATGAGCCACAGATTGCAGTAGGAAGTGACAAGGCATCTGTTGCTCAAACATTGTTTCCCCTATCTGTGGTGTGGGCTAATAGACCCCACACTCTGAGGAAACAATAATTAAAAATTTTTTTAAATGCCCCTGCAAGCAATATGCCACAGAATTAGGAGTCATGCATGTGCATAATGAATCCTTCTCCCAGTACACTAGTTATGCACATGCGTGCAACAACATGTCTGCCCACACTAGCAGCTCCATCCTGACATGGGAGGCCTAGCGCCTGGGGGGAGCATTTAAAAGAAGAAAAACTATTGTTTTCCCCCAACCAGAATGCAGGCTCTATTAGCTTGCACCCAGAACTTAGCCAGACATTAGCACTCCGGAAGTGACCTAACACACCGCGCATGAAGTGACGTCACGTGACAAGTCACTTTGCAAAAAGTCGTCCCCCTGCTCCTCACTCCCCCGGCACTTTCACCAGATTTCCTATAGAAATCTGTGGAAGTAGCTGGGTGAGTTTTTTTTTTTTTTTTTATTATTAAAAATACAACTATAGGCACCCAAGGGCCGCCCCCGGAAACCTGCTACCCTAGGCACAGGCCCCTGGGTGCCTTAATATAAAAACGGCCCTGTTTGCACCTATGGTGAGGGGAAACAATTTTTAGGTTACAGCTGCCCTGTTAGTTCTGGCCCTGCTGGGTGTTTGAGGCTATTTCCAAGAGATGTGATATTTATTTTATGACAAACTTTATTAACATCAACAACTATCAACACACCAACCCTGGACAGCATAAAAGGACTGGGTTAATCCTCTACTAATGTCATAAAACAAAACTTTAAGGGCCCAGAACCCTTTCAGCTTATCTTCTGCTATCCGAGTTCAGCAGCAAAGGTGGATGAGTCCAACAAATTTGTGGCAGGGTATGCAGTCACTACTTTTAGAATATTTGGAGTCATACACAGACTCCTCAACTCTGGGGAAAGCAGTTTAAATCAGAATGGACAATTTAGCAGCTTTCTCATAAATACAACTTGAAGGGGCACTGTGAGAAAAGCGTTGAGGGAGCTGGAGACGATAATGGAGTATGCCTTGTAATCAACATAACAGTCCATGGCCTCACAGACCATAATATCCATCTGTTATTGAGAACCCTGGCAATTGGCAACTGGGTACATTTGCCCCTCAGGCAGTCAGCAGGAGATTAACCTAATTTGTTTTATGCCACCCAAAGGGACGTCCTGCAAAAGGAAATCATGGTAAGCATGAAGGAATTTTCTCTTCACTGTCATTTCATTTTATTGCAAACAAAATACTTACTAATGTGCCTTATGCATGACTAAAACTGCAGTGTTACTAACACATTTATATAAGAAATGGATTTCAAACAAAGGGGATTTAAATATATGTATACATTTTAGGGCCAGAATTCTGTTATGGATTCAGTCTTTCAGTCAAGATTCTGCCTTTTTCAGCAGGCTTGGCCGAATCCAAGTGTCTGGTCGAACCAAACCCAAAGAATCATGCGGCTTTTCATCACACAAACAAGGAAGTCAAAAAATGTTCACAAATTTCAAGTTTCCCATTACAGCCAGACCACTCTTGCCACGCCAACCCCATGAGCTTTTTAGGCTGGGAGGTATGTGCATGTGCTTACAAACCACATTTCTCTGGTTCTATACAATACAAATATATGCAAATAGAGCCACGGGTTTACTATAATATAAAATGATTGGCAAAAAATAAGCTGCTGCACTGTAGAAATGAATTCCCTTCACAACTCAGGAGCTTGAAAAATACTTCAACACAAACATGTGAATGCAGCAATCTTGGAGAGCCTGCTCTTTAATCAGGCTGACTGAATTGTTCATGAACATGCCCGAACCTGTGCCCCTAGTGAGGTTACACTATATGCTTGGAATAACCTCTGTTGTTCTTTTTTCTCTTCATCTGATTCCTGTACAATAAGGTACCCATGAATTGCTTTTGTAACAGGGTAAAATTAGGCTGGCTTTCCTGTAAAACAGAACCTTAGCATATCAATTTATGAGGCCCGTTTAATATTCATTTAAATTTATTTGCATCTGACTCTGTGGCTCCCCAATTTGCATTTAAATTTGACTGTCTCATATAATTCCTTTCCTCATTATTATTATTTGTTCTGGCCCTGGGTAAAACCTAAACTTCTCGGTGTGTCAACACAAACAGCAAACCTAATACAAGCTTGTCGCACCTTTCAAGATCCGAGTAAGAATTGGAGCTGTTCTACATCAATAGTTCTTTATTCCTTTCCACTTTTATACACGTGTAAACAGGAGCAGTCAGCAGCTCACAGGAAACAACCAGAAGACTGATTATAGGAAGCCTTCCAAGACTTGGTGCCATTTAATTGATGGTTGGCAGCTCTAAGGTCAAACACACTTTAGGGATTTTGCCAAAAAAAAAAAAACCTTTTACACATTTTTTGAAATCTTAGTAAAAAGGCCAGTAATAAATATAATTTATTACACTATGCTCGCTGCAATACAGTTTGACCATGGAGGCTGCCATTCAAGTTCCACTAAGGCTGATGGGCTCCAATTTGCTAATAAGATAATAGATATCGTTAGAGTACAATCTAGTTAGTTTTTTTTTCCCAAAACATAGTTAAAAGTGCAGCTTCAGCAGATTTCTTCATTGAAATCCATTTTTTAAAAGAGCAAACACTTAATACACTTAATATTGAAATCTGACATGGGGCTAGATATAGTTTGTTTCCCAGCTGCCCCCAGTCATGTGACTTGTGATATGATAAACATCAGTCACTCTTTACTGCTGAACTGCAAGTTGGAGTGATATCCCCCCTCCATTTCACCCAAAGCGGCAGAAATTGGGACAGTAACCAGATAACAGCTGCCTGTTAGATATAAGAACAACACTCGATAGCAAAAATCTAAGTCCACTGTGACTCATTCAGTTACATTGAGTAGGAGAAACAGTAGCTTGTCTGAAAGCAGTTCCATCATGAAGTGACCTGATATGGCTGCCTCCACACCAATATTACAACTAAAATACACTACAAATACACTTGCTGGTTCACAGATAAAATTTTATATTGTACAGTGAATTATTTGTAATGTAATTTATATATTCAGAAATAAACACTACATCATACAAATCATGACAGACTGCCTTTTAGGTGACACGGGTCAGCAATTTCTCTTTAAAGACTTTGGAAAAAGTGTGGAATTTGGTGCAAACTTTATTTCTAACAAGCTTCCACTTTGTCAAAAGTTCTGGGTATGTCAGAGTTATAATGAAATTTGCACTTCAAAATTTATCCTGAAGTCTATTGAAGTCCATGGCAAGAAAGTAAAAAATCTTGTCAAGTCTTAACAGTGAAGAAAATGTCAGCTCTAGTCCAGCCCTTTAGTCCAATGTTGTGCATTTTTCTATAATGGTCTGTTAGCCACATAACATGTCTGTTACTTTACTCAATTATATTTCCTACATTGTTTTGAAGGGGGGCTGTTTCATAAGTTTTAAATCCTCTTGCAATGATTGAGCTGTGGCTCACTATATATTTCCCCATGCGTTAGGTGACCGGACACAATTAATCTAGCACATGAACTACATACATACTACATACTTTTTATTCATTATGGGCAATAAGGAGCAATTTATTACATTTGGGGATGACTAGCAGGAAAATTGGATGGGGCAAATTCACTGTGAAATGTGGTCTGCTGTGTGTTTTATTGGGTTAATAAGGGCATACTATCAATAAACAGGCATTGCAGGATAAAGGCTTTTCACATTGGTTTAATGTAATAAAACAGAATTTTTATTTATCTATAGAGGAACTTAATACAGGATAATTTATATTGAAACATTTATATTGAAAATACAAAATGAAGACCTACCTTGACAAATATTTGTTGGGCTGAATGAGTTGTGAGCCTTGCTGTACCTCTGATAAGAGAGACTATAACAGTAGTTTATTAAAAGGTTATCATCTCGCTATGGCTGTATGATCTATAGAACAGCAGTCTGTAACTAACACTGATTTCCAGATTTTACAACTATGTTCGTTGCTGCTGAGTGTTTTTACATTGCTTAAGAGAAATGAGGCAAGAGTGAGGGACTGGAAATCACCCCCATGATTTAAAACCTACTATGCTTGTCCATTGTTATGTCATTACTATAAAAAGCTGAAGTGGTGAAATCTTGTCATTTAAATGGAAGACTTTATACCTTCCTTAGATTTCTCTTACTGCACTCTTCAACAAGGGTTCTTACACATGGGCAGTTTTATGGTGATACAAATGCATGCTGAGCGCACAAAATGCAATTGCATTTATATTCTGTTCTTAAATGCACTTAAAGTGGCCATAGACACACGGATAATATTGTACAAAACAAATTTTCGTATGATATTTGGTGCATGTACATGTATGGTGGAAACAGGCCGACCCACATTGGTAGAAGACTTGGATATTGGTCGTCAGTTTGATCGGGCTGGACGGAGAATTTCAATTGGGTGCATTTGAACACACCCTTCACATCAGCCATTGTTAGTGCTGAATCATCAGATACATGTAGAATTCTATTGTTTCTCCCTTTTATATCTGACTATTCAGCTCTACACGTGTGTCTATGGCCACCTTAGAGTGCATTCTTGTCAGTTTGAAGCGCAACCCTCTATTGTATTGGTTTTTGGAAGCACACAAAGTGCAAGAAAATGCAGCATGCTGCATCATAAAAATAACTCCTGTGTGTAAATTTCACTAAGGATTCAAAACAAATCACTGAGTACACTATGGGGCAGATTTACGGAGGGTCAGATTTCAAATTGAAAAAAATTCGAAATTCGACCATGTGAATAGACAGGGAACAATCGAATAGGAAATATTCCAGTGATCGATAAATCATTCGAATCGATCGATTCAAATGATTTTATTGATCGATTGAACATTTTTTTCTTCGATCAAAAATAATGAAAGCCATTTCGGTAGCTTTGATCTGGCGGACTAGGCAGTCGAATAAAAATTTAAAGGGGAAGTAATTCGACAGTCGAATATTTGAATTAAATTTTATTTGAATTATCCGAATCAATCGATTCAATCAAATTTTCAAAGTTCACTGGTCCAAGTGGTCTTCAAAAACTTTTGAAAACTCGAATTCAAATCTTTTTGAAAATTCGAATCCTTCATATCAATTTAGTAAAACTGCCCTTATGAGTCACTATGAGTACACCACAAACAGGAGGGAAAGAGTCTTATTGGAAGACTGTCTTAAATGGGCATCAACCATAAACAGCTCCAGCATATTATCAAGGGTTAAAATGTTAAGGAAAGGCATTTTCTTACCCCTTTTTTTCAGCTCAAGAGGGTCCCTCTATGTACCCTTTTGAGAACCTATTGTGGCATGGCTAGCTGCAGAAAGCTTTACCATCACAAGTTTACTTTCCCCACAAGACATGAATACTCCAAAGCCGGGATACCAAACCTTTTTTTTACCCGTGAGCCTCATTCAAATATAAAAAGAGTTGAGGAGCAACACAAGCATGAAAAAAACCCTTGGGGGGGGGGGGGCAAATAATGGCTGTAATTTATTTTGTAGCCCCTATGTGGACTGTCAGCCTACATGAGGCTCTACTTAGCACTATACTTAGTTTTTATGCAATTAAAACTTACTTCCAAGCCTGATATTCAAAAATAAGCACCTGATTTGAGGACACTGAGAGCAACATCCATGGGGTTGGAGAGCAACAAGTTGCTCATGAGCTACTTGTTGGGGTCAATGCTCCAAACCATACTTAAATGCAACAATGGCAACAATATATTGGCATTACGCTAAAACTAGAAGACTGGTTATCAATATGGCTAAATACAAGAAGAATGATGAATTGTGTAAAATAAAAAGAGCATTTATAAAATATTGGTGTTATGGTATCAAACTCTTGTATGATTAAACAAAATATAAACAACTGTTACCAGATCATGCTGGAGGGACTGTAAAGATTCAGGCATGCTATGCCACGTGTTCTGGACATGCCCCCACATTTCTCACTTTTGTGAGGAGGTACAGACCGTCATGAAGCAAGTCAAATGCAAAGAGGTATAAAAAGACCCTTTAATCTTTACGGAAGAGAGCAAAGGTCTTCTCAAATCCATCAAATTGATAAACCATATTTTAATGGCTGCTTGTATAGCTACTGTAGGACAGCAAATTGGAAAAGATCCCTACCACCTACAATAACGGAAGTTCATAAAAGATTAATAAGCAATATGAACTTTGAAGGGGCAATAGTACAAATCCAAAATAAAGTACAAGCTCATATGGATATTTGGGCCTCCTATGAGCTCCTGGCTAAGCACTCAGACTCATATACCCCTACAACCTTACCCCTTTTCTATAGATTACCCTATAATGATTGCCCCATGGGTAAAACTAGGCCAAATTAATAATAAATAATGTTTGTGGCGACCAGATGATTGCCCTACACAATGATGGAAATTGTGTAGTATTGGGAGGCGACTAAAGCCATAGGGGGGAATGTAATTAAATTCGCAAAGAGCAAAAGAATGCGCATCAATAAGATTAAAAGATCCACATCTCGCAATGTAATATTGTTCCTTAAACTGTTATTGCATTGCGAATTTTAATTGCGCATTGCGACTTTTCATTGCGCATTGCGAATTTTAATTGCTCACTCTTAAGAAGTGCTTTAAGGTGTCGTAATCTTTAGGAGCAAACATAACGACTTTTTCAGTAAGAAGTTTTATTACATTGACTGCGCATTGGCGCAAGCTGTAGAATTCGCAAACTCTCTTCCACTGTCGGAAGTGGTCGCTAAACTGTTTCCGGTTTCACAAAAGCTATATTAAATTCGCGCAAAGCAAACTGTACTATAACTGTACTTTGATCAGAAACTGTCCATATTTACATGTATTTATAAAGTGCAAACATTTTTCGCAGTACTGTACAATAAATAGGTTTAGAAGCTGAACATACAAAAATAACCAATAACTGATACAGGAGGTGCTAAAAGGTTCTAAAAGAAAAGCTGATACGAATGCTTCCTGTGTGATGCAGATACATTTCAGTGTACATTAAAACCATTTAATATTCCACATTTGGCATATTTATAGATATGTCCCACACATCTCACTATTCAATGTCATTTAGAAGATGAATGCCCCTGTGCTGCCTTTGCTATGGCTCAGATGAAATCATTAGGTTGAGGAGGCAGCTACATGAACATTAAACATCTTTCTATGGAAATCAGGAGCATGAAATTAAATTAGGTATTATAATGTTACTGAACTCAAATCAATATATATTTATATACATAGAAAACAAAAACACAGCATGCCTGGGTGCAGGTAAAATGTGTGCAAAAAAATATAAATAGAACTATAAATATTTTTTGTTATTTTATATAATATATATATATGTGTGTGTGTGTGTATGTAACCCTATTGTGACAGCTCCTGTATTATAGGATGTACACTATTAATACATTTACTTATTCTTACCAATACAGGGTGTGAATCTCCATTACTATGTGAAAGATACTGGGAACTCTTTTAATGAGCAGTGCCTCCACCTAGTGGGATCTGGGAATGGCACCTACGTGTTGTCAAACTATCAAATAATAAAACACATGTGCAGCAAACAAATATAACTTTATGAAAAAATGTCCGAGAAGTAAAATGAAATTACATCATATCAGTAACACCCCTGTCCTGGGAAACCCATGTTGTAAGTCCAACCCTGGCACTGTCTTTACAATGCACAGTCCTACATTCCACTCCTTGTGGATAAAGAGAGTCACAGTCCCTCTTTGTCTAATGGCTCTTAAACTTCCCCAGGTAGTGTTACCTGCCTGTGTTGATAGTAGTTAATAAAGTTTGTCATAAAAAAAAGAAAAAGAAGCACATAGGTGGGGCTAGATGTAGAAGCAGAGACTGAGCTGCACAGTCAGAGAGAGACCTGCTTCTTTCATGCACTGTATTTTAATAAATAGGTTGCTGTTGCAAAACCCAGAATCCCATTATTAAGGAGTAAAAGACACATGGTACCAGAAGTGGATTGACTTAGCAGACAGAGCCTGAACCATGTCAGAGTATGCAGAGTATGCAGCAGGCCCATCTCAGCCTGTGACTGTAGCAGTCCCTGCACGGATAAGGACAGACAGTCTACATGCACCTGCTGTAAGTTTGTGGAAAATGTTGGGGAAGCATGGAAAGCTACTAACACTATAACACTATGCCCTGTGCGCAGAAAATGGCGCAGGGAAAGAAGCGTTGCAAATATTTCATCAAATTTCAATTGGATGAAAATGACAGTGATAATTTTGAAGCTGAGAATGTGAAGATTACTGCACCCTAAGGTGAATGAGACATATGAGAGATTTACCTATAACTTCAGAATGCAGTCTCCTATTGAAAGTATAGCGGTGTAATAAAAGCTCACCCTGGTGGTCTAGTGGTGGTGCGGCAGGGCCTTTTAAAGGCACATGCGCGCTGACGTCATTACGTCGCGCAATTCAAAAAATTAAAGGGGTATTTAAAGGGGTTGTTGGGAATTGTTTGTTGCCCGTGATAGGATTTGATTCCTGGGGCTTTTCCTGAGCCTTTGTGCATTTGTTCCTGGTATCCTGCTATTGTTTCCTGTGTTTGACCCGGCCTGTTCCTGACTACTCTGATATCCGTAACCTGACCCCTGCCTGTGCTTTGACTTTGATTATGCCTCATCCTTCTGATTGACTACCCGGTTTGACCCTTGCCTTCCTGACGATCCTTGTTATCCGCCCGCCTCGATCCAGCTTGCCTGACTACGAACTTGCCTACTCCTACTTGTACTGTGACCTATGACCTTACTGACTTTACAGTTTTGCCCCTTATGCTGGCCAGAACTCCTGCTCCGCACCGCTCATTTAAGTCCAGGTGGCATCTGAGTAGCTGAGGGCTCCTCCCGAAGCCAAAGGTGGTCACACTACTGGTGAAGCACGAGCCGAGACCAGGGTGCTTGGCACTTGTTCTGGTATTTGGGTGCCGACCATGACAAGCGGAATATATAACATACCTCAAGCTGAAAAGCAGAACATGTAACTTTGATCAGCTAATAGATTCATTAATCAGAGACAGAGTTGTAATTGGATGTAATAATCAAAGAATTGTTAAGGGAACAGGATCTTACATCTTACATGTCAAGCAGCTAAACTCACAAAACAGCAGCTCAAAATACAGTAACATGAATAAGAATTTAATAGAAGGTTTCTCAAGTCAGCAGTGTAGCCACATCCTCAGTCACACCAAGGGCTCGCACAAATAAATCTGATTTTAAGAAAGGCAAAGTGAAAATTGATGCAAGACCAATTGATGTAAGAATTGTGGCAATAGCCATTCAGTTAATAAAAAGCCCAGATACTGTATGTAAACAATGCATTGTCAATGTCAATACTGCTTCTGCTGACAAGGGACACTCCATTAACCTGATGCTTGATACAGGTTCAACCGTTTCTATACTACCAAAGGATATTTTCTTGATATAATTTGCAAATGATATGCTTGTTGCACCTGCCCTGAGACTGGTCAGTTACTTAAAGGATCCAATCCCTGTGCTTGGTTGCTTGCCAGTGACTGTACAATTTGTATCAAATATTGCAAAATGTGAATTTTACATAGTGAATAAGGGTACTTAGAAGGGACCTCTTGGCTGCATTAAACCTACAATTAGTTGATGGTTTCATTACTGCAGCACAAGTGCCTGCCACACAGTCTCACCACAAAGCAACACTTCACTGGGCTGTGCAAAGTTGAGACCAGATGTAAAACAAGTACCCCAGAAATTGAGGCAATTGCCTTACTCTATAAGGGAGACTGTTGTGGTGTTTATATAAATGGCCTGCAGGTGGCACTGTGCATACATAGGACTTTCTGTACAACTTGAAAGTGAAAGTAAGACTTACTGCTGTTATGTAATGGCTGCATGAACCTGCTAATAAAGCATTGTTATACCCTCCTCATCCTCGGCTACCAAACACAACAAATGGCGACAAGGATGTCCTCTGCAGCAGCCTGCACCTTTTCTACCAAACCCTGGTGAGCCTACCATACCTTTTACTGCTTGGATCCGTATGTTTGATAATTACATTATTGCTACTGACCAAGGGGAGATTTCTGAAGCTAGAAAGCGTGCTTTACTTATTCACTGCCTGGGGGCAGAGGGACAGCATATATTCCATACATTACCATTACCTGATGATACTTATGAAACTGCTCTTACTGCTATAAAGAACTTTTTTGCGCCAAAAGTAAATGTGGTTGCTGAAAGATATAAATTCAGTTCAAGCGTGTGCCTTATGGACTGGCTTCAGCACCGAGTTGTTTTCAAAGACTGATGTCTTCTATACTCCATGACATACCTGGTGTACAATGCTACTTGGATGATATAATTGTCTACGCTCCAACTATGGATCTCCATGACAAGTACCTGGAAATGGTTCTGAAATGCATTGATTCTGCAGGACTCAAACTGAACCTTTAGAAATGCCACTTCAGACAAACTCAGCTCTCATTTCTGGGTCACATAATTTCACAAGATGGATTACTGCCTGACCCTGACCATGTCAACGCAGTTACACAAGCACCTACTCCAACTGATTTCCAGACCTTACGAGCTTTCTTAGGTCTTACATCATGGTATTCTAAGTTTATTCCCAACTATGCTTCAGTTGTGGAGCCACTTCGAGCACTACTACGTGGAACTTCAAGTCTGGTTTGGTCAGAGACTGCTCAACATAGCTTTGACATAGTGAAACAGTTAATTGTGAACAGTCCAGCGCTAGCTTTATTTGATCCTGCACTACCCACAATGGTTACTACAGATGCTTCAGACTATGGCATTGGTGCAGTTCTCACACAGATCCATGCTGATCATTCAAAGAAAACTGTTGCATTTGCATCCAGAACACTTACAGAGACAGAGCGTAAGTATTCAACTGTTGAAAAAGAAGCTCTAGCATGTGTTTGGGCAACAGAAAAATGGAAAACCTGCCTATGGGGTAGAGAATTTACCTTATGTACTGATCAGAGCCCTTTAACTACACTGCTTACAGATGCAGTCACTTGGATTTGTGTGTTAAATGCGTCGTGACTTAACTCTTCTATCCCATTTATCCCACTTAGCACAGAATATTGTGTCACAGCATCCCATCCAATTAAAGAGTTCACCATTGAAAACAATGGTGCTTTGGTATGCTAATGAAAAGGTTAAATGCATTAAATGAGTTAAGATGACTTTAGATACCACAGTTTCTTCAATTAGCCCTGAGTCACGACGCATTTAACTAACAATCCAAGTGACTGCATCTGTACAACAAAGGGACTAGGCAGAGCTGGAATGCATATATCTAGATGGTCAGCAAGACTACTGAATTTCAACTACAAAACGCAATACAAACCAGGTTTGAAAAATATTACTGCTGATTGTTTGTCACATTTACCTTTACCTGCAGCTTCTGATACACTAGATGAGGACATAGAGCACTGACTGATTTACTATCATCTACAGTTACAGCTGCTGATTTTAAGCAAGCTTGCCTCACATGTCCAATCCAAGTAAAACTACGGGACATCTTACAAAGCAAATGGCCAAATGCTGAGAAGAAACTCAATCCTTATCTTCAACTGTGGTATTTATACAAATGGCCTGTAGATGTCACTGTGCACAAGACTTATACTGTGCATACTATACTGTTAGAGCATTAGAGTTTAGGTTACTGTTGTGTAATGGCTGCATGAGCCTGCTAATAAAGCACTGTTATACTCTACTACACAAAGGCAGAAACAAACATTATCACAGAAAAAATAAGAAGAAACCTACAAATTAAAGAAAAATTAAAAAGTAAAACATCAGTGATTTAAGGCATACAATGAATCTGAAATCCCATCAGTAAGAAAATGCACAATCACTATTACTTACAAGGGCAAGGTAAGCAAACATGAATTAGCAGAAGTTGGGACTGGTAAACAAATTTTGTTGTGGAAGAATCACCACAAAGCAACATAGATATACTGCTAAGTAAATATAGGGATCTGTTTACAGTTACATATTACATTTCTTTAAAATCCGATGCAAAACCAGTTGTCAAAAGGCATGTGCTAGTGGCACTGAGAGAATGACTTCAATGTGAATTGCAGCACCCGACTGTGTTAGATGTAATTGAGCCTATCCATGAACCTTCAGCTTGGGTATATTCCTTCCAGTCATTGTAGAGAAAAAAAGACGGATCCCTGAGATTTTGCTTGGATCTCAAAGGAGAGAACATTTTTATATACCTAGTTGGAATGAAACCCTGGGTGAAATGGCAAATGACAAAATATTTACAATCCAAGCTGCCTCAACTGGGTTTTGGCAGATTCCTCTCACTAAGAGAAGTAGAAAATTGTGTAAATTTAATACACCTTTTGTAAGGTATCAGTTCAAGGGTCTACCTTTTGGATTAAATTCTGAACCAGAGATTTTTGCACAGAACAATGCAAAAACTCTTGGAAGGGGTTGAAGGAGTTAAAGTCTACATAGATGATATTTTAATTTGGGGCACCACAGAATCCGAGCAAAATATTAAGGAGAGTCTTACAGTAAAAGAAAATGGACTTAAACTGAATTGTGCTAAATGTCAGTTCGAGAAACAAGAAATTATTGGTGAAATAATGTCTCACAGTGGAGTTAAACCAGATCCTGCAAAAGATGTAGCTAAACTACCTTGGCAAGTATATTCCCAACCTGGCAGACAAGATGGCCCATATGAGGAGCTTGTTGCTAAAGCACGCTCAGTAGAACTAGAAAGGGAAGCAGGAAAATGAATTCAAATCACTAAAATACATTCTTTGTTGTGCAATATTTTGACGTAAATCAGCCTTCAAAAATATCAACAGATGCATCAAAAGATAGAAAAGATGCAGTTCTACTACAACAATATGGTAATGGCTACTGGAAATAGGCAGGTGTCAGCAGATAACAGTGAGGACAACCAGAAGTATACATCAATCACTTCTGAGAGATACTGCGCCCATCCAGCAAGCTTTCAGAACATTTTAGTTCCTTGAAAGAAATGTTTATATACACAAAATAAATAGCGGAATAAGTGTATATATTTCTGAATTTGGGGACGATTCAGTGAAAACATCAAATGTACTGTGTGGTTGATAAAAGGAGCAACAATTTATAAAAAAAAATTCTTACATATCTGGTGATAACTGTAAAAAACCCAGGAGAGTAAAACAGAGGGAAGGATCTTCCATGGAGGATACTTTTGCATCAGTTGTTCTGTTGACTGCATTAATAATTTATCTCTTTTGTTACTGCAGCTTCAAATGTCATCATGGCTTAATCCCTGATAATATGCTGGAGTTGAAGTCTAGCAATATTTGGTGATTCAACTTTGATATGCAAGATGTGTGTCTTTTTAAAAATCCACCTATGTGTTTGTTAGACTACAGAGTACATAAACCTTTCACAGCAGTTTCACTTCACCCAGATGTTGCCATAGGACTGGAAGTGGGACCCTGGGGCTCCTTTATAGCTGCCTGCTTAATTCTTAACCACAGAAAGCCCTTGTATAAAGGCCTGAGAACATTACATAGTCCAATTAAAGAATTCATTAGATTCAGATGGCTTTGCAGGAGTTGTGAAAGTTTAAATAGAAATAATTTGTTCTGTAGAACCCACCATCTCCAGCCTGTGTCTCCGTTTTACAGTTTAGGAAGAGTTTACTATTCAGGTGGTTTATCAATGGGCTGGTTTCATTAAACTCTTGTTGAACAAGGACTATACTGTCCCTTCAAGTAGGGTGGCTGGCCACTGGTCAGAAATTATTATATTAAATTTATTATAGAAATAAAGGGGGTTATTTAAAATAAAATGCAATATATTTGACCAGGAGCAGTAACCCATAGCAACAATCAGCAGGTAGCATTTACTGGTCATCTTATTTGTTGTTATGGGTCACTGCTCTTGCTCATTTTTAGAAAATTTGTTCAGATCTTCTCACAATGCTGAATGGGCACTTGTCAGTGCACATTGACTTTTCTACACGTTGGTGCATGGTTTGTAAATATCTCCCTATTCTAAAATATGTTTCTAGGAGAGAGTGCAAGGTTTGTGGAATCAGTGTTGTTTTATTAGTAAAATGACCATAGAAAATACAAATCCAGACTGAATTCTCTCTATTTATATTTACATATATATATATACATGAGATGTCCCAGAAATCTCATACAAATTAAAGGATAAGGAACACTTTTCTAAACAGCAGAAACATTTCACATATGTATTGCTCAGCTATTTTATTAGTAAATGGTACCCATTGTACCATTTACAAGCTGGAATGTGTTGTATAATATACAAGATGAGTATGCACAGCTTGTATACTGACAAGTGCATACTTTAATTGCGACAGTCATTTATACAGGCATGTTATGGTATATACTTTTAAGTCAATCACTTGCACATGATTTCAGAAAAGCACACACTGGTGAATTGTGCCAAGGTATCTCTTTATTAAATTGAATTAATCTTGTTAAAGAACAAGTAAACCTTTTTCTATTTCTATCTCTAAATTACTCTGCATCTGGTTTCTCTATTATAAGCACCTCAACTGCAGCTTTTTTGTTACTTCATTGTCTACCATGAAGCTCTGCCCCCTTTCCCTTTCTGAACTCTTCTTCTCTCTCTTACTGTGAAGACCTCAACGAGGCGTCTACAATGCATGTCAGACTGATTTCCATTCAAGAGATGGACAGATAGAAGGAAACGAAAAGGGGACGGAGCTTCACGTTAGATAAAGAGCACAGTAACTAAAAGAGCTGCAGATGAGGTGCTTGTAATAGAGAAATAAAATAAAACTGAATGCAGAGAGAAGGGCATATTATTCTCTGTGCTGTTTACTGTAATTTTATGGGATTTTGAGTTAAAATCCTTAATTATTCTTTAAAGGTATTGGTAAAGTAAGGGCTTCCTTGCACTTTTGTGCATTGTAGAGCCGTATTAACGTTACCTGGCACAACATTTTTATTGGCATTAAATGTAAAAATGAAGTACAAGCACTTGGTATGGAGTTTAAATATCAGAAAATTTTCTCTTGGCATATTGTCTACAACTGTGACTGTTCATAATAAATGAAGCCCTGTGTCTAATAAAGGACAGACGATTTATTCACGAGAGAAATAAAACAGTAAATGAACATTGTCTATGTTAGTTGAGTTAATCGTCTACTAAAGTAAAAGAAGAATTCTAATAGTTTATGCTAAATAGTTCATAATACATAAAACAGAGACAATTCTGAAAAGACAGAACACCTAACTCTGCAGGATTCTAATAGCAATTACCATAGTTGCAATCTGATCACTTTGCTGAGGGTATCCCTTGATTAGAGTTTGCTGCTTTCTCTCCATTGTGGCAACAATGTTATTCGTTCAACAATTTCCAGTCACATTTATTATTGCTTTCCGTAATTAGCCCCTGAAATACCAGAAAGGCTTTTAATGAAAATGGAAATGAAATATAAATGTTCCTAATTAGTGAATATTTTCTGAAAGGCTCTTAAGAATATAAAGAAATTGGTACAGTGGTTAAAGATTTCTCTCTAAATATGTTGCAGGAAAACCCCTTGATTTAAAATTCCTTTCTTTTACATAAATGTTGCCACTTCAACCAAGGTAATGACTTATGCATTGGGCAGGGTGCAAAGTGCAAAAAACTGTTGCAATCCCCATTGGTGAGCAACCAAAATAGAGTGCAAGAACCTGCACATGATTGGCAGGTGGAGGGAGGCACATGGGACAGATTTACGACAGGCGAATTGTTGCCACTGGCTGCTTCACACACTTTGCATCACTTAGCCAGGCAAAAATTCCCACTACACTAATTCACTAAAATGCGTAATTGCACCCTGCGTGCCGAACACTGGTGATTTTCGGTAGCATTACTTCGGCAGTGCGAACGTTTCTAAGTGAAATCACACTAGCGATCGCTTCTGCCTAGCAAAACTTCGTTAGTCCTCTTACGCATAGGTCAATTTGAATAAGCCGGGTACATTAAAGTCATATAGATGTCTTTATTAGAGATGTTTGTGCAAATGCTTGAAGTAGCCACTTTTTATCACAAATGTCCCCCCACAAAAATTATGGACAATGGCTGCTAGACTATTTACAAATTCTCCCTCCCAGCCCTGACCCCACTCCCCCCCCTGTGGAAGTATTCCAACTATCTCCAACTATGCTTGCTGCAAGATTTCCAGTACTGGCACCTAGCTACATTACTGAAAGATGGAGAATTCCCTACCATGACCCAGCTTGGGGGAACCTTAAACCAGGCATGTCTTTATGGCCCAGTTTGGCTCAGCGAGGGTCCAAAAGGCAACTTCCTCCTACTAAACTAGACTATGGGACCCCAACCCAAATAAACTTGTATTGGAGGTACATAAAACACTAGTAGCCACCCTGGGCAACCCACTCAAGTAGCCAAGTGGGTTGTTGATATTCCATCCTTAGATGAAGATTTGTGGGAGGATGTCACAGTGCATCTCTATAGCTTTTAAATTCCACCAGGAACAAAATGGTCCAATTCAGAATTATCCACAAGACCTATATTACCTCGCTATGACTTAAAGCCAAGGGCAAGAACCCCACCACAAACTGTCCTAAATGCCAAGCCCCAGATACAAACCTCTTTCACATGCTGTGGACATGCCCAGTAGTTTACAAGTACTGGACTAATTTGGTCAAATACTTAAGAACACAGGTACTTCTACCAGGTATCCTTACCCCTGAGGTTTGCTTAATAGGATTGGTGGATGATCTAGCCCCCCGCATCAAAACTAGAATACTATTAAGATCTTTCATTTTCTATGGGAAGAAATTACTACCAATTAAATGGATGAATCCTGCACAGCCCACAGTTAAGGCATGGATTACCTTGGTGAACAGTAGACTTCCCAACTTATGTATATGGCCAGTCAATGCCCTCAAAAGTTTGATGAGGCGGGGAGTCCCTGGCTTGAGGCCTGGCCAGAGGCAGAACCTAATTTGTAAACTATGGAGATACAGGAACCGAATAGGATGCACTTATTTGACTCTTGATAGACTGTCTACATGGCCTATTAAAATGTACAGCATTATTATAATGTACTTGTAATTGTACTAGTGATTATGCTCTATGCCTGAATAAAGGCAATATGTTATCTTTTTCCTTTTTCTTTCTGTTGTTTGTTTTTTGTGTTACAAAATATATAAATAAAGACCTTTAAAAAACTGTCCAAGTAACCTGAGAAAGACAAAAGAGATCTAATGCCCTACACATAAGCCCACCCTAAAACAAATGTTTCATGACCTTCAAATGTCTGGGGGGAAATGTTAACCCAAAAAGTTTAATAATTAGGACAATCCCGCTTAAAAAATTGAAAAAGTTGCCAGTGTTTTTACAACTTTAAAGGAAAGCTATACCCCCGAACCATGTAGGTCTCTATAAAAAGATATTGCATAAAACAACTCTTATGTAAAACCCTGCTTCATGTAAATAAACCATTTTCATAATTTTCATAAGATGCTGGAAAATCCTATTGATATTTGGAAAGCTTAGGGTGAGGCAGGCTAAAAGTCATGTACAGAGATTTGAAAATGCTTTTCTGCCCTGCAGCCAACTATGCATCCAGCGTGTAACATTATGATGAATATAACTTCATTTAGAATCGCAAAAAGCATACATTTTTGCCAACTGAATTTGTTCTCACCAAAAAGCTGTCCTTACTCAGACCGATCATATCTATTTGCAGCTGACATGGGGTCTTCGTAATTAGGTCTAATATATCACCAGAGAGTTTGTAAGGCCAGCTGTAAATGCTAAGAAAGTACAGCATCTGCCCTTAGCTGCCAAGTTTTTGTTAGATCAGCAGAAAAGAAGGGGTCCTTGAACACCTGACTCTTGCACTTTCAATTACAACCTGTCAAGCTTGCTGCTGCAAGGCCAAAGGTGACATTTATCATCTCATCAGAGCAGCAACTGCTCCTAAACCTCCGTCTTGCCCTGAAGGTCACCCTTTAGAACAGTTGGGTTCACTTTCACTACCATTTTTTTTTCATAATGCAAGAAGAAACAACAACGGTAACCTTGCATCCCTACTTGGAGAATAGTTTATTTAGCTGAAAAGATAAATTGGCCACTTTCTGTTATGATATGATTTTAGGAAACAATTTCAGTATACAAGCAAAAATGAGATTTTGTTTATATAAACAATTTCCTCAGTGTTATACAGAAAGAACATGGAATAGTCAGAGGCAATGCAATAAATATCACTTAGGGGCAGATTACCCAATACATAACATGGGTCGTTTATAAAAAGAAAGTGCAAAAAACAGGCTCATTTTTTTTTGTCCACTGCCTTCCTGCATAAATGAATTGACACCTACCAGTCTTCAGGGTGAGTTCTTCCTGTATGTATTAGTTAATCTATATAAGGATCCCATTTATAGCAAGTGCAAGGATTGACTTTAGACACAAGTACAAGTGCAATTTTTTTTATTAAATTACCCCTTTTGTTGCAATATAAGTGGCAAATGTTCTCTGCCAATTTCATGGATTTTGCATAGATTTTTTTATGGTATAACTTGTATCTGCCATGTGACATTAAACACTACTTGATAAGCTGGTTCTTAAAAACAGAAATCGTTGTGCAAATGATTTGGATGGCTGTTATAGTGGCATTGTTATTAATTATCCCACTTATAACTGGAACAAGAGTGTAGAATGTTCCAGTGTACCCTGCTTGTAAATAAAACATTCCTTACTGAGTTTTACCAACTCAATTTGGCCCTCCCTATATATTTTGCCCACCATTCTCTGTCCTCCTTTTCTGTTTATACTTTATGATTCAGTGCCTGAGAATACTACAAAATTGAACTATTATGGTTACAAAACTACTGAAAAAGAATGTTATTTTCTGAATATACAGTATACAATACTATTTAAAGCTATATATAGCTCAGTTCAAACAAGCTGCCAGTTGCTAACACAGTCTATAAAACATAAATCTTTAAGCAAAATTAAGGTAAACAGGGGCTTTCATCTTTATGGTATATGCCTTAGGGTACACAGAAAAATATTCAGACCTATGTATAAACTCATATACAGTACTTGTCACAGCTCATTAAAGAGATACTGTAATGGGAAAACGTTTTTTTTTTCAAAATAAATCAGTTAATAGTGCTAATCCAGCAGTTTTCTGCTCTGAAATCTATTTCTCAAAAGAGCAAACAGATTTTTTTTATATTCAGTTTTGAATTTTTTTTCTGGCAGGCTCTTGTTTTTCCTTCTCAATGTAACTGAAGGAGTCACAGTGGGATATGAGTTTTACTATTAAGTGTTCTTAGATTTAGCAGGCAGGTGTTATCTTGTGTTAAGAAGCAGTTATCTGGTTACCTTCCCATTGTTCTGTTGTTAGGCTGCTGGGGATCCAAAAAGGCACTACATACTCAAGGTGAGGGCAAAATAAATTAAATATATACCCTAATATGTTATTAAGTTACAAACATCCTTGATGGAGGAGTTGGGGTGCTTGTGTATAATAAATGTAATTGTAACTAGCAATATCAAAGTCAACAACAGGAAGGGTCAGCAAGGTGTTGTCCTGTATTAGGAATGCACCTAATTCAGGATTTGGTTTGGTATTTGGGCAGGATCCATCCATGTTTAGCAGGATTTGGCCGAATGCAAATGTCTGGCTGAACCAAAACCTTAAAATCATGTGGCTTTTTGATCATGCAAACAAGGAATTGGGACTTGGCGCATTCCTACTTTTTACAAATCTGGTAAAGGCTCATCTAGAATATGCAGTGCAGTTGTGGTCTCCAAACCTTAGAAAGGCTGAAGTCCAGACAGAAGTCCAAGGGAGTGTTTATAAGTTCATAGGTAATTGAAGTTCTCACTTAAGAGTAAAGTTTGGCTAACTTGACGTTGTTTACACTGTGCTCACCAGTAGATTCTTCCTAAATTAATTTATATTAGAAGAAAGGAAGTTCCATCTAAGTTGCAGAAAGGGCTCTTTATGGTGAGAATTGTTAAGTTATGGAATGCTCTTCCAGAAAATGGCAGATTGGCATTAGATTGGTTCAAATAGGGTTAAATGCCCTTTTAGAAAATCAGAAAACACCAAGTTAGTGAAATTATTTCCAGTGGACACTAGATCCAGGCACTGGTCTGATAGCTGTTTTGGGGCCAGGAAGGACCTTCCCCCCCCCCCCACAGAAGCAAATTGGAGAGGCTGCAGATGGGTAACTAGCACTTTAAAAAAATTTAAACTTAATGGTTGTGCGTCTTTTTCCAACATAATATCCTATTCTACTATGTAATATGTCCATTAAAATGTTGTAGCTCTGGGTACATTAAGCTCTTAATTTTGCCCTGTAGTGATTTTCTCATTTCTCACTCACTACCTAGGAGCAGTTTGTGCAAACTTTTGAAGTAAGCGAAGCTTGTCATGCACAGAATTCATATGATGAACTGTCATTTATGTTGATGCCTGTACCAGACAACAAAAACAAACAGTCCTCAGTGTTTTCCCAGAAAATTAATTGAGGAAGAGAAGAGGCTTTTGCCTAAAATGATAGGAAGCTAAAGCAGGTAGTGAACCTTGGCTTCCTCAAAACAGAGTATTTGTTACTACTCAGTGCCTTACTCAAAGAACCCTTCACCTTTAAAGCTTCTGTATGCCCTTTTCTGCACTTCACTAAAAAAGTCAGAGAGAATATTGTTTATAACTGCCTTTCATCATTGTTGGAAAGCTGTTTCCTTTCTTTTTTTTTTTTTTTTTTAAACACGTTGTTGTGCAATAATTTCTGTCCGCCAAGATATAAATTTCCCTGAATTAATTTTTTTTCCATGCTTGCAGTTATAGTGAAATACATCTTACTCAGGTCTTGATAAATTAAGACACACATCTTTTATATAAATTATGGATGGGACAGGCAAGGTGGCTGGGGTGAGCAGATGGGATCACAGCATGATTCCATTACAAGCACAAAAGACTTGCTTCAAATGGCTTTGCTGGCTCCTTATAATGGAACCTAACACTATATTTGCCTCTATCATCAAAGGAATGCGGCAGCAAGAGACGGATGGAGGTAATCTCTAATATAATGACTTAGAAATAACAGAATTCAGTAGCAGAAAAATAATTTAAATGCACCCAGCCAAACAGAATGTTTCTTAACCCGTAGATTATACATTGTAAATATTTTATCTTGAAAAACAGATGTCACAGATCTGATTGCAGGCAATTATAGAATAAAAAATCATGGATGCATATTATTCTTGCAACCCTTTGTTTTCCATTTACTGTATATCTCCAATGAAATTGCAAGCTCTTCAGCATTTATATTTCTAATGCCAAGGTCTCTTTGTGCTTTTTTGGCACTACTAAAAGGCTTCACAGCACAATACCCATTTATGACACCTTGAAAAGGTATTTCAATAGAGTGCAGCATTCTATTTTCACCAAAGGAGTCTGGGGAGATGCGTTTTTAGTGAGTAATATAGAAGTAATAATAATCTGTCAAATCGAGTAAGAGGTAAAGAATTTCATTAAACGGTAACGGATCTAAAGGGAGAACGCGTTTCAGAAGTGCTTCTGTTTGCTAACTCGAGAGGCTGTAATTGAAGCAGGTCTTTTTAACAAACTGCAGCTGAAAACAGTCCCTTGGTGAACTGATTACAAATGGAACAAGTTTTACAGACAGCTGCACGGCTGCTTGCTGCTCTATACAGAATATCCTTCTTAATCCACTGGAAATAGTTAAATCTACTGTTTAAAGTAATACGGTATATTACTGTACACTGTCATTATATTGATGCTTAAAGTTAAAAAAAAATATAGCACAACACTCATCACTTTAGCAATATCCATAGTTTTACAAACCATTCTCCTAATAGACCCCCTATGGTACCACATGCTGGAGGGTAAGTGTAGAAATCAATCAATTTGTTGCTAGCTTGAGGGGATTTCTAATGTCCATACAGGCTATATAGCGTAAATGGTGTTGCCCTCCATAGAGTCATACAAGGCACATACATTCTGTCCCATATAATTGTTCATCATTTCAAATCTACACATACAGAAGAAACTATCAGTCATGAAATGGAAAAATCCAGTGGTATATAACACACTGATCATAAGTATATGTCTTAGAGTACAGCTATGGGATCTATTATCCAGAATGATTTATACCTGGGGATTTCCGGATAGGGGACCTACCAGTAATTTGGATCTCTACAACGTAAATCTGCTAAAATGATTTAAACATTAAATAAACCCAATAGGATTGTTTTGTCACCAATATGGATTTTATTTTTATTTTTACACAGAAACAGGAAATGGTTTTTAAAGGGGAACTGTCGTGAAAATGTAATATTACCGTCAGCATACTGAAATAAGAAACATTCTTAATGCAGTTGATTAAAAATTCTGTACCATTTCTGAAATCATCAAGTTTATCTTCATTATTCCTCTCTCAGGAGGAAATTCCCTAAGCGGCCAAAATGCGCTATGCAAATTACATAAAGTGCGAAGTTATGCTCAGGTCGGCGAACGGTAGTGTAGTTGTGCTAGTTACTTCGCCAGGCAAAGTGCATTTACGCTAACAATGTCTAATTTGCATATGGCACAAATTCCAAAGTGTAATAGAAGTATATGTTACAGCCACTACATTCCACTACACAAGCCCAGGAAACCTTTAATAAATAAAATAAAGTTGTCCTATTGCCCTACATGTGCCCCCTGTATAGTTGTGTTGCCATATGTTAGGAAATGTAGGGGGGAAGGAGGGTAACCCCCCCCCCAAAGAAAATTTGCTCTTTTTCAGACTATCACTCTACAAAAGGTAAAACATGCCAGCATTTTTTTGGGACTTAGAAAAAATTTCCATTTTTTTTTCAAACTCCTATCTACTGTATTGAACTTTGCCAGATCTGACCTGGCGAAGTAATGTCTAGCGTAAGAGGTAAAGTTCAGTAAAATGGTCATCTTAGTGAATTTGTGCAATTACTTTGTGAGTGCGCAACTTCACCTGGCGTTACGGTGCAAAGTTGCGCTAGTCAATATACTTCGCTAGCGAAAATTCGCCAGAGTCAGTGAATTTGCAAAGTTACGAATTGACGCCACTCTGGCAAATTAGCGTTAGATGCTTCGCGCTTTAGTGAATTTGCCCCTCAGCATCTGTCTTCATTCAGGAGTTGGGTGTCAGGTTAATAATCCAATATATTTTATAGGGAGGGCTCCTGTTACCTAGAATATACTCACTCTATTAAAATCACCAGAAATCCGGTCTCTCTACATGCAGAGTTTTTGCAAAGGACAATTATTTTGTTAGATATTGTTTATACTGGAATCAGTTATTTGAATGAACTCTAATACATCTGCTAGGAAAGGAAGCCCTCTATAAAATATATTGGATCATTCATCTGACCCCCAACTGCATGAAGACAGAATAAAGAGAAACAGATGCTAAGAGAGGATTAGTGAATATAAACTCAATTATTTAAGAAGCAATGCAGAATTTTTCATTGATTGTATTTAGAAAGTTTCTTACTTCAGTATGAGGAAGCTTTTATATAAAATTTTTCCTTTTCGCAATAGTTCCTCTTTAAAAATTAGAATTCATTGCTTTTTATGGGGCTGGCCTACTCTTAATTTGGAGCTATCTGGATAACCGGTTTCTACAGAAGGGATTGCATACCTGTATAAACAATATTTTCTGTAGAAACCTCTCAGAAAATCACATAAATATTGTTCAGATTTGGATCCAGTCGCTATATTACATGCATTTATGTTGTATATTTGTCTTAGAAATACTCTTTAAACTATATTTATTCTATTTATATCTATTCTATTAATTTCATCATTTTGTGCATACAGCTACTAAAAAATGCCTTACCCTTTAAACAACAGGGATTGTTTGTCCATATATTGCAATATATTTAAGCTGGCCAACTACGTCAGTCATCCCATATCTGGCCAGTCCTACGCTCAATTTTCATCTGATTCATTAAGAATTCTATTGCTTGGTCCAGATATGGGATGACTTTGATGTAGTTGGCCAGCTTAAATATATTGCAATATATGGACAAACAATCCCTGTTGTTTAAAGGGTAAGGCATTTTTTAGTAGCAGTATGCACAGAATGTCTCAATGTCTTAAATATATTGATAATGGGTTGAGTGCAGAGGACCTCTTGTATTTGTCTATATGTATTTTGTGGTCACAGCCTCATTGCACCCCCGTTTAATGGTTTTAAAAATTAGTGGTGAGTACAACTTTTCCTTGTGTATATATATATATATATAATTGAAACAAGGAGAAATAAGTCAAGGAGCATCTTTAATGGTGTAAGAATTTACATAATCATACTGTAATATATATATGTATACATATTGTATACATATTGCACCTACCAAAAGCAAAGACATTATACACTGTTATATTTGTTCCATGCATCATTAATTATCTTATGCTATAGTTTGCTTATGGCTACCTTTTGCTTTGTTTAAAAATCACAAGTCACAGGAAATGTGGGGAATGTTGGTCTACCATAGCATAATAAGCACATATTACATCTCCTGTGACTGTTGTAAAAATGCTTACCTACAAATACCAAATCAGAAGATCCTACACAAGAACTCAATTAGGCGTTGATCTGATTCTAGTGGAGCCAATAATGAAACTTTCAAAGAAGAAATTGATCTTATCAAAAGTGGGGCATATTAATCAAAACAATATAAAATATTTGACAAGAGACCTTGGAAACAGTCATCCTTCCCATCAGGTTGTAAGGTAATAACTTTTGAGAAAAAAAGAGTCAGAAAAGAAGGTACCAAAATTCAATTTGATGTACCACTTTCTAGACTCAGAGGTCTAGTGAGATTCCTCAGGTAAATGCTGTAATCTATAGGCTAGCATACTATATCCTACCTAAGGAGGATAGGGCGAGATAAAAATGTATGCTATCTTTTAAAAGGGGGTTTCAGTGGCAGCCACAGCACTCAGACCTGCCATTGCTATGACCCAAGTCTTAAGATGTATGAAAGTCTCACTTATCAAGGATGCCTTGTTAAAGTGATACTGACACTAAAAAAAAAAATTTCAAAATATGAATCTACATTAAAGGGATACTGTCATGGAAATTTTTTTTTTAAAATGCATCAGTTAATAGTGCTGCTCCAGCAGAATTCTGTACTGAAATCCATGTCATGTGACTTGTTTTCTGATAAACTTCAATCACTCTTTACTGCTGCACTGCAAGTTGTAGTGATATCACCCCCTCCCTTTCCCCCACCCAGCAGCCTAACAACAGAACAATGAGAAGGTAACCAGATAACCGCTCCATAACACAAGATAACAGCTGACTGGTAGATCTAAGAACAACACTCAATTGTAAAAACCCATGTCCCACTGCGTACTATTCAGTTACATTGAGAAGGAAAAACAACAGCCTGCCAGAAAGCAGTTCCCTCCTAAAGTGCTGGCACAAGTCACATGACCGGGGAAGCTTGGAAATTGACAAAATGGCTATCCCCATGTCGGATTTCAAAACTGAATATAAAAAAATCTTGTTTGCTCTTTTGAGAAATGGATTTCAGTACAGAAGTCTACTGGAGCGGCACTATTAACTGATGAGTTTTGAAAAAAACATGTTTTCCCATGACAGGATCCCTTTAAAAGTTAACAATAGGTCATGTTGGTTGTTTGATAGTTCTGCTTTCGTAAGTTCCTTAAAAGGCACCTGTTGGGGCAAAATTGTATCCCCAACCAAAGGTGCGGGCTGATAGAACCCGCATTCCGGTTGGTGGTTTCACTATTAAAAAAAAAAAAAAATGCTCCTCGCTAGCTCTAGCCGTCTCCCCACAAGCGCGCGTCTTACTGAGGTCACGCGCATGCGCAGAATGAAAAAGTGGTCACAATTCTGGTCCGTTTTCGATCAAATTCAAATCGTTTCAATCATTCGATTTGAACGATTCGAACGATTTCCCCCCAAAAAACCGAATTCTCAAAATGTTCAAAAAGACTCCGTAAAGGTTATAGGAGGTCCCTCATAGGCTAAAACAGCAATTCAGCAGGTTTAAGGTGGGGAAGGGTCCAATGCATATTTTTTAAAGAGACAGTACTTTGATTTTCAAATGGTTGAATTTTTCAATTCAGATTGAATTTTGGTCTATTTGATAGTCGAAGTACCCAAAAAATACTTTGAAATTCATTTTTTTTAAATTAAAATTTTCACTACGACCCTTGATAAATCTGCCCCTTAGACTTTCTAATGCTAACAGACTCCTGCTGCATAAATATGCCAGGCACCTCATAGAGGAGCATGGGGATAAGAAAGGTAATGTAAAAGCATCTGGCAAATACTTTTATGACAAAATTATAATTAGAATACAAAGACAATATTATGATAGATCTAAAAAAAATTGGTCATTTTCTAGTGTCAGTATCTCTTTAATCAAAGTGGAGAGATTCAACATCATGGCAGCCTTGACAAATATTGATAGACTAATAGCTAGCTGTACTGCTCTATATTTTGTGGCAAGGGCTGCTTAGCTTTAAAACATGTGCATTCTATCTTTCATGCTATCCATGTTATTTGATCAAAAGCTGGAAGAAATTATAGAGAGAGCTTCTGGAGACAAGAGGTTCTTCTTACCAGAAGATAAGGGTAGAAGAAAGTTCTGCTATTTACATTATCCTCAAAATAAGAACTTCTGAGACTTTAAGTGTTACAGGCCAATCAGGATTATCCAATACAGAGTTCTTGAAGTGGGGACAGAGCATGCTTCTGAGAGGTGAGAGAGTTTGTGGTTTGTCTTCTGGATTATCCATTTTTTGCATCGTAGAGTATACTGAGACAATGTGCTCTCAGTTTCTTGCAGTTGGGGGAAGGTTAAGATCCTTGTTCAAAACCTGGCTTCTAGAGATCCTCCAATCAATGTATAGTTAAAGAAAACAAATTTCAATTGACTCCTACACTTGACTTTTCAATCAACAGGCTCTTTTATATTCTACATACACCCTACTTCAACAGAAAGCCATCATTCCAGTTCTAAACGCAGACCTCAGAAAAGTAAACACATTTATCAAAGTAAGACATTTTAAGATGGAGTTTCTCAAATGTAAAAGTCAAAGCATCCAGGAAAATGACCGGATTATTTCCATAGACCTCAAAGTTTCCTACTATAATGTGCCAATAGCAGTGGGATATCAAAAACTTTGCAGTAGAGTCTCACCACTACCAGCTCAATTCTGTTTGGCCTAGCTTTGTCTTCTAGTATGTTTTCAAAGATTTTCTAATTGTCCTGATTGTCCTAATTGTACATCTGAGCTGGACGATCTCTTAGTAAAAGCACATTCAAAGCTCATGGACATGATTTAATTTAAAAAAAGTCACATCATTAATAATAAAAATAATCAGTTATATTTAAGAAAAAACATTTTTGCTTGAACTCTGAGTTTTAAATCCAAATATGTTATCAAGCAAGTGAATATATATTGTACAAATAATTTAAATTCAAGCCACAAAAATCTTTCTTTGTGAGGCTTTTTTTTAACTGTGATTAGTGGAACATAATGCCACAAAATCCACATACAGCAAGAGAATTTATCTAATTGTTATATACTTGCTGACCATTTGATGCCCTTTTAAGTGCAGCTGCGGGAAATTTGGATATCCAGGAATATTAAAAATAATTACAATTTGGATTGAATATCATTTAAAATTCAGGACCATAATATCATTCAGGTAAAAGTCATAATAGTAACAGAAGACTGCAACCTCCTACAGTACAGCACTGGGAAGTCAGGAGAAAGGCAGGTCTCATCTCAGGCAGGTAGATGTAGGGTCAGAAGTCCTATTAATCAAATTACTCACACTACTTTTAAAAAAAAGTCATGAGATAAAAATTTTCAAGGTCCTATAGAATGGGAGTGGGTAGTCCCAATGGATATTTTTATTTTTTTATTGCATAATTTTCTGCTTGTACTTTTTTAATTCGGATCTTTTAACAGAAGGTTTCAAGAACCTCTAAAACCACTTAAAGGGGAATTCAACCCCTCCAGAGCTACTACTGTGCATGCGCCCAAAGTACACGAAGTTCAATCGGCAAACTTTGTGAACTTTGGGCGCATGCGCAGTAGTTCCAGCCGGCAAATTTATCCTACTGCGCATGCGCCGCCAGGCGCCGATGGATCCAGGAAGAAGACGTTGTTGGAGAAGATGGCGCCCGTGAAACTGGCTGGAGGGGACCTGCACGGAGGGGTAAGTAGCAACTTAGGGGCATTTGCCTGGGGGGGAGAGGTAGGCTGGGGGGAGGAGGGAGGGGGGCCTATGGGGGGTGCGGGGGAGGGGTTTAGTGCCGGAGGGGTTGTATTCCCCTTCAAATCCTACCAAATTATGGAAACAAATTATGGAACAAATAATGGAAATTATGAATTTCCTTATGTGGAAAGCCTAGGTCATGAGTATTCTGCATAACATTTCCCATGCATGTACATGAAACATAAAGAGTCAGATTGCAGTTGGGCAGTATGTGTGCTTGTACTAGGGTTGTCATATTTAAATCATAGAAAGCTCTATATATAATGTAGTTATATTGACTTACCATATTACATTTTAGTAACTACGGGGTTATCTAACATTGCACATTTGTTTTCTTACAGTAACTCATAGCAGCAGACAGCACTTTTTGTAGGCCTAGCGGATTTAAAATATTGAAAGACTCTCTTTGGTTAGGATGGGTTACTATATTTTTATTTAAAAATATGGCTACCTACATTTCATGCCAGCTGTATACTTGCCAATGTATATGCCCTTTTGTGAAAGGGTATTTGTAGGCTTTATTTATATACTCTTCATTGTGGTTATATAGTGTTATTGTTCAACACCATGTTCTGTGCCAGTTAGAGGCTTACCTTCTGGGTTATAAGATATCCGGCTGTTCATACAGTAAATTTTTACTTGATGGAAGCTAGAAAAGTACTGTTTATGAATGTCATGTCTCAAACAAAGAAGTTTACCAATTTCAAGAAAAATAAAAATGTGTTTGTTTTTCCCCCCTAAATGATGTTTCATTAATGTGTTTTTTCTATGCAGAGTATGTGAGCCAATAAACTGAAGCTCCCTTGTATTGTAGAAAAGGCTTTTAATTTATTGCACTTAATGATATACCGGAGGCTGATCAATAGAGCAGGGAGAGAAGTCTGAGGAGACCAAATAAGCTATAAAATACTCAGGCATGATATGGTTTGCTCCTAAATGCTTTTAACAGGCAGAAATTGTATATGTTTTATAGAACACCTGCTATTTAGTTGTTTGGTCTAAAAAGGCAAGAAATGTAAATTTTTAAGTATTAAATATCTCCCCTCAATTGAAAAAAGGATTAATATAGTGATGTAATTTTTCTCTACAACAGTATTTTAAAGTGCAATCAAACCTAAAATGCAAGTCCATTCAATTTATAAATGGAAAATGATTTATATGTCAGCTACCAAACCTTAAAGAAAGTTAAGAGGACTCATTTATCAACACTGGGCAAATTTGAACATAGGCAGTAACCCATAGCAACCAGTCAGCGATTATGATGTTTTTACCCAGCAACAGATAATACAATAAAAGCAATAATTTAATTGTTTGCCATGAATTACTGTCTGTGTGCAGATTAGCAGCCCAGTATTGATAAATTAGCTCCAAAGTGTTATCAAATTGCACTTAAAGCAGTTGTAAAGAAGAAGATGAATAGTAGAGGTGAAGTTGCACATTCAGAATGTTTCTTTGCTCCCCAGGGTCTGTGACAAAATAATGTAGATACAGATAGAGCCAATTTATTTGTGAGTTGTAACTGCAGAAAAGTATCAGAAAGTCTCATATTGTTGTTAAATGCACATGGGCAGGGTGTGGCAATGTGTTTCCCTGCTTTTAACGTGTTTAACTTCAGTTACTGTGAGCCAGACGCACAATCTCTTCATCTTGTATTGAAAGTAGAAGTAAGTATTGAAAATATAATGTAGTGCTGCCCCGCACAGGTAAAACTGCTGTGTTAGCTTCAGAAATACTACTATTGTTTATATAAATAAGCTGCTGTGTCGCAATGGGGGCAGCCATTCAAAGTAGAAAAGGTTCAGGTTACACAACAGATAGTAGAGAAGCTCTGTAGAACATAATGGTGATGTTATCCACTATTTAACCTGTGTGTTTATTTAGCCTTTTTTCAATTTCCACCATTGCTACACAGCAGCTTGTTTTATGAACTATAGTAGTGTTTCTGAAGCAAACAGATCACACTACACTATATTTTCATTACAAACACTTTCATTTTTTGGTGTTGCTGTTCCTTTAAATGTAAAGGTGAATGTGGTCAATTCTGAAGAGCAATGTTCCAGCTAGGGTAATAAAGTGCAAAAAAAATGTTGTTGATGAAGTTCCAAAAACAAGGACTATATTGTCCCAGCCAGTAACAGTCATTCTAAAAGGAGTTGTTAACCCAAAAATATTTTGTTTTTATTTATATGATTACATTCACTTTAATAATGTTAGCAGATTTGACCAAATGATAGACCACAAGGCTAGGGCCTTGATCCCCTTAAAGGAAAACTATACCCCCCGAACTATGTAGGTCTCTATAAACAGATATTGCATAAAACGGCTCATATGTAAAACCCTGCTTCATGTAACTAAACCATTTTCATAATAATACACTTTCTTAGTAGCATGTGCCATTGGGTAATCATAAATAGAAAATTGCCATTTTAAAAAATAAGGACGGCCTCCTGGGATCCTAGGATCCAACGGTGCACACAAACATGCCAAACAAACTATAAAGTTAGGTCACATGAGCCAATTAACAGACAGAGTTGTGTCTTTTGCTTCCACACTTCTTCCTGGTACAGTTAGAGTTGAAATATTTCTGGTCAGGTGATCTCTGAGGCAGCACACAGACCATCATGAAATAGTGGTTCAAGGCAAGAGACGTAAAAGGGCAATATTTACTTAAATATATATACCAGGTAGGCAAGATTCTTTAATATGTCACTTGATTTAATATAAACTATCTGTTGCTCAAAAATTCATTTTTGGGGTATAGTTTTCCTTTAAATGGGACATATAGCATACATTTTCACAATGCATCAAACCATGTAAAATAATGTAAAATAGAAGAAAATGTTTTTATTTTAACAACTTTTGGATCAAAAAGTGTCTGTATTAGCTTGAAAACTGCTCTCAGCCATCCCCATTTGCAACTTCCTGTCCCAGACTTTCCAGTATCTGAGACTGCAGCCATCGGCTCTTTCTGTATAAGCAATACAGCTGCAGCCAGTGAGGGAGGAGTGGGCGTGTCTGTGATGTCATACTCGGTCCTTCCCTGCAGACATCTGCTAACGTTTACTGCTCATTTTCCCTTCCCTGAACTGCTCCTTTCTCTCCCTTTCTGTCCTGTTGCTTTCCCCCCCTCATCCCTGTTCCTTCCTCTCCCTCTCTTACCTATTTATTTAACCCCTCTCTCTCCTGTATGTTTTCCTCCCCCCTCCCTTCCCTGCTTGTTCCTTTCTCTTGCCTTGCAATAATTGTGGGGAAAAAATAAGAAAAGCAAACTTCTGTATAAATAAAACATAATCTGCTACTAAAAGTATTGTATTCTTTTCTGGGGCAATGTGTACCAGCAGTTAGTGTAAAAACTTATTTTATACACAGTATTATGTTGTATACAAAAAGCAGTCAGCATCTTTTGGGTTTTCCCTTGTACCCCTCCACAGCTCCATCATCTGCTGCATTTATTCACTTGCACCTCCCTATTAATTGTTCCATAACAGCTGTTTCTTTACCTTGCAACTCCCTGTACCTGATCATAAAGTGTCCCAGAAAAGCTGCATTTATTCCCTTGCAACTCGCTGTACTTGACCATAATCTGTTCCACAATACCTGCATTTCCCCTTACAACTCCCTTCACCTGATCATAAATTGTTCCAGAACAGCTGCATTTTACATTGCAACTCCCTGCACCTGGTCATAAATTGATCCAGAACAGCTACATTTTACCTTGCAACACCTTGCCCCAATCATAAACAGCTCCACAACAGCTGCATTTCTTCTTGCAACTCCCTGCACCTGATCATAAATTGCTCCAGAACAGCTGCATTTTACCTTGCAACTCCCTGCATCTGATCATAAACTACTCCACAACAGCTGCATTTCCCCTTACAACTCCCTGCATCTGATTATAAATTGTTTTCAGAACCACTGCATTTTACCTTGCAACTCCCTGCACTTGACTATAAACTGTTCCACAGTAGCTGCATTTCACCTTACAACTCCCTGCACTTGATCATAAATTGTTCCAGAACAGCTGCATTTATTCCCTTGCAACTCCCACCTGATAATATATCAATATGAAGGAAAACAAACATACAGCTGCTGTTTTGGCATATCATAACACACAGGTGCCCTAGGCAAGGCGGATGGTTGCAGTGCCGGCTTAGCGCTCCTGTGCTTATTGGTGCTCAGTAGCAAAAAAAAGAAGTAGAAAAAGCAGAGTCAGCTGGAGAGGGACCTGGATGGAGGTGACAGAGGAAGTACGTGCCTGGAGCCCCCCAGCTTTTCGCAGAGGGACGTGCCTACCCCTTGGCCCGCCCCTGCTTGTATAATGTAACAGAGGCAGGGAGTTGCACAGTGTATAACAATATATTATGAATATAGATTATGTCCAGCTGGGCAGGTACATTTGTGACTGATACCTATTTGCTGTGGGAAACAGGAGCTGTACTGTTGTACTTTAAATTAAAGAAAATGTTACTATTAAATTACTATTACAGTTTTGATTAACCTTCACATCTATTGCTTTATGTTGAGCATGTAAAGTATATTGTTTTAAGTGAATGATCAGGCAGCATCATAAGACAGCTATGTGCAGGCTGGAAACACACAGGACAGAGGGTGGGACGGGAGGAGTTTCCCAGCTACAGATATAGCCTGTCAGTCAGTGCTGTGACGACTTCTGTGAGAAAATGAACAGACACTCCCAGACACTATTCATTTCAGCCTAGACACAGAGCAGAGAGGTTCTCTCTGCAGCTCTGATATGACAGTTTAAGGAGGTAAAATGCTTTCAGAACATTTTTCTTTCTACATCATTACTTGTTTTGAGGAAGGATGTGTAACATATCTGATTATGAAGGTTATATGAAATGTCCCCTTTAAGACTGAAAACCCCGCCACTGCAAACTAAATAATTCATATTAGTGTAGGGATGTGAAAATTAGACCCTCACATATTTCTGTCAGGCACATCCCTAGTATTATGGACGCCTAATGGGTCCTAATAGGGACCTTTTGTGCTTATGCAACCCCTGTAGTTCTCACAGTATGCACTAGATGGCACTGTGTAAAAGTATAAAGGAAAATGTAACCATGTGATTTGGGCCTTTTTGTTGCAGTCAGCCCTGCAGGCTGAAAGGAGAAGAATACTCTTTAGATGAGTTAGACCTTGTCATAGATCACTCTAGGAGTGATAGGCAGTATATTTAGTTGAGCAGTTTAAGCTCCAACAGGAGAATTAGAGGGATTAAGATCCCGGTTATCAATAACCCAGATTCAGGGAATAAGTGGTTAAGATCAGGAACATACTGTAGGAATATCCTGCCTGCATTTGAGATAAAGCTGGATCCTGTGTGTTACCTCTCTCCTCTATTTTCCGATCTGAGTCTATGCCCAAGGGGGTTGAATTGTATTGGTATTGTGAGTACCTTGCTGTTTGTACATATTGTTTCACTGCAATCTCGCCTTATGATCCCGGCGAGGATATGTTCATTGTTCAATAAATATAGTTGTTCAAGCATCAAAGAAAACCGCTGGCGCCCAATTTGTGTGAAATAGCACCCTGTTACAGTTATACTACACCTTTCCTCCACCTCGATGCGAGGGCTCATCCCTGAGAAAAGAAGTTTCATTGGTGGTGTATACCCACAAGTAGCTATAACTATCCCTGTCACAGCAGTTTACTATAGCGCTACATTAGCATGCAGCTGCAGCAATGCTACTTTAGTCTGTTATTTAGGTTTATGTCCTTATTCTAAGAGTAAATATTAGCTTTCCACTAGTCATCTGTACTTCTCAATGGATTCATTATAGACTGCAGTCTAGTTATGAAACAACTGGAAAGCCACAAATCTGCTTTGTTTACTTCATTACATTCATGTTTGTATTCTACAAACATTTTACCTGCAGTTTTGCATACATTAATATATTATACAAAGATAATTCAATGCCAAATACAATATCTATGACATGTGTGAAAATCCCTGAATTATGTTTTAATGCCTCATAGATCCTCATCCACAATTCTGATCTCTTTTTATCTCCATTTGGCCTCATTGCTTCTGTGCTGCTTAAAGTTGATATTAATAAATTTATAATTAGCATCCTGAGGTATATAACAATTAACAAAATAAATCTGATAATGAACTGTTTACTATACAAGGGTCAGAAATGTCTCTGGATTTAAAAATGCTTTGATAAATAGTGCTGGGGTTTAAGTACTGTCTACATGGGCTTTACCCTTAAACTATTGCCTGCAATAATAAATGTCCTACATTTACGTCCATGATTAAAGTACAGATACTACATCTATACCTAGGATTACCTCAACTTAAAACATACTTTCAAGCTACACATTTGAACTTTTTACAACGATTCTTGGACTCGACCTGTCCCCCACAATGGGTACAACAAGAAACAGATGTTTATGACTTTCCTTTGGGTCAAATTAGTGACTTAGTTTGGTCTCACCCTAGACTT
>CM044433.1:80494825-80530055 GCA_024363595.1 Xenopus borealis
GAATAACCAATCCTTACGTAAATATTATAATAAATGGTTACTGTGGAGTAATAATGATCAATTGCAACCCGCTGAATCTGCTATTTACAGGAGATAATTGAAATTCTAAGATATAGGAAACTATGAGACATCTCTGGGATCAGACTAGGCTAATATTGGAATTGTTTAGAGCTCTTGATGTTAAATCTCTGACCTACATAATTCATTGTTTTCTCTCTTCCCCTTTTTTTTTTTTTCCTTTTTCTTTTTTCTCTCTTCTCTTTTTTTTCTTTTTTTCTTTCTTTCATTAAAAACATTTATGTTTGTATTTTAACTGACTTTGGATATTCTATTACCACAGACCTTGCATGATCACTGATTTTAATGTACGCATTCTGTGCATATTTGTATTATTGTAATGGATATGTATCACTCTCTACTGTATTGATGAACCCTAACTGTCCATCGTCAATAAAAAAGTGTTGGAAATTAAGATACTACATCTATGAATCAAAAAAACATTTGAAATTAAATTGGGCACCGGAAAGCTTTTTTTCTCACTGACACTTTTGTACTTTTTGCAATTAAAGTAAAGAATAATCAGATGACTCTTTGTGCTGTCACTCATCTGCTAATTTTTTTATTAGATTTATTTTGGCATAACTGACGTTGCTCAGAAAATACTTGTAATATGCAGCTTTATACAACATACTAGCACTGTTTATCAACCCACCATACAATAGTTCATAATAATACTTCTCATATAAAAAATATTTCTTCAAGAAACCCCCCTCACAAGTGGTTTGCCCCACACCAGGAGGGAGCTCCCACTGGAGACAGTCATATTGGAAAATACACATGAGAATAATAGTGTGTGCCCAAGCTCACTCATTATGCACTCATTATGCTTGTGCTGTGGGATAAGTCAACAAATCTCCTCTTCTAACTTGTAAAGGGAACAATTTTGACGTGATGGTTTTAAATGAGAGACACTTGAAAATATTTTTTAAAGTTTCCAGCAATTTATACTCCTTATGATTTGTATTAAATGAAAAGTAATGTATACATTCAAAAAGCTTTAGTTACAATTGCCATAGTCTATAGAGATATAGTATATGCTGCTTAGTTTGTCTGTGAACATCTAGGTTCTTCTTCTTCGTACAATGAAGTATTTTTTTCACATCCCCTCACTTCCTGTTCTTGATTTGGGATCATCATTATTAAGATCAAGTTGTTTTTTCCTCTTTAATTCGACTTGTAATTTTTGATCAAAACACATTTAAAAAAAAAAACTTGAAAAGCCGCTTTTCAACAAAAAATAAAATCAAATATTCGAGATTTATTATACCTCAACCCTGGAAATAGCTTGAATCTGAAAATACACCATCTGAAAATACACTGATGTAATGTAGACGTCAATGACAGAGTTCCCTTGAACAATTTTTAAAGGTTAACAGCCTGCTTGATATTTGAGTTTTCTTTCAGAGGGTTTTGCTGGAAAATTCAAATGGTTTGAGCGAGTCAAGTTTTTTTTTGGCAGAAAACTTTCTATATATCTAAAAATCAATTAGAAACTTGGAAACAGCTCATAAATATCAATATTACTCTTCCCCTCTTAGCATCTCTATTCATTGTCTCTCCTTTCTCTCTCTCTTTGGGGTTTGATTTAAAATCTTTTAGATTAAAAAATGATTAAAAAACTATTTAAAGGATTTAATACATATTTTATGGGTGAGTTCCTTTTCTTAGCAAAAGTGTTAGAGTTAACTAAAACTTGCACAAACCAAAACTTACAACACAAATCCTTCATGTAGACAGACATGATTTCTGGTTATTTTGAAAGAGTAAGCTCCATGCCCCTCCTAAAAGCATTAACAGAATCGGCCATCACAACATTACCCAGCAGTGTATTCCACAACCTCACTGTCCTCACTGTGAAGAACCACCTATGCTGCTTCAAATGAAAGTCCTTTTCTTCTAGTCTGAAGGGGTGGCCTCTGGTGTGGGGATCCTCTTTATGGGTAAAAAGGTCCCCAGCTATTTGTCTGTAATGTATTTGTGAAGTGTAATCATGTCCCCTCGCAAGCACCTTTTTTCCAGAGAAAACAACCCCAACCTGGACAGTCTACCCTCATAATTTAAGTCGTCCATCCCTCTAACCAGCTTAGTTGCACGTCTCTGCACTCTCTCCAGCTCATTTATATCCATCTTAAGGTCTGGAGTCCAAAACTGCACCGCATACTCCAGATGAGGCCTTACTAGGGATCTATAAAGAGGTATAATTACGTTTTCATCCCTTGAGTTTATGCCCTTTTTTATGCAAGACAGAATTTTATTTGCTTTAGTAACTACAGAACGACACTTCCCAGAATTAGACAACTTGTTATCCATTAAAACCCCAAGATCCTTCTCATTTAAGGAAACTCCCAACACATTTATTGTATAACTGTTATTTTTGCCAAAGTGCATAACCTTGCATTTATCAACATTGAACCGCATCTTCCAGTTTGTTGCCTAGTTTCCCAACTTAGGCAAATCACTCTGCAAAGTGACAGCATCCTGCATGGAACCTATAGTTCTGCACAATTTAGTATCATCTGCAAAAATAGAAACAGTACTTTCAGTGCCCACCTCCAGGTCACTAATAACCAAGTTGAAAAGCAAGGGACCCAGTACAGAGCCCCGCTGTACCCCACTAACAACACTGGTCCAATTAGAATACAAAGAGTGGTGATAAATGGGACATTTTCTATCTTTTAGCCAGATCTCTACCCAGGTATAAATACTATGTTCCAGGCCAACATTCCGTAATTTACCCAGTAAACTTCTGTGTGGCACTGTATCAAATGCTTTAGCAAAGTCTAAGTAAATCCCATCCACTGCCATCCCAGAGTTGAGGTCCCTGCTTACCTTCTCATAAAAAGAAATTAAGTTAGTCTGACAATCTATTATGCATAAAACCATACTGGCACAAACTCATAGGGGGAGATTTATGAATTTCACGTGAAATGATCGAAGTTCGATCGAATTCGATCGCATAACGATTGTACAAATTTTTTTTGAAATCGTAAAGTAAAATTTGGCCTCTTCGATTATCGAATAGATCGAATTATCGGATATTTGATAATTCGACTATTCGATGATCGAAGGATTTAAAATTTAAAAGTTATTCGACTGCCTACTTCGCCAGATTGAACCTACCGAATTGTAATAAAAGCCTATGGGAAGCTGCCCATAGGCTTCTGAAGCTAAGTCCTGCTCGAATACCATTCGTACGATCGGAGCGTTTCGGACACTCGAAGGAAATTTCACGATTTTTTCATGAATTCGAACGATCGGTATCCGATCGTACGAATTCATCGAGAAATCTGATATTGAGCAAAATGATAGCCTAAAACAATTCGATAAGCATTCGATGGTCGAATACTTATTGAATTGCGAATTTGGTCAAGCTAATTCAGGGGAATAATAGTAAATTTGCCTCATAGTATTGTTATTTGCTATGAAGTCCTGTATCTTATCCTTTATTAACCATTCGAAAAGCTTTCCTACCATCAACGTCAGACTTACTGGTCTATAGTTTTGAGGCTAAGAACGGGATCCCTTTTGAATAGTGGAACCACATTAGCAATTCGACAGTCTCTTGGCACCATGCCAGACCTCAATGTATCCTGAAAAATTAAGAGGTTTGGCAATCACAGAGCTAAGCCTGCTAAGTACCCTGGGATGAATACCATCTGGCCAAGGATCTACCATGCATCATTAGATGTATTACTAGAATTGGGACTATTAAAGTGGTTGTTCACCTTTGAGTTAACTTTTAGTATGATGTAGAGAGTGATATTCTGAGACAATTTTCAATTGGTTTTAATTTTTTATTGTTTGTGGTTTTATAGTTTAGCTTTTTATTCAGCAGCTCTCTATTTTGCAGTGTCAGCAATTCGGTTTCTATGGTTCAAATTACCTTAGCAACCTGGCATTGATTTGAATAAGAGACTGGAATATGAATAGGAGAGGGACTGAATAGAATAAGTAATAAAAAGTAGCAATAACAATACATTTGTAGCCTAACAGAGCATTTGTTTTTAGATGGTGTCAGTGACCCCCATTTGAAAGTTGTGTAAGAGTAGCTGGGCTTCACACTCATCACTTATACAAAGTGGTTCATAGCATACACCAATGATAATCTTCTTTGTAACCTTTTGCCAGTCAAAATCTCTACTCAGAGGGATTCAACACAGTCACCAGTGCCAGCAATTATTTCTTTAGTGCATGGCTTTAATTCAGGCTTTACATACAAACACACTCCTCTGGCCTTTTTAATCCCTCTATCCTTCCTACAAAGGGTGTAACCCTTTAAATTCACAGTCCTGTGAATTTGAATATTTGATAAATCAGATCCTCATGCTAATTGTACATGTTAATTGATGATAGGAATTCATGCCTGGTTAGCTAATTCAGCTAATTCTAAGTCATGAAGAAAATGCGATATGAAGAAAAGGTGTTTTTTTGCCTTCAGCCAAATCTCTGAAAGCAACAGAATTTGCCTGGAGCTGTTTCACTGGCAATTGCATACTATTAAAGCGAGCTATGTTATTCTTATGCATTAATGCCATCAGAAATCAAAAGTGGTAAAACTACAATTCTGTCAGAATGCTAAGTGCTGTTCAATAGAACACAAATAATAAAGTAATTGAGTCAAACATAGAGAACACCTTGGCAAAATGCTGATTATTCTACAGGGAGGAGAATATTACACACTGTAATCTTCCAACAGAGGGTGACTGCTCTAAAAAGTTGTAATAAACATCACAATTTTTGCAATTAAAGATTGAATACTGAAATGAGATCTGTTGTAGAGTATTCAATAGTAAACCCCCAATAACATTTAACTTAAAAAATAAATTACTGTATGTTTGTAATTTAAAAGGCACATTTACTAAGGGTTGAAGTGAAAATTCTAATTGAATTTGCATATAAAAAATTTGAATTTTTCAATATCCAATAACCCAAAATTCGATTTGAATTGAAAAAATTAGAAAATGTGAAAATTCGAAGTACTCTCTTAAAAGCTGCCGAACTGCCATTTTTGCCTATGGGCGAACACCTGTAAAGATGTTACAGGTATAGGACCTGTATGGAACCTGTTATCGAGAATCATCAGGACCTGGGATTTTACAGAAAAGTGATATTTTTGTAATTTGGATCTCAGTAACTTAAATCTACTTTATAATTATAATGTAAACATTAATAAAACCAAAAATGATTGTTTTGCCTTCAATAATGATGAAATGTATCATAGTTGGCATCAAGTACAAGGCACTGTTTTATTATTACAGAGAAAAAGGAAATCATTTTTAAAATATAAATATAATGGCGTCTTTGAGAGATGACCTTCCTGTTATTCGGACCTTTTTTGATAATGGGTTTCCAGATAATGGATCCCATACCTGTAAAATAAGCTACTAAACTGTACATTTGTGCATTAAGAGGAAGTAAAAATATGAAGCATGACTAATTTCCCCTTATACCAGTACAGGTATGCAAATGCTTATCCAATATATATTTTTCTATATGTCTTGCATTCTGAGTTGACTTTTATAATCAAGTGCCTGATTGCTCGGGTATGTCGGACTATAGAAAACAGATTTTTTTTATTCTAGACTGAAGAACAGCAGGACAAAATTTAGCATAATTCAAAACTTGCAATTGCACATTTTCTTAAAGGACAAGGAAAGTCTAAAATCGAATAAGGCTGGAAATGCTGTATTTTGTATACTAAACATAAACATTAACTTACTGCACCACAAGCCTAATCAAACAGATGATTTATGCTTTCAACGTTGGTCACAGGGGGGTGTCATCTTGTAACTTTGTTATACATCTTTGCCTGACCCTGCACATGCTCAGTGTGGTCTGTGCTGCTTAATTATCATAAATTATCAAAACAGCACAAGTCAAATAATATCTGCCAGAAGCTGATACAGCAAGACTTATTAATAATCAGAATATACAAACTGCATTAGGTCCTGTGTTTTCATGTCATCTAATGTGGATTTTATAGTTTTTGTATTGTTTAATACCAGCTTTCTCCAACTCCGCAGAACCAGCGGTTGCAGCAAAATAATCTTCCAAATAGAATCCCAGTTTATCTGTTTAAATTGGGCTCCATGATCTTTGTCCCTGCGACTGGAGTTGGAAACAGTAAAAGGGATGTAAAGGCAAAAATAAAATCCAATACAAATCTCTACACAGTTGCCGACTGCTCTACAGGGAAACAAAACTGCTTGAGTTCTGCATGACTGGAAAGTAAGGTGGGGTCTCCCCCTGCTGTTCATAAGTATGATTGTTTCTCTGCAGAGCATTTAGGGACCATCTGACAATTCCTATCCACAGCAGTAAATTATTTAATTTTTAATTAAAGTATATTGGAGATAGGTTTCTTTTTCATTAAAGAAGGTAAAAATTGGATTTTATTTTTTTCACTTTCCTTGTCCTTTAAAATCCTTTGTCTCCTTAATACTTAGTAGATTTACTAAGGGTCAAATTTCGAAGTGAAAAAACTTAGACATTTGACCATCGAAAGGGCAATTTTTGATTGAAAATGGACTGAATAGGTCCATTTTTGATTGAATAAAAATTGTTGGAATCGTTTGAATGCATCGAACGATTCAAAAATTTTTTAAAAAATCCTTCAATTTTTCAGGTCTTAGAAAAAAATCAATGTAAAGGTTCTAGGAGGTCCCCCCCCATAGGCTACAATGGCAATTCAGCAGCTTTAAGGTGTTGAAGTCCAAGTTTTTTAAAGAGACAGTACTTTGAAATTCAATTTTTTTCAATTCAACACGTATTTTAGGTTATTTGATGGTCGAAGTAGCCCAAAATTACTTTGAAATTAGAATTTTTTAAAATTCGAATTTAATTAGAATTTTCAATTTGACCTTTAGTAAATGTGCCCCTTAATTTAATTTTATGTGAATTACACCTTTAATAGACTAGAATAGTAGTTTTGACAACAGTGGTGACCCTTCTACAATGTTTATGTACAGGTGATTTTATAGCAGGTAATTTTGACCATACAATTAAAACTATTGCCAGGCAACTCAACATAAAGGATTTTTACAAGGCATGTAACATAAGGTTTACAATTCACTTGTTTTGGTGGTACCTTAAGCGTTATGTTGAATAAAAGCAATTTGAAAAACCTGTGAAAACCGACGACTTCAAGGGCAAAATGTTTTTTTCATGCTTATAATTAAGTATTTTTTGCAAGAAGGTGTATAAATAACCTAATATATTGTAATGGTTGGAATTTTCAGCTTCCTATTGCTGATATATCATGAAAAAGGGGGGGATTGCTTGCAGTAACACAAGTACATAAATGCGAAAGCAATGCCAATCTAAAGTCCTTACGTGTCATGAAGATAGATAGCACTATTTGTTGTAGCTGCTTTTCAATTATGTTTTGGAACAATATGCTTTAAAATCCTCAAGATATCTTAGTTCTACTCTGTTCTATCTCTGCTTCATTCCTGGTCTCCATATGTCTGTGATTGCTATAACTTTACAATTTACCAGGTCCTCTGTTCTGTGGCTTTTATTTTCCATTATTAATGAAAAGGAGAGATCTGGTTGGGCCAGTCTGTAAGGAGTTAATGGAGGGACAGGGAAACATGTTTGAAAGCATTTATTTATATATATATTTTTAATTTAAAGTTAGTTCAGATTATTTGTCCAATGAAAATTTAGATGCCTGTGTAGTATGCAGGGGCGGTACTAGGAGTAGGCAGAGTAGGCACATGCCTAGGGCGCAAAGCTTGGGGGGCACCAGGCATGTACCTTTCAATGCTGCCTACCCAAGTCTGGTCCACATAGTCCAGCTTGTTGCTCCAGTGTGTATGCATGCCTACGCGAGCTGATGGGTGACGATGTGGGTCATTGCGCATGCAGACTCATCCCGAGGTGGGGGTGATGTGGTAATTTAGCATGCATGTGCGCATGGTAACGTAGGAGCGCGCAGTAGAGGGGAGCGCTGTGGCTGGCTGGGGTGCCTGGCCCTGGTGGTATGGCCCTTCAAATATTATGAAATGATATCTTGAGAAAAAAAAAGTATTGTAGTATTGAGAATCATTCTGTTAATATAGAAATATTGCTAAAAAGGACTACAGCAATGATAGACCGCAATTACATGAGCTATAGTAGTAATTTCATCTCCTGACCTGATTATAGACTACAGCATATATCAGTACTTATCATCTTTAATTTGCAGTTAGGTTCAGACCACCTACAGTATTTTGAAAGTGCTATGGGAGACGTTTTATGCCTCCCTTAATAGTTACCTCTGTTCGTGCAATTGAACAGACATAGAGGTTCATTAAAAGGCTGATAGTCTCAATCTTTTTTTTTTGCTTATACTTTTTGGTACTTCTCACACTTTATCTAAAAGGGAGCTCCAGTTGCCTCCACACATCTTTGTAGGGATGCTACATTGTACTAGTTACATACAGTGCACACAGTGTACCAAGTCTAACTAACTTGATTAGGTTTATATAAATGATAGGCTATATATCTTAACTAAGCATTGGATCCCATATTCCTTTACACAAGTCAAAGGTGACCTGGTCAAACTATTCAATATCAGTGTCCTTGGTATGGGACACTGCATCCCAGGAGGATTGTTGTGTAATGTATACAAACAAATTTGCTAACAAAGAAGAAATGATCGCATTTTGCCCCAGCACTATGCTTTATTTTCTTTGTAAATGAAATAATGTTTTATTCCTCCAACTTTAAAATTATGGGGCTGGTGCCAATTAACAGGCTAAGAGCGGTTTCTGGGGGCAGACTGTGTGACAGTGATAATTATATTTAAGTTTAATAAGATGGTTGTTTGCTGTTCTAGATGTCCAGTCTAAAGTTCAGTAGGATGACATTTGGGGTGAACATTTGTTTGCTGAACCAGATATTCTTGAAATTATTGCAGAATGAAGATGGATAAAGCATTAAATACATATATTTCTAACTCACAGGACTTTTAGCACATTTGGCTATATATTTTTTTTCAACTGTTCTTTTTAATATTTAAGCTACAATGCAAAATGTTCTTAATTACTGTATAGACATTACTGTTTTAAGCATAGAAGTAAGCACTTGTGTATACCCATTGTATAAAAAGACACCATTAATGGCTTCTTTGCATAAAAGAGGTATTTGTGCAACACTTGAATCCAACAATTATGGCGAGTGATGTGAAATTAAGCAGCCATTTAAGCATTTATTGATGCCATTAAGCTGTGTCCCTTGTTTCAGAAACACAGATTTCACTGTTATATTAATGTGAAAGTTTGGACTATTCAGCCAGCTTTGATGTTGGCAGCAGTCTGTAAAGTTGAAAATATATTATATTCTGCACAGTGGACAATGCAGTGATGAGTTTGAAGATTACATCATTGTATTCCCCCTTCTTCAACAATAAAATATTTTTTAGTAATCAAAATATGCCACTGTATGGGCACAATATGCATGTTTTTGCAAGTCTATGTCAAAGCCATGATTCAGTGGAATGGACCCATGTACACCATCAATATGTAAGAGTCATATCTTGTTTTCCTCTAGCATTTTCAGACTTTATAGTTGTGCTCTATATTTTATTGTGATTCTGATGTCATATTCAACACACTGCCATCTGCCTGGTGTATGTGTGCTCCAGGCACCTACACTGACAGTAAACATGGTAGTCAAGTGGGATAGGGTTGGTGACCAAATAAATGCAGATGTTCAATAATTAAATCTGCAGAAAATATTTGCCATTTAAGTCCAGCTCCAAGCTAGAATCTGCTTTTGCCATTTACTTTCAGGTCAACATTACAAGATGTACAAAGGGCACCAATAAAAATCAGTTTATGTCCATTGTTTGCCCATACAGCTGGGCCACGGTATAGTAACTGATACACTTTTTCATGTTCATTGAAATATTGAGTGTATATAAACACTAGACTAAAAAATAACAGCTCATCTGCAGTTTAAGAGGCACCTTGCAGATTTAGGCTAATATATTAGATTATGAATGAGATATCAGAAAATTCTAATATGGATACAATTTATCAATTAAAAATACATTGTTGATAACAGGGGGTATGGCTTTTTCTATAATAGCATATATAACTTAAGGACTAGAAAAATAATAGAGAAAGAGTAAAGTATAAAATATTACAGTATATTCACCTTTTGTCAAAAATGGACACCTTACTTACAAGTAAATACAGTCTATTTAATTTCAATAGCACCTAAAGTCATCTCAAGTCATAAATAATATAGAGTTGACTTGACAAATGACTGATTTTAATTACTAGCACTACATTTTGCACATATTTTAATCTCCAGGAGGCCATTTGTTATTCTAAGTCCTAGTGAGCCTGTAGAGTAATATTAGTCAGGGAACTCTGAGTAGCAGCTATGGATAGATATGGAATGAGATTAGAACCATGTTTAAAGCAACCGTGTGGATTAAAGACGCCTTGTTCTTACATGAAAAGGGCATGTTATGACATTCACAGATTTATATGTTATAGGTTCTATACTGTTAAAAAATACAAAAGAAAAATGAAATAGCCAGTGCCCTTTTCTTAACAGACTCAGGAACATAAATATTCTTTCACAGAGTTCAATGTTTCAATAGAGTTCAAAGTATGCATGCTACAAATGTTACATGTTCATGAAATAAAATGGACTTGCTTTCTTTTTGATCAAATGCTGATTTTGCAACCTTATACAGAAATATACAAACAAGTAGAGAGACTTCTGAATTGTCCATGAAAACAAAGGGATTCATGGATTTTACATAGTTTTAATGATAACATAAAATCAGAACTGTCATCTCATCCTTCCACAGGGGACCTTATATTGCCTTGCCTGCCTGGGAGTGGGACTGTTACTACCTGTTAGATAGGCCCCTAGCTAGATTCCACATGGGACAAAGGCCAAGATATTGATGCATAAAAATTCTTGGGCATGTTACAATGCCTCACTTGTCCACCAGAGAGACACTGCATAATATGTTGCCTAAAGAACAACTGATATAATTCTGCACTCAAATACATTTTTCAAAAGAGCAAACATATTTTTTTATATTTAATTCTCTAATCCGACAAGGGGCTGAACATATTGTAAGTTTCCCAGCTGCCCTAAGTCATGTGAGTTGTGCTCTGATAAACTTCTATCACTACTGCTGCACTGCAAGGAGTGATATCAACCCCCTCCCCAGCTGTCCAGCAGCAGAACAATGGGAAGGAAACTAGATAAAAAGTTCCCTGATGCAAGCACAGGATCAGGTACAATGACCTGAGATGGCTAACAAGGCACCAATATTACAAAATAAAAATAAATCACTTGGTTCAGGAATAAAATTTAATACGGTAGTGAATTATTTGTAATGTAAAAATTGTAATTTAGAAATAAAAACTAAAACATGAAATCCATTTAACTAAAGACATGTTAATTAACTGGTTAAGTCTTAAAGAGAAATATATGGAGCACATAGGAAACACAGGGCCACAAAAATGCTTATGAGGGCTCTATACAGCCAATGTGTCTTCAGATGAACAATTGTTTTCTATTTTTAGCAACTTTTTTTTTTTTTGTTTTAGGGGCTGATTTACTAAAACTCTAATTAATCTCAGTTTTTTTCTGAAACCAAATTTGACCAAACTCCCTTCCATGAATTGAAGTTATTTGTCGACAAAACTTCACAGCAAAATACAGCATCAGTTTGTTTTGTACGATTGATGCACTGAAAGACTCGATTTTTGCAGGTTATCGGATCAACATCATGACTTTAACGGATTACCGGACAAAAACCCAGACTTTATCGAATTAGCCAGCTCACATCGCAATGTCAAGGAACAACAACAAGGACATCTGCCTTTGACTTCTACATTACCTTGACAGGTTTGTGTTTTTTTTTTTTTATTCGGATTTTTATCCGCTTTGGGATATAATAAATCTTTAATAAGGTTAATAAAGTTTAATAAATTGACCCCTTAGTGTCATTCTGCATAAAGGCAGTAACAGAGAACAGAACTGAGTTTAGGATTTACTTCTCAAATACTACATTATCATTTTTTTAAAAATATTTATTGTTAAATATATTGCCTGATGCTTGAAACAAAGCTTTCTACTGACTCTAGCAGGCAAGGAGTTACAGTAAAAATAAGATGACACAAGCAGTATCCTTTGCTACTGTATAATTCATAACTCATTTCTACAGTGCAATAATTTACAATAAGAAGGGATTTTATCAAACCCTATTTTGAAAGGAGGCAAGTGATATTTATTCATGAGTTCTATGACCCTGATGATATTCCCCATTATACCTCCCCAAAAGTACCTGTAAGTATTTGCTTGATAAGAGCATGGGTTGACTTATGGGTCTACTGGTGTTGGCCTGTGTATACAAATTGTTAAAGATTACTACACTATATTATGAATGTTGTGTTGATTATATCCTATAGCCTTTGGCACTAGAGTTGCATACATTAACTGCAGTTACTTTTGATTTGAAGGCCCAGGCCTAGGGCGGCAAACTTTTAGGGATGGCATGCCGCCCGGCCGGTTGCCTTCAAATCAATCAGGAAAAAAATGGCATTACCCTGAATTTGAGTATATAGGCTAAAAAACTCAAGCGAAAATGAGCATAAAACACCCAAAAATTATAAAGGCAAAAAAATCTTGAAATGGTTAAAGGGATCTCTGCCACTGACTATTACAGTAACTTGAAAGGTGATAGCTGGAGTGTTTTTGGATTCTGACTTTTAGCAGTTTCGTGGCATAATAAATCTAGAAAAAAAAATTCCCCCCCTGAAAAATTAACTTTTTTAGTGAAACAAACTTAAATAACCCCCCTAAATGTCATGAGGTTTGAGAGAGTTATTGGTAGATTTTAGAAATTTGCCCTTTCTGTGGAAGACCTGGTCTGGCATATACAGAAGTTTTTTTTGTAATGTGTTTATTAGCACCAAAAAGATGCAAACAAAACAGAATGAAACATGCCATAAAGTAATGAACTGGGATATATATATATATATATATATATATATATATATATATATATTTATATTTTTATATATATATATATATATATATATATTTATATTTATATATAATTTGTAGTAAGAATCCCACTAGTTGAAATCACACAATCATCAGAACTCCCTAAACATACAGTACAAAACGGTTATAGTTTTCTCCCCAGGAGCTACTTCCACTGCAACTCGGGGTTGTATTAATTGTATTAAACAGAAAAACTATAAGGGTCCTTTATAGATAGTCTCATATATTTGAGACAAAGCACACTGACTATAGGTAATGACAACTTATTTGATTTGAAATCAGAGATATTTTTCGATTAAAAAAATTATGAAATGTTTTTTTTTTAAATTCTGCATTTACAACCAATCTTTTGCTTTAATCTCATTGCTTTAAATGTTGTCGTCATTTGGAATATTCACAGTTCCAAACTGTCTATAGAAGCAATGTCAGTACATTAACTAGTTGTATAGAGCTCAGTGTGTTTATTGGTGATTACAAACAAATCTAAATATGACTACATGCAACACCAAGGGGCTGATTTACTAAGGGACCGATTTACTAAATTCACATGTATTTATGTGAATAAAATCGAATTCGATGGAATATTTAATCGTAGGATCTATTCGATTGGTCGAATATGCAAATTAGGCATATTCAATCATCGAATAGTGAATGATCGAATAATCTAATAGATTCGAATGATCGAATATTCAATCATTCGATCAGCGAATAAAATAAAATTTTTACAATATATGACTGCCTACTTCTCCAGATTGGACCTACCGAATTGCAATAGAAGCCTAAAGCTGGCCATAGACGTAACAATTACGATCTTTCTCGGGAAAGATCTTTCCAAGAAAGATCGTTCGTTTCAACACACACGTATAGAGCTGAATCGTCAAATATACAGGTAGAAACAATAGAATTCTACTTGTATCTGACGATTCAGCACTAACAATGGCCGATGTTCAGGGAGCTTTCAAAGGCATCCGATCAAAATTTTCCATCCAGTCCGATCAACCAGCCGACCGATATCTTAATCCTCTGACGATGTCGGTCGGCTCATTTCCCACCATACACGCACCGAATATCGTACGAAAATTCGTTTCGTACGATATTATCTGTGCGTCTATGGCCACCTTAAGGGAACCCTCCCATAGGCATCTGAGTCTAAGTCCTGATCAAATAGGATTCGAACGATCAAAGTTTTCGATCGTTCGAATCGTACAAATTATTTGAATGATCGAATGATTTATTCAACTGATCGAATACATTTGTATTCGATTGTCGAATGATCAAATATCGAATAAAAGGTAGCCTAAAACTATTCGATTAGCATTCGACGATCGAATGCTAATCGAATATTGAATTTGGTCGAGCTATTATGGGGAATAATATTAAATTTGCCCCAACAGTCAAATTTCGAAGTGGAAAATACTTTGAAATTTGACCCTCAAATTTTTTGGGGGGTCAATTTCGATCGAATATGGCTCTTTTCGATCGAACAATGCTCATATTCGAACAAATGAAAATCTGTCAAATCCTTCGGATTCTCAGAACTTTCTGTCCAAGTTCAGTGAGGTCCCCCATAGGCTAAAATGGCAATTCAGCAGCTTTAAACTGGCTAATAGTTGAATTCCAAGGATTTTTAAAGGGCCAATATTTTGAAATTGGAATATTCAAATTTTTTCAATTCAAATCGAAATTTGGAATATTCTATAGTCGAAGTAGCCCACAATTAATTTGAAATTCGAATTTTATTCAAATTGAAATTTGACGCTTAGTAAATCAGCCCCCAAATGTCAGCAGGAGGCCTGCGGTTTTTGAGAACATGGTTTCATTGAAAGCAGGTCTTATAATTACAATGTACAATGACATTGTTGACAATTACATTCTTCTTACTTTGTGGCATCAGTTTGAGGAAGGTAATTTCCTGTTTGCACAGTATTGCCCTCCAGCAATTAAAGTGGTCTCTACAAAATGGATTTTCTGAGATGTGAGTAGAAGGCCAGCATCAAGCTCTGAAATGAGCCAGTCTGTGGGATAAATTGAAATGACAACTACTCTTTGGAAGAATGGAAGCACAAAATCATCCTTGAAGTGTAGATTCAGTTATAGCTGCAAAGTGAGGACCAGCTTCATATTAAAACCCTTTTAGGCAGGCGCACCTCAGGCATTGACGCCACCTGCTACCCTCCCACCCGCCCGTCATGCTTACCTTAAGGTCACCGATGGGGGTATGGTGGGGGGTGCATCACTAGCGCAGAGTGCAAGATATCACTCTCTGCGTTTAATAACCGGAAATTCGGCTCTTAAAGTTACCAGGAGAGCTATTTTCCCGCTACTGGTAACTTCTGGGGAGCTGCCGCCTGAGGCAAGGTACTCACCTGGGTTTAGGAATAAGATGTTAAAAAAAGGTGCAGCAGTTCTCTGGATACAAATGTAATAATATAACTAATAATATAAAAATACAGGTACCATGACTTGTTTTGGAAATGTAAATGACAGACAAAGAGATGAGGAAAGCAATACATAAAAAAACAACATTGTTCTAGTTTTGTTAATTTGCAAAGTGCATGTGAATGAACAATTATTTTTCAGCTGACTACAGGCATTGTATCAGTTATATGGAAACCCATAATCCAGAAAACTCTGAATTACAGGATGGTTGTCTCCCAAAGATTCCATATTAAAACATGTTTTATTTTTATCTGTAATAATACAACAGTACCTTACAACAATCATATTGGGCTTATTTAATATTAATTTAAATGAATTTTAGTAGACTTTGGGGCAGATTTACTAAGGGTCTGAATTTAAAGGGCTTTTTCAATTGAAAATGTACCTATTTCGATCAAATAGGTCCATTTTCGATTGAATAAAAATCATTCAATCACATTGTTCGAATTGAACGATTTGAACAATTTCGCGCAAAATCCTTCAAATTCATAGGACTTATTTGATAGTGGAAGTAGCCCAAAATTACTTCGAAATTCAAATTTTAAAAATTCTAATTTTATTCTAATTTTCACTTCGACCCTTGGTAAATCTGCCCCTTAAGGTATGAAGTTTCAAAAAGACCACTTATCCAGAAAACCCCAGGTCCTGAGCATTCTGGATAAAAATTCCCATACCTGTACTACTGGTTAGAAAATAGAAAGATCTGATAGGACACTATGGGTAACTGCACTTGTATGATTTAGCACTTATGTTTGCATATGAGGCATATGGAGATATAAAATGCATTAAAAAGTATTAAAGTAAATACATTATTTGCATACAATTCTGTGCTAATATAAGAAAAAAGACAATGCAACACAATGGAGTGTAAATATATTAGAGGACTACACAGTCAGCAATTTCAGGGAAACCTTGTAAAGTTGTATGGCCAATAGCACTCTTCTGTTTTTCTGCATTTTGAATTTTGTTAATTTGCTTCGATTCCCTCTAATTTGGTTACAACTAAGCCTCTATAATGCACATTTAACATATGTTTTGAGAAACCATAGAAATTATCTATGCTGAGGGCATTTATATTCCCTAAAGCAGTCAATGAGCATCTTAATTTGTTTGTCCAATATACTGACTTCCACATTTGCATTCAAGTAGATAAATTAGTACCTTGATCTTAGCTTGGTTTTATCTCATAAATTTGTGCAGTTGCCTTAGATTTATAACTTGCCTTGCAATAAAATGTTACTATATTTTAAGAGAGAAATCTGAGGATGACAGCAAAAAAATAGCCCACATAAGTAAACCAACACCTGGGGGCAGATTTATTATTGGTCGAATTTCAAATTAAAAAAAAATTCGAAATTTGAGCATGAAACTTTTTTTGGGGGGCAATTTTTCATAAAAAATAGATCTAAGGTCCATTCTCGATTGAATTTTAATCGTTCTATCACATCGTTCGAATCGAACAATTGGAAAAAAATAAATACATTTGATTTTCCAGTACTTTTTTCAGGAATGCTTTAAGGTGCCGAATAGCCGAATTCGATTTTTTTTTTTTAAAAAAGATGGTACTTCTAGATTTGAATTTTCAATTTGAATCGAATTTTGGGCTATTCAATAGTCGAAATTTTTAAAATTTAAATTTTATTCAAAAATTCACTTCGGCCCTTAGTAACTGTGCTCCCTATAGTTTTTTAATATTCAACTAATAATATAACCATATATTAAAACATATAACTCTCTATCAGGACAGTATTGAAACCCTTCAAACAATTAATACAACCCCAGAGGCATTCATTAAAAAGTGAACACATAATTAATAACCCAATGTATAAGTGATTAAATAAATAATCAAAGTGAAACAATTCATCGGTATTCATTCAAATTATTTTGAATACCCAACACACTGGAATAAAATAAAGATAAAAAGATAAAAGATATAGCACACCCAAATACATGTATATTGCACCTTCCCTGGTTCACCCAACTAATATCAAATTACCTGAAAGGCAATAAATAATTTTACATGTGGAACAATAAATAATTTTACATGTATATAACATCACATTTTAAAATCAATGGCTCAGATGAAATAGTAAGAACACGTGGATATAGCTATGCTGCAAGTTTACAGAACCAATTGGGTATGAGGTCTGTATAGACTTTATTGATAATAAAAATGGTCCAAGTGCCAAGAAACTGGATCTTTTTGTGTATGTTGTTTTCCAGTTCAAGTAGTATTCCCTACTTTAGTACCATCTTTGAATTTATGGAATATGCACATTATTTGTAATATACATTGGCCAATTTATGTAGATATAATCCAAATAATGGCATATCCAAGTAAATGGCTCATGATCTGGGGATATCAGGTATACATATGCATGCAGTTTTATTTAGCAAGTGCATTCACTACGACTGAAAGGATACTAAGATCTATACTTACTGTAGAGCTTGAAAACAGCAATAGCCTTGGATAGTTTACTTCTTCAAGAAAATGCTTAAAGATATTTAAACGAATCTACCATCACCCAACAGGGAATTCCACAACCTAAATGTGAAGAAACTATGCTCCTTTAAATTAAAATTCTGTTCCTCTAGTCTTAAGATGTGGCCTCTAGTGCAATAATATTTTCTGTGGTGAACAAATATCCTGTGCTATCTGTCTATAATGCTCTCTCAGGTGCATTTTCTTCAGAGAAAACAACCCCAACCTTGACAGTCTACCTTCATAGTTTGCCTTCCATCCCTTTAACCAGTTTAGTTGCACAAATGTACACTCTCATTTATATCATTTTTAAGGACCAAAGCCTAAAACTACACCACATTTTTATGGTGAGATAAAATTATATTTTCATCCTTGGGGTATATTTATCAAAGAGTGAAGTTCTGCCACTAGAGGGAAATTCCACAGCTCTCTATTAATTTCTATGGGATTTTTGAAGGCGTATTTATCTAAGGGTGAAATTTCACTTCACCCATTGATAAATACACCTTTCGAAATCCCTTAGAAATGAATTGAGAGCTGCGGAATTTAATTCTAGTGTCGGAATTTCACTCTTTGATAAATTTACCCCCTTGAGTCAATTCCCTTTTTCTTAGCAAGACAGTACTATATTTGCCACAAAATGACACTGCCTAGAATCACTCAGCTTGTTATCCACAAAAATCCTTCTCAATTCAGGTAACCCCTACACACTGCTGTTTAGTGTATAACTCACACTTATGCCATTTGGACCAAAATACATAACCTTGAAATTATCAACACTGAACCTCATTTTATAGTTTGCTGCCCAGTTTTCCAGTTATCCAGGTATCAAAGACATCAGATTTTCAGTTTGATATTGATGGGGCAGCTTGTCAGCAGGAGTCCATACACAGACCAATAAGCTGATGACTTGGTCAGGAGGAGCCAAATAGGATGCCTATGTTGGCCTATGAATGACCAGCTTTGTTGTCTTTGACTGCAGTAAGCTATCATTGGATAAGCAGCATAAGGTCCATAATGGCAGCCCTATGTCACAAGTATTATTTGAATCAGACAACTTAATATAGACAATTTCAAAAGCCTATAATACTTAAGCTTAAACACTTAAACTTTTCTAGTTATATTTTTGGTAATAACCTATTTAACTATGTTTATCATGAACACAAATCCTGCTACAAGTAAGGATTTTACCAAAAGTTAATTTTTTTACCTTATTGTGAATTAAATGCACAAGCTACACCTTTGCAACACAGTGGCATAACTAAAGAAACCCAGGGCCCACACCACCCCCCTTCTGCCAAACTTGTGTCTCTCATGCTGTGCACATGCTTGTGCTGAAATTCTACTATCTACATACCTTTTACATGGCTCCGGCGGGCCCCAAAGGTTGTGGGCCAGGGTGCCATCGAACCCCCCCCCCGGTAATTATGCTACTGTTGCAATACATGTTTTTGGACCGTCAGTGGAAAGCTGAGATTAACCATCATAAAGCAACTCTTCATTGATTTTAACCATGAAAGAACTACTAGCCTTTCACTGCAATGTTTGGAAGGAACTGCTTCCATTATAATCATTACACCCATTTGCTTTTACAAAATTCAGTCATTCAATTTGGTTTAAAAAAATCTCAGACACCAGAAAGCAACTGCAAAGCAACATTATCATTAACCTGTAAAACTGTAACAAATTCAGTATATTAACTTTTTTTTGGCAAATATGGTATCCAAGCTACAGAAATATAGTCTAACACAAAGCTTGACTGATGCTGTTCTCACAATACATTTTATCAAAACTGTCACATATGTTGTGTTTACAGCAAGTCAGACAAGGACATGCAGAACAGTCTGCTGCTTGCCTGGTGCTAGGGTTCAGCATGTGGTGGAACGAGTGGACAGATTATTGGGAGGGGCTGGGGAAGACCCAGTGGTTTTGGTACACATAGGTACCAATGAGACAGTTAGAGGAGGTGGTAAAGTCCTCAATGATTGAGAAGAATGATGAAGAATGAACTAGGTGTAAAGTTGAGGGCGAGGACTTCAAAGGTAATTTTCTCAGAGATTTTACCTGTGCCATGAGCAACACTAAGAAGACAGCAGGATCTTAGGGAGATTAATGCGTGACTGAGAGATTGGTTTAGGGAGGAGGGTTTTGGGTTTTTGGAGAACTGTGCTGATTTCTCAGTCGGCTACAAGCTCTTTGCAAGGATGGGCTGCACCTCGATGATGGTACAGCTGTTTTGAGAGAGAAGATGGCTAGACAGTTGGAGGAGATTTTAAACTAGGCGTGGGGGGAGGGTTCAGTAAAAGATTCAGTGGAAGATAGGTTAGATGAGATAGCGGGCAAAGGAATGGAAAATGGAGGAGGAGATTTGGCTGGGGGTACTATAAAGTATAGGGCATTTCTTCAATATGGCTGGGGGTACTATAAAGTATAGGGCATTTCTTCAATATGGTAGCAGTATTAAATGTATGTTTGCAAATGCAAGGAGTCTGACTAGTAAAATGGGAGAGCTGGAGGGAAACATGGTGTGGTTTCAGAGGAGGGGTATGTCTGTTTGTTAGGCAGGATTTAAAAGCTTATATAAAGGAGGAGGTGATGTTAGAAAATGAGGGGACAGAAGGCTTATGGGTGGAGTTCTACACCAATTCTAAAGAGTCCAGCAAATTAATTGTAGGGGTATGCTATAGACACCCTAATGTAAGTGAGGAGGAGGAGACTAAGCTCTTGATGCAAACAGAAAAGGATACTAGTTTGGGTAAATTAATGATAATGGGGGATTTCAATTACCCAGATATTGACTGGAGCAACAGTGCTGCCAGATCAGTTAATGGGAACTTGTAATTATTAATTATAAACTTGTTGCATGACAATTTTATGGCACCTGTTGTCGAGGAGCCTACCAGAAAAAATGCTATTCTGAAATGACCCAGAACTTATAGCAAATGTGCAAGTCATTGAACCACTGGGTAATAGTGACCATAATGTCTGGTGCAAAAAGCAAATATATACTGGGGCAACAAAAACTATGAATTTTGGAAAAGCTAATTTTAGTGCATTATGGGCTGTCCTTCAGAGTATTCTCTGACTCACTTCATAGCTGCACTGATGGCTCAACTAAATCAATGGCTGACTCACAAGGTTCCAGGGCCTGATGGCATACACCCCCTAAGAGAGCTTAGTTCAGTTTTAGACCAACCCCTATTTCTGATTTTTCTCAGATTCACTTTCATCTGGTATGGTGCCTATGGACTGGAGAAAAGATGATGTAATTCCAATATTTAAAAAGGGATTATGTTCTCAGCCTGGCAATTATAGGCTAGTAAATTTGACATCTGTGGTGGGCAAATTATTTGAAGGCTTGTTAAGGGATCCCATTCAAAATTTTGTCCTAGTGAATGGTATTATGAGCAGCAATCAGTATGGCTTTATGAAGGATAGGTCAACAAATCAACAAATTTGATTGCTTTTTATGATGACGAAGGTAAGATGCTGGACTGTGGGGCGGCAGTAGATGTGATCTATTTGGATTTTGCCAAAGCATTTGATAGTGTGCCCCACAAACAGCTGCTTTGTAAACTAAGGTCTGTTGGGCATAATGATGTTGTTTGCACATGGATAGGAAACCGGCTACAGGATCGGGTACAGAGGGTGGTTGTTAATGGTACATTCTCTTCTTGGAGCAAGGTTCTTAGTGGGGTCCCTCAGGGCTCGGTATTGGGTCCACTTTTATTAAACTTGTTCATTAATGACATAATAGGGGAGGGTATTGGAAATAATGTATCAGTGTTTGCAGATGACACAAAACTATCCAGCCACATTAATATCATCCAGGATGCTGCATGCTTGCAACAGGATCTTGACAAACTGGCAATCTGGGGAGCTAAGTGGCAAATGAAATTGAATGTTGATAAATGTAAAGTCATGCACCTGGGATGTAAAAATATCCAAGCTACTTGTACCCTTAATGGGACTGCACTAGGCAAATCCATTATGGAAAATTACATTTTTATGGCTGTAGCAAGCAATGCCAGTCAGCAGCATCAAGGGCAAATAAGGTCTTGAGCTGTGTTAAAATTGGCATAGAGTCATGGGAGGAGGGGGTCATTCTTCCACTTTATAGAGCACTTGTAAGGCCCCATTTATAAATGCTGTATAGTTTTGGTCTCCATCACTCAAAAGGATATTATTGTATTAGAGAGGGTACAGGGAAGGGCAACCAAGCTACTAAAGGTATGGAAAGTCTTAGCTATGAGGAAAGTCTGACTAAATTGGGTATGTTCACGCTGGTGAAGAGGCGCTTAAGGGGTGATATAACTATGTATAAATATATAAGGGGATCCTATAATAATCTGTCTAATGCTTTATTTACCAGTAGGTCTTTCCAGCTGACACAAGGTAACCCATTCCAATTAGAAGAAAAGAGGTTCCACCTAAATGCGGAAGGGTTTTTTTTTACAGTGAGAGCTGTGAAGTTGTGGAATTCTCTCCCTGAATCAGTGGTACAGACTGATATATTAGATAGCTTTAAAGGAATGTAAGTGTTTTAAAGTAAAGAAAATATCATGTAGTGTTGCCCTGCGCTGTTAAAACTGATCTGTTTGCTTCAGAAACACTGCTATAGTTCATATAAACAAGCTGCTAAGTAGCAATGGCAGAAATTGAAAAAGGGGTATATGGTACAGGATAAGTAATGGATAACAGATAACATTATGTTCTACAGAGTTTATCTGCTATCTGCTGTGTAACTTGAGCCATTTTTCCTTTGAATGGCTGCTCCCATGGTTACACAACAGCTTATTTATATAAAAAATAGTAGTGCATCTGAAGCAAACACATTAGTTTTACCAGTGCAGGGCAACACTGCATTAAATTTTTATTACTTTAAAACAATTTCCTTTTTTGATGTTACTAGTCCTTTAAGAAGGGTTTGGATGGCTTTTTAGCAGGTGAGGGAATACAGGGTTATGGGAGATAGCTAATAGTACAAGTTGATCCAGAGACTAGTCTAATTGCCTTTTGGAGTCAGGAAGGAATTTTTCCCCCTTGGAGGCAAATTGGAGTGGCTTCAGATGGAGTTTTTTTTGCCTTCCTCTGGATCAACTACAAGTTAGGCAGGTTAAAAAGTTAAAAGGTTGAACTTGATGGACATTTGTCTTTTTTCAACCTAACTTACTATGTTACTATGACATAGTACATAGTCCCTAAATGGAAGTCTAGACTTTTCTGCATTAGTTGCTAAAAATTGAATGCAAACAGAGTTGTCTTCTATAGAAAGTAATGAGTAGATGGTGTTTTGTACCATGGTTTGGATTAAAACAGGATGAACTTGGAAAGAGACTAGCATGACAAAGTAATATAATGAATTTCAGGTGTGCTTTCAAAAGTGAATAAAAAGCTCTTTGCAGCCCCGGGTGCCAGCTGTGCCTCCTGCCAAGGCAAAACACTGCATATATTCCAACAAAAACAGCAGCACTCCGGAAATATTGAAAAAGTGAAAATACTTTACTGAAATACCTTAACAGCAACGTTTCGGGCTACATGCCCTTTCTCAAGCCAATTATTCAACAGTGTCCACATGTGTTTAAATACTTAAGAGTAGGAGGAGTCACCGCATCATACTTGCATGTGACCCATGATCCTCAGTGAACCTTAAAAAGTGATCTCAATAGTGTTATTCAATAGTTAAAAGTTATACAATATAAGTAAATTAGTGAAAAAGTGAGTAAAAAGTGGTTATCTGCTTATACAAACATAATATCTTTCTTTAAATTCATATGTGCAACAATGTATAAAACAGGAAGTATCTTTCTTTGAATTCATATGTGCAACAATGTATAAAACAGGAAATCTTATCTAGTTTTCACTTATCTTGCTCCCATGCTGATTTAAAGGGGTAAAAAACCCAGAATTATTTTCTCAGGAGCTGCCATATCTGTGATTTTTTACTGTCCTGAAATATAATGAATTAAAAACATTTAATAGGTCAAGGTCATGGGTCACATGCAAGTATGATGCGGTGACTCCTCCTACTCTTAAGTATTTAAACACATGTGGACACTGTTGAATAATTGGCTTGAGAAAGGGCATGTAGCCCGAAACGTTGCTGTTAAGGTATTTCAGTAAAGTATTTTCACTTTTTCAATATTTCCGGAGTGCTGCTGTTTTTGTTGGAATATATAGCATGACAAAGTAAGTTACAAACACTATTTATTTTCATTCAGTCCAGTTCTTTTAGGACATTTTTTTTTTTTATAAAAAAAAGAACTTAGTGTAGCTTAGTATGGTGTAAAATTAGTCTGTTCCATGATTTGTGCCCAAGAGCAAATGAGGTGTACATTCATTTTAATGCACAGAGAACTGTCAGATTTAGGCAGTTATGTGCCAAGAAAAGTAGAATGTAATAAATCTGTCAGTTCAATATTTACTTTGAAAGATGCACAGCTTGGGATAAATGTAAAAAAAGTGTTTTAAAAAGGTTATATTTTGAAGACTAAATTCCATGTAGAAACAAGAATTCTTGCTAAAACACTTTTAACAGTTTTCAGAATTGTCATATCATATCAGCAGATTGATCCATTTGCAACCTTCAGCTTCTTGTAACCTATTTACTGTATTAAGCCAAACTTTGACAAATGAGTTTAAACTATAAAATGCTGGATTATGTATTTGTTGTTTGGGCCCGATGACAAAATATGTAGAGGCCCTTTGAGCAGTTTTTAGAATTAGAAAGAAGTCTAAAGCTGGCCATAGACGCAAAGATCTGATCGTACCAATCATCGTACAATCGGATGTCCCTGTCTCCTGACCTGCCACTAACCTTCAGATAAAATAAAGCAGTAAAAGAACACATCAGATGATCTTCTGCTCCTGACAGGGATCGTACGAAAGTTTGTCAGACAAAACTTAGTGACAGTCTCCCACTGAAAATCGTACGATTGGCAATAGAAACAGAGATATTATTGGATTATCGGCAGGCTATAGAAATTTTCTAACCTGTCCGATCGACCAAACGACCGATCTGGCCAGACAAAAAATGTCAGGACTCTCCACACACGGTCCGAAAATCGTATGAATCCTCGATTTGTACGATTGGAATGTTGCGTCTATGGCCAGCTTAAGAGATTTCACAACTCAACCTTGAATACATTACCCACTTACATATAGCTTAATAAAATTCACATGGATTCAGATTTGAATCACAACTAATAATGTTCTATGAAACTTACAAACTTGGACAACATGCTGGTTTTCCTAGTTCAGGATCCAGCTACAGTTTTAATTGTCCACAAATATGAATACTTATAATACAAGAAAATAAGTCTAATGTTGTTTTTAAAAATGCAGGGTACGTGCATTTGTTTAATAGACTTAAAGTCATTACACTCTTATATCCAATAGCCAAAAATCCATTTGACAGGGCTTCCTATTATAATGGTTTTGTGGTTCATATTGATGAATACCCAAAGGCCTGCTTATGTAAAATATGTCGGAGTAGTGATGACTACTATATACTATATATTTTACACTAAATTCCACAAATGGCAATTCAGGTAACTGGGAAAGCCAAGCATTAGTATAAGTGTTTATCAATGCATTAGAGGTATATAGGGTTGATTATTTTTGAGATGAGTTTCTATTCTGAAAGCAAGCTTCTTTTGCTGGAGGAACTTCCAAAAATTTATATGGACTAGTGAAACACAGTGTATATCTAGGTATTGCTCATCCATAGTTTACATTTTAGAAATCTTTTATGGATGCTTTCCTAAGCATGTATTAGAGTGTGAATGTTAAGGTTACCTTTACTCAACAGACATAAACCTTAAAATATTTTTGCTGTATTTTTATAGCCGAGGATGAGCAGAGTATAGCAAGGCTTTATTAGCAGCTTCATGCAGCCATTACAGTAAGTCATTTCTAGCAGGAGCAAGACGACTTGCATTACATATGTGTCCATCAGACAGTTCATATGTGTATGGTCCTCGCTGGTGTAGTAACTTTAGATTGTCCTTGTTTCAGTTTTCCTGGTTTCTTAATTCTGACTAAAGATCCAGGCTGAAAGTGCACTTCTCTTGCACCACATTTTCTGTCAGTATAAGCATTGCATTTGGCTTGTTGACGTTTGACAATGTCCGCAGGACAGGAACAGTATTTGGTGGAAGTTTGATGTCTGAAACATGTAACTTAGGGCTCATCTGTCTGCCATGTAATAATTCAGCTGGAGATGATTGGGTTGTTGTATGGCACATTGCTCTGTAGTTATGTAGGAACTCTGTTGTAAATTTACAAGATTTCCCAGTAAGATTTGCGGTCTGTGGTGCTTCTTTCAGACTTCGGTTGAATCGCCCCCGATTTCTCCATTTGCTTGTGGGTAACACACTGAAGATTTCCTATGCACAATATTCCTCTCTTTCAGAAAGATTTCAAACTCAGACGAGACAAACTGTGGCCCGTTATCTGATATTAACTCCTTTGGATTACCTTCTCTGCTGATGACTGTAGAAAGAAATGGCTGATGTTATATGAGAAACAAATGCAATTTCATTTACTGTAATAGTCTATCAAGGTTATAGCAAATGTGCAGTCTATAGGAACATCACAATATCAATAGCAATTTTTTCCGATGCTGAATCAGAGAATGGCTGAAGTGGTGGTGTATGTGTGATAGCTGTTTTGTCATAGTCTGACAAGTAACACAAGAATGAATGGCAGTTACCACATCGATATCCATTGCTGGCCACCAGTATATTTCTTGTAGTCTTTGTTTTGTACTTACAATACCTTGATGACTCTCATGTGCCAGTTGTATGAGCTATTCTCGCAAGGTTTCTGGTAACAGTAAGTTGTAAGATCCATGGATAACATAACATAGCCATCTAAGGTCAGTTCATGTCCAACCCTGTAGTAAGGTTGAAGATCAGGACAGACTTTCTTCTCAGCATTTTGCCATTTGCTTTGTAAGATGTCCCGTAGTTTTACTTGGATTGGACATGTGAGGCAAGCTTGCTTAAAATCAGCAGCTGTAACTGTAGATGATAGTAAATCAGTCTATGCTACAACCTCTATGTCCTCATCCAGTGTATCAGAAGCTGCAGGTAAAGGTAAACGTGACACACAATCAGCAGTGATGTTCTTCAAACCTGGTTTGTATTGCATTTTGTAGTTGAAATTCAGCAGCCTTGCTGACCATCTAGCTACGGTATATGCATTCCAGCTCTTCCTTGTCCCTTTGTTGTAAGCAGTGTAGTTAAAGGGTTATGATCCATGCATAAGCTACCCTATGGGTAGGTTCTCCATTTATCTGTTGCCCAAGCACATGCTAGAGCTTCTTTTCAACAGTGGAATACTTATGTTCTGTCTCTGTAAGTGTTCTGGATGCAAATGCAACAGTTTTCTCTGAATGATCAGCATGGATCTGTGCATGGAGAACTGCACCAACGCAATAGTCTAAAGTCTCTGTAGTAACCATAGTGGGTAATGCAGGATCAAATAAAGCTAGTACTGGACTGTTCACAATTAACTGTTTTACTATTTCAACGATATTTTGAGCAGTCTCTGACCAAACCAGACTTGAAATTCCACATAGTAGTGCTCTAAGTGGTTCCACAACTGAAGCATAGTTTGGAATAAACTTAGAATACCATGAAGTAAGACCTAAGAAAGCTTGTAAGGTCTGGAAATCAGATGGAGTAGATGCTTGTGTAACAGCCTGTCAGGGCCCAAAGGCTCCAAGTAAGGTTGTGGACCAAGGAGGAAGCAAGTCCAACACAGTTTGAGGTATCCAAGGGGTTAAACATAAGAGGGGTTCCTGTTCTCCTTTATATGGTAGGGCAATCACCTCAATTTCTGGCGTACTGGTTTTACATCTGGTCTCAACTTAACTTTGTGCACAAAGTTCTTTGCACAGCCCAGCGAAGTGTTGCTTTGTGGTGAACTTTTAGACACAGGCTGTGTGGCAGGTACTCCTGCTGTATTAATGAGACCATCCACTAATTGTAGGTTTAATGCAACAAAGATATCCCTTCCAAGTATAGCAGTACCCTTATTCACAATGTAAAAGTCATATTTTGCAGTATTTGATTCAAATTGTACAGTCAATGGCAAGCAACCAAGCACAGGGATTGGATCCTTTAAGTAACTGACTAGTCTAAGGGCAGGTGCAACAAGCATATCTTTTTCAAAGTATTTCAAGAAAATATCCTTTGGTAGTATAGAAACAGCTGAACCTGTATCGAGCAATAGGTTAACGGAGTGTCCCTTGTCAGCACAAGCAGTATTTACATTGACAGAGCATATAAACTTGTCTGAAATAAATGTACCAGCTTTATCCACACTGAATACTGTAACATTTGTAGTAGTGAGTTCATGAACATCTTTAGCAGAACTATGGCAGACCTTAGCAAAGTGACCTACCTTTGAGCATTTGCGGCACTGTACATCTTTTGCAGGACATGTAGCATAGTTTGCAGTGTGTTGTGCTGAACCACAGCAGAAGCAGTATTTTTTATTTGTATTTGTTGCCCGGGTTTTGCAGTGAATACCTTTCCTTAGCACTGTATGTTGCCTGTGATTGTGCATTATTAGGCCACAGTACTGGATTCACAGTCTGTACATTTCCAGCAGTTCCCTGACTGAGGGTTTTAGCCTCTGCCACTGTTGTTTCAATTTGGCTAGCAATTGTAATAGCCTTTGCAAGGATTAAATCCTGCTCTAGGAGCAGTCTCACTCTAATGCAATGTGAGCTTGTTTTTTTCCACTATTTGGTCTCTTAGCATTTAACCTGTTAGATTCCCAAAACTCACAGGTAACAACCAGCTCTCTCAAAGCTGCTACAAATTGTTCTGTGGATTCACCATTACATTGTCCACGTTGGCGCAATTTATATCTTTCAGCAACCACATTTACTCTGCACGAAAAAGTTCTGTATAGCAGTAAGAACAGTTTCATAAGTTTAATCAGGTGATGGTAATGTCCCTCTGCCCCCCAGACAGTGAATAAGTAAAGCATGCTTTCTATCAGCAGAAATCTCCCCTTGGTCAGCAGCAATAATGTAATTTTCAAACATACGAATCTAAGTAGTAAAATTTATGGTAGGCTCACCAAGGTTTGGAAAATTTACTGAAATGATTGATTATCTAGATTAAGGACTTCGCTTCCTTTTGCATTAGAATGAATTATAGTCTACCAGGCTATCCTTATGTTTACATATTATCTCAAATTAGCTCTGCCCAGTTGATGCTTTTTATTTTACATCAAATTGTCAAAATACAAATGTTTTATTCAGTATCTATAGTATGGCTACATGTGACATAATCAGGGATAGTTTTTGAGAGAGAAATATCAATGCTCTAACTGTGTAGATAGCACACATCTTAATGAGGTGTCACCAGGGAGCAACAGCAACACATGCTGGGGATCACCTACCACCTACTGAGAGGTTAAGTACACTAACTTTATTGTTAATGGGGAGAAAATAGCACAATATTTCAAATTTATGGATTTTTCATCATTTAATGGAGTTTGAGAGAGAACTAATTTTATCAATGTTCATACACAAAAATTAAAATTACATCAATTGCCTCCATACATTGCTGAGCAGAAACTGTACCCAAGGCAGTTTTATATTTACTGTCTCTAGTCAATTTTGTGAAACACACTGCATTTAAATATGTAACTGTGATATTGAGTAACATACACCTCTATTATACGGTTAAGTTCGTGCCGTATGCAAATTAGGCATTGCTAGAGTAAATGCTCTTTGCCTGGTGAAGTAATGGTAGCACTACTTCGATACCGTTCGCTGCCCGGAGCGCAAATTCGCTAAGATGTAGCAATGGCAAAAATTTGCCTGGTGAAGTGCAGCGAACGCTGGTGTATGTGTTTTATTTCTAGAAGTTATAGGCAATTTTAACCCTTTGCAATCTTGGTCTGTAGATTAATAATTGTATATGAATTGTTTGTACAAACAGTGTGTTGAACTTAATTCTAACTGGATAGTGGCCAGTGGCATAAATAGATGATACTGAGCCACACAACAAATTAGTTTTAGGCCCACAACATACTTAGAGATTGACTTGTTTTACCAATATATGTTGAAATTGCTCATTAATTAGGAATTTGGGAGTCCCCTGTTCCTCCCAGGCCCCCCTGCAGTTGCTTGTTCCTCCCGGGCCCCCCTGCAGTTGCTTGATCTGCTTCCTCTGAAGTTATGCCTGTGATAGTGGCTCTTCCCAGAAGACTAATATTGTTGATCTGTTTAGGTTAGTGCAGTAGCAGGAGGGCATTTACTGTATAAACAAAGCCTCATTCGGTGGCAGACTAACACTCTGCAGGGCCCAAGTGCATAGCTATGATTTAGATGTCTATGTTAAAGGGTTGTTAAACTTTAAATTAACTTTCATTATGATGTAGACATTTACATCCTGAGACAATTGCAGTTGGTTTCATGTTTTATTTTTTGTCTTTTTTCAGTCATTTAGCTTCTTGCTCATCTGTGCTTCAGTTTGAAATTTCAGCAGCTATCTGGTCTGGTAGTCTTCCCTTAACAACCAGGCAGTGGTTTAAATGAGAAACTGAAATGTGAATATAATTGGATCTGAATAGAAACCTAAGTAAAAACAAGTAACAATAATAATAGAATTATTATAAAATATACAGTAAATCATGAATTCCAACTGCAAAGTTGCTTGGAATAGGACATTCTATAACATAAATAGAACTAAAAGTTAATGTAAATGTGAACCACCCTTTTAAATGAGAAGGAAAGTTAGATTCCATATCATTCTAGTTGCTTCCTTTATATCCAAAGGGTTGTCTAACATCTTTGCATCCCCCAGTGGTTCTACTTTTGTCCTCCTTGATCACATAGCAGGTCCCTCAAAATTCTGGACCTTCGTGATGACAATTGGTCTTTTCCTCTCTTAAAGCAAAGCGCATTATCAACATATACTATAAACAAATCAGCCCATGCTGTGCTATACTTAGTTACCTACTTGAATACTTGAACATGCAGGAGGGGCATATTCACATGCTTTATAATAACCCTCATAATATGTGTGTTAATGCTTTTGAATCCTGCAGTCTGGAGGCTATTCAGCTGCCTCCCTAATTCAGTTTCCATGACAGAACACAAATTCAAGCATCTCACATGAACAAAGCTTGGTGTACAGATAATCTCACTAGGAACATTCCTTTGAAAGGAAACGATTAGCATGAGAATAGATATTCCTGCTGTAATCTGAATTCCTGTAGCACCATCACCCTCTATTTAAGCCAGGAGGTGAGTTTACTTTTTAACCCTAATCTTTAGCATTTTAGCCAGCACTAAACTGCCGTGGAATTAGCCTGACAGTTTCACTAGCAGCAAAAGAGATATTTGGTGGCAAAAAACAACAAAGGCAATGCAAACTGATGGAAAATATAATGCAGCTTCATATCCCTTATACCTTCAGTGAGAATGATGTTGGCACCTTAAACTTGCCCATATTTACATTTTAATGGAAAATCATACAAGCTGTCTGCCTTGGAAGATACAAATTGCTTGGCGGATATGGAAGTAACATTTCTTGAAATGAATCCTACAGCTTCTTAGCACATGAAAGCATTTAGTTATCCCCCCCCCCACATCTTTGAAATGCAAGATCAGGATTTTAGGTGAGTTTTTTTTTTTTAACAGACACAAGAAATACAGGTGTTATAGTAATAATGATTTAAAAAAAATAAAGAAAACATGTTATTCCTTTACATGTAAAAGACAAGTTAGGTCTCAATGTAAGATGATTTGAGAAGAACGATTTGCAGCCAATTACTGCATGACTAGGATATAAACTGTCAAGGAAAACCCTTGCAAGACGTGTGAAAAGCACATAATGTGATTTATTGCAGATTCGAAGATGTTAGCCTCTTCAGAGACCTTAGTCAGGACAAACAAAGGACTCAGAGGAGAAAAAAAACATTGAATTGGCAATAAATCAGATTCTAAGAACAAAAGGGGGGGGGGGAGGCAAGGGAACGGTGGATACATCTGCTTAAAAATTCTCCCTTAATGAAGACTAGAGATGGAAATACAGTAACAGCTTCTTTAAGAAAAGAGATAAATATTTACAGTTGTGGATATAGTCAGTTATGGTGAGAAATGGGAAGAAATGCATTCTTACTGTGATGTCTTATTCTTTCTAAACTATTGCTGTGTATTTTTGTATGCTGTGTATTTGTGTATGAGCTAAAGCAGACTCCTGGCCAAAAGATGGACTTTAACTGTAGAAACTGATGAAGTAAGAACTGGTACCAATATATAATTAAATAAACAAAAAGAGCATAAACATAGAGAAAACAGAGCTAAATGAACAGTAATAATATATAAAAAAGAGCCAGGTAGAAAATATATGGTTCAAAGGGGACTACCTGGATTGGTCATCAAAGAAAAGCTACAGTATATGAGACAATTTAACACATGCTAATATGTTACCTTTGGATTAAGTCAAGAGTCCAACTGAGTATTTTGGCATGCACATTACCCATGAACATCAACTGTTCAATAATATGATTTTTAAGCCAACAGTAATGCAGATATCCACAGTTTAAAAGGTTAGATGGAGCCAGTGCAAGGTTTAAGTAAATTCAAAACTGCAGTTGACAGACTGTTATTAAGCCTGCTGTCTTATAGGTTGAATATATGCCAGGAGGACCAGCAAATAACAAACTAAAGATCAATGCCCTAATCAAGCCCACTTTGCATTGAAGAATTGTATTCACATGTATTTTTGTAAATTATAAAGCAATTTAAATATCCAATTCAAATTTTGCATAAAACCATCTAATAGAAAGATAGATCAAACTGTTTAGTGTGGGGTAGAGACTGAAAGTTAGAATTGAGTAATTAGCTCCAGTATGGCTATGCTATGTGGAAATTTGCCATTTTTACTTAAAGGGACAGTAACATCAGAAATTTTTATTTAAAAAATCAATAATATACCCCCAAAATAAAAGGCATACCATAATGTCTCAAAATAAAAAACCTTCCCTTTAGAAAGAAAACATTCAAAATACCTACACTCCATTGAAATTGAAAAAAGGCGACGTGGCGACAGGATCTCCATAGCCTGCGCGTCCATGTGACTTCCTCCTTGCAGCACTTCCGGCTGTATCTCTGAGCTCTGGCTGTACAGCACGCATGCGGTAGAGGGTGACAGCTGATTCTTAGGAGAGAGAGCAACGCTACGCAGAAGGGGAGGGAGATACACTTGCAACAGAGAGGAAGTAAAGAGCCGGAGAGAGAGGAGCGCTACAGCACGGGGGAGGAAGGGGGGGCAGAGAGGAACGACACATTAGGCAAGAAAGTAAAGTGAAGAGCAGGAGAGAGGAGAGGAACACTATGCAGTAGGGGAGGGAGTAAAGCTAAAGTGCAGCAGAGAGATGGACGCGCCGCTTAGAGAGCAACACTACAGTACGGGGGAGGGAGAAAGCAAGCTAAAGTGCCATAATAGAGAGGGATGCTACGGTACTGGGAGGGAGGAAGCTAATATGCAGGGAAGAACTGTATGGGGGTGAATGCTCTGTGGGGTGGCGTCTGTTCCCTTGGAGATGAAGGAGTCTTGGTTGCTAGGTGACGTCACTTCCGGAAGTGACGTCATGAAACAGGAAGCCAGTCCCGGAAGAGACACACAGCAGCGCGCACATAGAGGAGAACAAGCAAGAAGATGGTGGAGACCCATTGGACACCGTGGGACAGTGCCGGTTTCAGTTGTCGCCAAAGTCTTGCCCAAGCAGCAGGAAAGATCAGCAAATTGGAGGTAAGTAATGTAAATGCATTTGTTTTTTTTAATAAAAAATTTTGATGTTACTGTCCCTTTAAAGGGATACTGTCATGGGAAAAAAAAACTTTTTTCAAAATGCATCAGTTAATAGTGCTGCTCCAGCAGAATTCTGCATTGAAATCCATTTCTGAAAAGAGGAAACAGATTTTTTTATATTTAATTTTGAAATCTGACATTGGGCTAGACATATTGTAAATTTCCCAGCTGCCCTAAGTAATGTGACTTGTGCTCTGATAAACTTCAGTCACTCTTTACTGCTGTACTGCAAGTTGGAGCGATATCACCCCCTCTCCTTTCCCCCCAGCAGCCTAACAACAAAACAATGGGAAGGTAACGGGAGCTTAGGGAACTAAATGCGTGGCTCAAGTCTTGGTGTAGGAAGGAAGGGTTTGGGTTCCTAGAGCACTGGGCTGATTTTCCTTGGGGTACAACCTATACAGTCGTGACAGATTGCACCTCAATGGAAGGGGGTCCACTGTGCTAGGGGAAAGAATGGCCAAGAGGTTGGAGGAGTGTTTAAACTAGGCAAGTGGGGGGTGGGTGAGAGAAAGAATTATGGGGAAGCTAGGGTAGATGGGGTAGTGGGATTAGTAAGGGGTCATGGGGGAGGAGTGAGGGGGCATAGAGTTTACCAGCTAAGGAGGTTCCTCTGTTACAAGGAAAACAGACTAATACTAACTTAACATATAATTCCCCTCAAAGTAATGCACATGTAAAAAGTAATAACCTCCGCTCTATGCTGGCAAATGCACGACGTTTGTCAGGTAAAATGGGAGACCTTGAATTAATTGCATGCTCTAAAAATTATGATATAATTGGTATCACTGAGACCTGGTGGGATGAAACATGTGACTGGACTGTGAATTTAAATAGTTTCACCCTTTTTAGGAGGGACAGAGGGATTAAAAAGGGGGGAGGAGTGTATTTGTATGTAAAGCCTGAATTAAAGCCATGCACTAAAGAAATAACCATTGCTGGTACTGGTGAGTGTGTGGAATCCCTCTGGGTAGAGATTTGGACTGGGCAAAAAGTTACAAAGAAATTTTTAATTGGTGTATGCTATAAACCACCTCATATAAGTGGCGATTATTATGGGTGACTTCAATTATCCGGACATTGACTGGGGTAATGGGGTTGCCAAGACAGAGAAAGCTAGTAGGTTTGTAAATATGCTAAATGACAACTATTTATCCCAGCTCGTTCAAGAACCTACTAGGAATAACTCTCTTTTGGATCTTGTAATAACTAATAATACTGAGCTCATCTCAAGCATTTGTGTGGGTAAGCATTTGGGGAATAGTGATCATAACATGGTCTCCTTTGAGATTTTGTTGCAGAGGCAACTCTAAGAGAGTTACTAAAACATTGAATTTCAGGCGTGCAAACTTTGACAGTATAAGGGCATCTCTGC
>CM044433.1:80541657-80586284 GCA_024363595.1 Xenopus borealis
TTGTTTACTCTATCATTACGCCTTGTAAAAACATATTACACTATTGGGGCTCTTGGTGTTTCTTTTTGTCTTCAAGACTGAAAATGTTTATCATTATGATGTTGTCATTCCATCAAAATGTCTGGGTAGAAAAGGAGCATCTGTTTGTTATCAACATTAAAGTGAATCAAAATGTTGTAGGATCTGGTTAGGTAAAAAAACGTTAGAATTGAAAGCAGGAAAAAAGTGGTCCTAAAACAAAACCTTAGGGCATACCTCAAAAAGTACTGCAATATTGCAGGTGGTCCACATTAAGAAATAGGTTGAGAACTGTGATAAAGAAAGGTCACTACTTTAAGGAGTATGGAATGGTATCCCTGGTCCTTAGCACAATGAATATCATTGACGAGTTAGAGTTGTTTAGAATCATGACCTGTGCAGAAACCTAAAGGCTAAAAAGGGGTCAAGAACATAATTGGAATGCAGAAAAATCAGCAATTATTCAGACAATCCTACCTAGAAACTTGGAGGGGAAATGGCCCTGCAGTTATAGAGGAAAGGTGGATCAGAGGAGGGTGTCTTGTGTACTAGTGTGACAAGGGCATGCTTGAATGTGGATGGAAATATACCACAACAGTGAATGAAATATGTTTTAGAAAGCACATTGTCGAGAGAGTAGTCATAGTATGCTCATTGGAGCTTTGTATCAATGGACAGAATGGCAAAAGAGGACCAAAGGTGATGCTTTGGCATATCAGCTTTGGGTTTGACGTGGTTTATGTATTGCTGGGGTGAATAAATGGTAGGGCATTTGAACCATAATGCAAACATCTTGTAATTAGTAAATAGTTTAATGCATGCCTTTAGTTCCTAGTTTTTATGTAAGGCAACACTATGTTGAAGACAATGTATGTACTCCATTTACAGGTGCTAGACAAACAGATTAATAATGCAACATGCAAAGTGCAAAACCTCTGACATTGCCTCCTAAAATAGTATACCAAGAGTTGCACTTGCTTTGAATGCAGTATTGCCTGAGCTAAGTGGTGCTGTATTTAGACGTGGTAGGCAGCATGAGGACATCCCTTGTAATGTCCCCTTCTTTCACACCATTCAGTCAGTGCAATAAAGCCTTCACAGACAATAGCCCCAGGAAAACTGCTAAATGCATGAGTCTTAAGGGCTGCACCCATTAGTGCTCTTGCACATGAACACATGTAGTAAATAAAGCAGCAGCACTCCGGTATCTTTGAAAAATTGAAAAACTTTTTTTTTTTAAAAGATTTAAAAATTGAAAAACTTTACTCAAATGCTATAGGCAATGTTTCGGGGTATGCAGGCCCTTTGTCAAGCCATTAATTAACAGTGTTAATTAATGGCTTGACAAAGGGCCTGCGTAGCCCAAAACGTTGCCTTTGGCATTTGAATAAAGTTTTTCAATTTTTCAAAGATACCGGAGTGCTGCTGCTTTATTTACTACATGTGTACTTTGCCCTGGCAGGGGGTACGGCTTGCACCCGGGGCTGCAAAGAGCCTGATCCGCTTTTGAAGCACACTTTAATTACATAACTTGCACATGAACACAGGGATGGAAAATTAATCTAAATTTAAACAACCATTTTTAAATGTTATGGTTTTACTGGCCCTTTAACTTTAGTGCTGCATACATTATACTGCTTCATATATAAAAATACATTTTGGTATTCCGCTCTCTTGTAAGAGGCAGAAAGGTTACAATGGTAAAAATAGAAATAATTAATTTATTACTGAATTTATGTTCAGGCTCCTTGAAAAAATTAATCTGCAAGGTGAGATCTGGACTCCTTACCATGCTAATATAATGAGCTAGCTACTATACTGTACTGTGCAAAAGCCATTAATCTCTTCATAGTGTTGAATATGTTTAAAGAACAAATTATGCCATTCATGTGATATTTGACTTATTTGGGTGAAGTCAGAGAGCATTTATTAGCTACTCTCATGATACTCTGCTTTTGGTGTAATTGGGAAAGGCTACTAGATTACATCTATCCAGGGTTGCCATGAATAATGTTGCAGCCCTATATGAATGTATCACCATGACTGCATGGTCACCAAAACTCCAGAGATATGGAAATGCCATCTTCCTTAAAGTAAATTTTAAGCAATAATTAATATTGTTTAATTATTTATTTTTTCTTAGTAATAATACAACAGTACCCTACACTTGGTAACTAAGCTAGCAGAAATCTACATTGTACTTTGAGAATTCATTTATTTCCATAACTTAAGACAGACATGTCAACTGTGGGTACCCTTGTGTGGGGTATTTCAAATGTAACCTATGCCTATGGGTGGAAGGCATGCCTAATGACCGAGGGGTATTATGGGAATTTATGGAAAATACTTGCTATAAAAGGGTGGAGCAGTCATGTTCTTCCTCTTTGGACTTATTGTAGGAGAAAACAGGCTCTATAATGACTATGAATATTTTCATTCATCCAGGTCATGGTATATCTAATATAAGTAATTCTAAAACAAATGGACTTGCTGAGTAATCATTGAAGACATTTCACTACTCATCCTAGCAGCTTCTTCAGTTCAACTGAAACTGCCTGATGGAACTCTGGAAAGGGTGGTTGTTTTGTTGAACATGCACAGATGGCCCAACACATTAAGGGGCAGATTTACTTATCAAAGTGTGAGATTATTAAATTATTGAATGTGAGTGAATTTTATTGTGGTCAGTGCTAATCTCAGACTTTGATAAACATGCCCCTAAGATTCCCACCATCTGCTGGAACACAAACTAGGTGTCATTAGAAGTCTGCACCACAGGGCAGAATGTGTGGCAACTGATACAGAGTCCAAAGACAAAAAGCAAAAACATCTCAGAGGAGCTTTGAAAGTGTGTGGCTACCCAGACTGGGCCTTTGTCAAAACAGCAGCAACCGAGTCCAACAGGAACACCAATAGAAATAACCACACAGAGACACATAGTAGCCGAAACATAGTCATCCCATATGTAGCTGGAGAATTTTAACAAACACGACATCCCAGTGTTTTTCAAACCTAGCAACACACTGAGACAAAAGACTGGAACACCTAAAGAATCCAACACCAAAAGAAAAACAAAGCAATGTTATATACAGAGTCCAGGGTAGCGAGGAGTGCAAACAACTGCTCACCAAGCGAATGGCAATACAGGTCAAGACTCTGCTGTTTTCTATGCCTAAAAGACAAGGGACACTCGTTTGAAGATAGCAAGGTCCAAACCTTGGAAAAAGAAGACCACTGGTTTGAAGAGGTGTGAAAGATGCAATTCACGTCAAGGTGGAGAAACCATCCCTGAACAGAGGCTGAGGCCTTTGATGCCACCTGTCTGATACATACAATGTTATTCTCACATCTGTACCCCGGGAGTTTCAGAACACTTCACACATCCATTTATGCAACTCTCACAAGTAACACCTGTTTCTAAGAGTTGCATGACACATTGGTAATCATATCACAGTAACTACACAGAATCAACACTTAGGGGCAAACTTATCATTCCCTCGAATTCGGCAGAAATTCGACTGTAGAATGGAAATCGAATAATTGTAGGCAATTTTTTTAGCACTATTCGATTTCACGAAAAATGCGTACAATTCCAACGATCGAGGAGTTCGAGCGTACGAATGCTATTTGAGCAGGTAATAGAAAAAATGCTTCTATTGCTATTTAGTAGGTTCAATCTGGCGAAGTAGGGAGTCGAATAAAATTTTAAGTTGAAGTAATTCGTTTATCGAATGGTCGAATGATCGAATATTCTTGATAAGGCGCCCGGAGGGGCCCGAAAAGTAACGTTGTCATTTTTGGTGAATGCTTATTGGCTAATAAACCACCTTTTTTCACTTTAAGCAACAGAATTTCATGGTGTGCTTCGTGATTTTTGCCTAGAGTGAAAGGAACCTTGTGAATAAGGGATTCATGTTATTGCTAGGATAACACCTGTTATTGCAACAGAGTAGGGATTTCAGTATGGTAAGGCTCAGGGTTGTGCACATTCCCTGTCCATGGGATTATGTGGTGAGATTCCTTATTGAAGAATATATAGTATACCTGCTTGTCCAATGTTTACTTATTGAAAAATAAATAGTTTTGTTCAGAAATATGGGTGTGTGCTTTATAGTGAGTTTATGGATGGATTCAAGGAACTGCATAAATGAGAAAATATGAGACTGAGAGTTTGCATGTTACTGCCTGTGTGAGTGTAAATAGCAGTTAGTGAGACTATGATAATTGCATATTTAGCTGGTAGAGTATTACAAACAACTAAATGTGAATATCAACTTAAACAGCATTCATTTATTTTCATCAAACATAATATCCACTAATTCTATCCTTCTGAGTTCTGCAAAATTACTAACTGTATTAAAATTAATAAGGAATATTTTTTTTAGCAAAGAAAAAAAAGGAAAAGCTTGATTAGTACTTACCAGTGCATTGCTAAAGGGAAGGAAACGACATCAATGTGCTCATAGACTGTTATGCTTAGTTAGCTGTCAGTTTGTCAGCTAATTACACCCTGCAGTGCCTGTATATGGAATGAACAAGAGATTTGATGTAGTTTTGTAGGTCCAGCTTTGTAGCAGCTAATTATATACATCATAAGTAATTAATGTCCAGTCCTCTTGCCAGGCTGTCGAATAGAAAGATCACCTTCAACTCTAAATCTAACTTTGGTTTGTGTTAGAATTTCCAAAACAGTGAAAGAATACAGTGATTTTTTGCAGTCAATTTTGTATTTAAAATCACCATTACGTGTGTGTGTGTGGGGGGGGGGGATCTACTAACAACTTCAATGACTGGCTGAGCTTTTTAGGAGTTGACATACAGCCACAGCTATATGTGTGGATTTAGAAGATCACATATAGTAGAGTGCACATATATCATGAGGCAAATTTACCTAAAAAGTTCTTTGCCCCATACTACAAACCTGACGCTGTGCCTCTGAACGGAATAAAATCTTTAGCTTGTTGCATAACGTTCCACTTCCTGGTCAAGATGGTGGTGCCCATTGATGCGCACTGATGTCATTACACTGTGCTGTGATACGACGTTGCATGATGTGATTGAGTCACATTTCCGGTCAGAGACCTGATTTCAATGCCCAAAAATAGGTCTTTCTTTTTAAAGTTCCTGGGTGCTCTTAAATTTTTGTTTTTCCTTGGTTCTTTCAGTTCCTGACCTTCTGCCTTGTTCCTGACTACAAACTCTCTTTACCCCTCAGATACTGCAAATTGGACTCTTCTTTATACAGCTTCCTCCTTGGTCCCAACTCCAACCTACTAGAGCCACTAAGCGCTGACACCATCATACAAACTGATAGCGTGCATTTTGGGTGAAATAAATATTTACAAATATAATAAACCAGAAAGACTGATAAATAAATATACTTCTATATTTTCAGATTTGAATAATTTAAAATGAAGTAAAAACCTTTAATCTGTTTGCCAGTTTCATTTATATTGACAAAGAGCTAAGAACTATTTTTACAATGAATAGCAGTTACTGTTCACATACTACAAAACCTTCTAGCAGATGCCAAACGAAGATACAATGCATGAGATGGACGGGGAAATATCTTTCACTATAGTGTTTGGATGTTTTAAATATGTATACATTTATAATAATATCAAAAAAGCTTTACCAGTAGGTAAACATAAGGGCACCTATTCCCATTAGAAAAAAGGAGGTTCCATCTAAATATATGGAAAGTAGTTTCTACAGTAAGACCTGTGAATCCATGAAATTCTCTACCTGAATCAGTCATACTGGCAGTTACATTAAATAGCTTCAAGAAGGGGTTGGATGGCTTTTTAGCCACCCAGTGTGGAAATATATGATTACTGAAAATAGATTTTGTTACCAAGTTGATCCTGGGACTTGTCTGATTTCCACCTTGAAGCCAGGAAGCAATTTTTGTCCCCATCTGAGGCAAATTGGTGAGGATTTAAAAGGGTTTTGGCCTTCCTCTGGATCAGCTAGCAGTTAGGTAGGTTTTATAAAGACATAACATGTTGAACTAAATGGACATATGTGTTTTTTTCAACCTAATTTACCAAAACTCCTGACTGATACCCAGCACATGACCAAAACAGTTCAGAAATAAAAGCAATATTTGTTTTTCTGGAGTTATGGTACCTGTCTATTTTTTCAGTGTAATAAAATCTTTACCTGGTGGTCTAGTGGGGAGGCAGCAGGGACACCTGCTACCCCCGAAGCTGAGACGTCCGCGCTGTTCTACTGCCGGGTTTATCTTAAAGGTGCAGGTGCAGGCATATGACATCAGCGCGCATTGTCGGTTTGGCTTTATGTTTATTGCCAGTTATAGGTTTAGTTCCTCGTGCCTTTGCTTGATTCTAGTTGCCTGTTTGTTCTAATTCCTGTGTTTGACCCCTGCCTGGCTTTGACTTCTCCTGACTCCTGTATCCTGATCCGTGCCTGTTATCCGACTACTGATTCTGTCTCATCCTCTTCCGATTGATTACCCGGTTTTGACCCTTTGCTTGACTGACTACGCTCACTATCCGCCTGCCTCGACCCAGCCTGTCTTCGATTACGATTTCGTCTCACGCCTCTGTACTTCGACCTTCTTCCCAAAGACTTTTGCATACAGTCGTGCCTCTTTGCCTGTTCAGAACCTTTTGTCTTGCACCTCTCGTTTTAAGACCTGGCGGCATCCGATTAGCCAAGGGCTCCTCCCGAGGTGAAAGGCGTCTGTTATAGGCAGAAGCACGAGCCAAGACCAGGGTGCTTGACACTGGTTCTGAGTTTAGGGTGACGACCGTTACATTCAGCTTCTTTAGATCTCACATAGTTACATAGTTAAATTGGGTTGAAAAAAGACAAAGTCCATCAAGTTCAACCCCTCCAAATTATAACCCAGCATCCACCCACACACATACACACACACACACACACACACATATCTCCACTCTTTCACACAAACCTTATATGCCCATAGCTATACTAACCATAAAGTTTAGTATCAAAATAGCCTTTGATATTATGTCTGTCAAAAAAATCATCCAAGCCCCTCTTAAAAGCATCAAAAGAATCAGCCATCACAACATCACCCAGCAGTACATTCCACAACCTCACTGTCCTCACTGTGAAGAGCCACCTACGCTGCTTCAAGTGAAAGTCCTTTTCTTCTAGTCTGAAGGGGTGGCCTCTTGTGCAGTGATCCTCTTTATGGGTAAAAAGGTCCCCTGATATTTGTCTATAATGTCCTCTAATGTATTTGTAAAGTGTAATCATGTCCCCTCGCAAGCACCTTTTTTCCAGAGAAAACAACCCCAACCTGGACAGTCTACCCTCATAATTTAAATCTTCCATCCCTCACCTGCCAAGGTATTTTGTCTGATCAAACATACATGTTAATATGTAATCATTTCACAGAAAAATATAAATGTGAATAAAGCCTTATGGCATTTAAGCAACACATTCCTTCATTTCACATATTGTCTCAATGTTTTCAGCTATCAACTCCGATATATTATCTACATGATTATAAGGGAACTTGAGCTCCTGTCATATTTGCTGTAAACATCTGCAGCAATTACATGAAACAGAGAAAATACGCACAAACTAGATCTTATAAGCAACACATCCAGCCATCTACTCAGAAACCCACCCTGAGATTTCAGAGAATTTACCTCAGCACTATACTTGGGGATTTATCACTTTTTTTCTCTATTTATTCAGCCCCTGCAGCTCTTTATTTTAGAGAATACATGCTTCTTTTATCCTTGTGCTTTCCTGTTACATTCAGCAACTTATATGTAATGGTGGTCCCTATGAAGCTGCACTTTGCATTGATATATTTCACCTGGAAAAAATTGAATATAAAAAAATCTGTTTGCTCTTTTGAGAAATGGATTTCAGCGCAGAAGTCTACTGGAGCAGCATTATTAACTGATGCATTTTGAAAAAAACATTTCCCATGACAGTATCCCTTTAAGTAAATTTCCAATGTTATAGCAAATTTTCATTTTTGGTAAAAATACTCCAAGTTTTGACTTTCACCCTTTTGCAGATGTTTCCTCCTTGTGTTAAGAGGGTGCTGAACCCAAACACACGTTGGTCCGTGTATGATTCCAAGGATTCACAGCATACAATCCAAAAGATACAGTAGCCTTGTAAATGTTTCAGAAGCATAAATGAGTACAAATCTGTTGCTTAAAAACACCTACACACAAACAGATGGGTTACAGCTTTAGATTAGATATACTGTTACTATTTTTAGTGTGCTTACTGCCATTAAAATTTACAGCAAATCTCCAGCTCGGCAGGACCCCACTTGGCCTGAAATCATTTTAATTCTCACCTGTTCCTTTCTTTTCTGTCACGCTGATACTGCAACTTCCCTTACTTTTGGATGCCCTGCCCTTTGTAAAACCTTTAAATATTTAATCAATGCAGTGGCACAGCTGGGTTATCCAGCTATATTTATCTACAATTTCTCTTTTTTCTCTCTCTCTCACTCTTGCTTAAAGGTCACCTTTTCAAGTAGCTTTCAGAGCAGCAAGAGTAATTTCTCTAGTTGTTCTTATCCAAGCAAATAAATAATGGATAGAGCAGTTCAGTATAGCTTTGCAGAGTATGACACTTACATGTAGCAGACTTTACTTAGTATAAGATATTGTAAGTCAAGGGTGCAATGTGCCAGTCACCTGTAGTTTCTACTTCCAAACCTTGCATAGACAGGCTATTATAATATGAGATTAGGTCTATCAATTAAAAAGAAAGGTCAGTCTAAAGCAATGAACTACTATCTACCATTAGCTGTTGTGTGTTAAGAGGAGGGTACTATCTTCTGTAGTGTATGGGGAATATGTGCAAATGTTGGCACAGTTTTAAAGGCTTTCTGCATAGAACTGGGAAATCCTTTTTAGAAAAAAAATCTGTCAGACTATGTCAAAGGTATGAAATGGCACATGCTAATATGTTTACTCATACAAGGCATTACCTAAGTATCAAACAGGTTTTGGTACATGCAACGTAAATCCAGTTTAATCTGCTATGTTTTCAGCCAAAGTTGGAAAGATTTGTAAAATTTTTAATAGTAGCAATGTTGCAACCTAAAGGATCTCCCCTAGCTTTGATGCCAGTTATGGTAAAATGGAAATAGACACTTGCAATCTTTATACTAAACTAATAAGTACCATCCATTCCACGAAGTTCCCTGAATCTTCAAATTCTTTGGAAATATATACACAAGAAGTATACGATATGCTATGAGTACTGAGCTGAGAAGAAATGCTAAAATTAATTATCTGTAATTTTCATAGAATAATTTGCCCTAATAGTGGCTGAGACCCTATCGAAAAGCAGATTTTTTGTATATAAATGGACTTCCAGTGGACCTGTTAGTTAATAAGTTTAGTTAAGTTAAGATATGTAAAATGTAAATGTGCCTTGTTTTGTGGAGAAAAATATATGTGAATAATTTAGGCAAATACCTGTTTGAATTTACCCTGGGTGTCGCTGGCTCTTACTTTGAAAATTATATTTGCACTTCTGCCATTTGAGTAAATTCCCACAATATCTAGAAAATATTCAGTAAAGAAATCCCTATTTTTTTTAAACCCACTAAACTGTCAAGCTGTTTTCAACTAATGGATGTCCTGGGTAAAATTTTAGTTTATTGGTGAAAGCTATATAAAATACTGTCTATCACAGAAAGCTAGATGTGGGAGGTCTGGATAGCTGGACTTTTTTGTATCTTTATAGCCAAAGGCATAAGATATATAACCTGGAAACTCAATATGCAGAAAGCTCCAAGTCCATTTTAAGCAAACATTAACATTATTTATTTTCTCCTCTATAATAATAACACAATATTTTGTACTTGATTCCAACAAAAGATAGCATTGATCCTTATTGGTGGCGTAACAATCCTACTAGATTTATTTCATTTTAAAATTATTTTTAGCAGACTAAGGGACAGATTTACTGTATCAATGGTCAAATTTCGAATTGAAAAAAATTCGAAATTCAACCATCTGAATAGTATGTGAAGTAAACTCCTTCGAATTCGATATAGATTGAATAGGAAAACAACCAAATTTTTTTTATTTGATCAAAAATAATGAAACCCAATTCGGTAGCTTTGATCTGGTGAACTAGGTGGTCGAATAAAAATTTAAAGGGGAAGTAATTCGAACATCAAATATTCGAATAAAATTAAATTCAAATTATTTGAATTCTATTTGAAATTCAATTGAACTTGGATTTCTTCATGTGAATTTAGTAAATCTGCCCCTAAATGTATGTGCATAATCCAAGTTACAAAAATACCCCTTATCTGGAAGCCCCCAGCATTCTGCAAAAAAATTTTTTGTACATCCACATGTACATGTGATGAAGTGGTTCATGCTCTTTTCTTTCTCTCACAAGGCAACGGTTCTGTCATACTTAATAGGTGAGATTCGAGCTACCATGATAGTGGAGCATCATAGTAATCTGAAACCTATAGATTACATAACAGCAGGACTTTGTGCCCCAAACGATTAATTAGGGTGATTGATATAAAAAGTTTATCTGAGCAAAGAAAACAATTACATCACAGTGATGAAATATATAATTTTATAAAAACAGAGATATTTTGTTAAAAAATTACCCTGCACCAGTAAAGTGCATAGAAATTGAATATCTGATAACGGGAACAATAGTGATGAAAATATTTATTTAATATCAATGCCATAAATTGCAATAGCTTAATAAAACATTAAGGACCAGGCATTATTGTTAGATAAGAGTATCACACAACATTCAGTTACCTCAGAGGAATCAAACTCAATTTAAAATGTCACTGAGGCATGTACCATATCCATCATGTCAGATATAACTGTGTAAAGCAGTTCTACTTCTGCTGATCATCACTTGAATTCCTTCAGGATGGTGTCCATGGAAATGGACCTTACTGTGTTCAGTGTGGAACTAAGTTTACAGTTTAAGCATTTTGATCTTGGTGACCTATTGTTCACTTTTACAAAAGTCCCTAGAAACCTTAAATTTGCCCCTGACTTGCCTGAGTTTGAGCTGTAATGTTGTGTTTGGGGAGTTCAGAAGGAAACAATGGACTGTTTTTTTAGCTGGATGAAATGTAATTAGAACAACCATAGAACAATATTTCCAAAAATCAAATCTATGTTCTATGTATTGTTCATTTTAAGCTTGTCTGGTATAGAAACTATAACAAACAAGGAAAAGTTGTGCTCACCACTAATTTTTAAAAACCAGTAGGCAGGGGTGCAATGAGGCTGTGACCACAACTAAAAGAGGTCCTCTGCATTCAACCCATATTTAAGATATTTTGTGCATTCATCTACTAAAAAATGTCTTACCCTTTAAACAAGACAGGGATTGTTTGTCCATATATTGCAATATATTTAAGCTGGCCAACTACATCCAAGTCATCCCATATCTGTCCAGGCCTACTATAAAATTACATGTGATTCATTAAGAATTGTATTGCTTCATTATACATTTTACAAAGGGACTAAGTTTTACCTGCAGCTTACTTGCTGTTTTCAAATTAAAACTCCCAAACTTGGTTGCCCTTTTATTAGACACCAGTGGGATCACCTGACTATAGCTGGGAAGGGTGGGGGCTACAACAGGGAGCTGGTCACTACTCCTAAATGAACTATAACAAACAAGGGAAATTTTTGCTCACCACTAATTTTTAAAACCATTAGGTGGGGGTGCAATGAGGCTGCGACCACAAAATACATATAGACAAATACTGTATAAGAGGTAGGACTGGCCAGATATGGGATGACTTTGACGTAGTTGACCAGCTTAAATATATTGCAATACAGTATATGGACAAACAATCCCTGTTTTGTTTAAAGGGTAAGGCATTTTTAGTAGCTGTATGCACAAAATGTCTCAATGTCTTAAATATATTGATAATGGGTTGAGTGAGGACCTGGTATATTGTCTGGTATAGAACTATTGCATTCAGCATATTAAAACTCAGATTAAGGGTTTCCTTCAAAAATATACTTATGGTCTGCATAAAGTAGACCATGATATGTATAGTAGCTTGATTTTAGAAGACTGTGTTCCAAAATTGGTAAACCAAGCCAGGCAGCAATGATCTACGCAGAATGCTATTGCAAATGACTTGCTTCACTTGCCCTCTTGGTTTCCTAATATAATTTAAGTCCTACAGACTACTATGCAGATCATAATCACTGCTTTCAATGTCATGTTCTTATAAAGTCTATACTGATTATTGCTCCCTAGGTGCCTGACTTAAAACTGGAACATAACATGGGGTATAAATTTTAAGCAATGAGCTGGATCTACAGCAATGGAGGTCACTGATTTGCATAAACAGCACATAAATAGAGATGAAATGTAATATTTCTAATAGAACATTTTAAAGAGAGAGAAGCTTGATGTTTAAGCTACAGTTTAGGTTACTGCTAAATTTGGAACTATCCATACAGTTTTTAATACAGTATGGAAATGCAGATCGATAAGGTCAACACAAAGAAAATACCCTCACTAACACACAATTTACATTATAGTAAAGTATGGGAAATTACTATTTGCCCCCTATTGGGTGGCATGTCCCTGTCTTACCCACTGAATATCCATAACTATCTCTGCATGGGAAACCCACTGTTTGACTATTGAGCACCGTGAACTTTGGAGAAGCTCTGTAGTATGGAGCTCACTGCCAGTGTCAGAGCCCTTACAAAAATGTCCAGGGAATCTGAAAAAAAAGAGTAGTAGTAGAATTCAGCTATGCCATATAGCCTTTTTTTCAATTTCTGCCATTGTTACACAGCAGCTTGTTTATATGAACTATATATAATTTATAGGAACTAGTGTTTGTGAAGCGAACAGATCAGTTTTACCAGTATAGGGCAACAGTACATGTTATTTTCATTAATTTAAAACACTTTAATTTTTTGGGGTTATTGTTTTGTTATAACTGCTAGTAGCATAAGGTTAAAGAAAAAAATTATAATATTTTTTGATGATATATTAGATTGTTATATGACGTTCCCTGCTGCTATGAGTGTTCAGGTGGAATGAAAGAAAAGTAGACCTAGAAATTCTTCCAGCACGCCTCCTGGATCTCCATGATCAACAACCAGGTGTAAACCCATTGGCTTAAGCTAAGGAACACAGATTGTATTCCATAGTGCATAGGGCTATTCTCCTGGAGATCAATGACAGCAATGCCAAATAACTTTGCAGTTATCTGGTGATACAGTGGGAGATTACATTTCTGACAGTCAATGATATGGTTTGAGAGGGGGCATGAAGGCTAATGCAATGGCAATACATTTAAGAAAATAAAACAGGGATGCTTTAATTCTCCTTTAATAGGGGTTTGGAACTTCACTTTGCTCATCTATAAAGGTAAGCTGCTGGTGCTGAAATACAGCTACTAGCTGTGAAGAGGTGATGGGGACAGGTTATTCCGTAACATCTCGAGTTACCCAGGTTAACCATCAGAGTATAAAAATACCTAAATAATTCAATCTTCTGAATCCTATTATCCATGAATGAAAATCCCTAAACTGGCTTCTGGTGATAAAGCCATCATGCTATCTCTAAAACCTATTTCTAAGCTTCATCATAGGGTTAGATATATTTACTGTAAGATTTCCTATCACTAACCTTAACACAAATCTAACCTACTGCATGAAAACAGATTTCTGTTCTCTGTTCTAAAAGCAGGATTACTTTGCATACCTTGCATGAAGAGAGCAAATTTTTTTCTTTGACATAAATCCAGCAAGAAAGATGGTTAGTAGGTCCAATCTAACTGATAGCAAAGTCCGATTTTACCAGAACAACATGAAAGAAGTTAGTGCATATGACAAATCTTCAAAGATAAATATGTTTCATTTAAAAAACAAGTCTTTGCTGCTATCTGTTGGTGTCAATAACCCTAAATCTTGGCAGTTTAATGACTGAAACTACTTGAATAACGAGGGATGTTAAAGCTGCATCTCTAAAAATGTATGGTCAATGCATGAATTATTAACATTATTAATTAAACAATTACATGAGATTTTGGAAATCATTGATAGTTGTTCTTCTTTGTATGTGATATGATTGCTGCCAGGTAGTTTTGTCAGTCAAACAGAACTACTTCTCACACTCTTTTGCATTCAGCTGCCCTAGGACATGGACATGAGGTAAGGACTATTATAAATGAGAAATAAAGACACCATTTATTAAAGAATCATAGAGTTATATATATATATTTAAATTTATTGTTAAATTTAATGCCTATTTATAATGCTGTGGTGTAAATTTATATGTATAAATCTAATAAAAAGGCACACTCCAATATTGAAATAATATATTTTTTTTATGTACTCAGCAGATTTTCAATATAACAGTGCTCCATCTGCCATAGAGTAGGTCCTGCAAAGTTTGCAGAACATGCCAATTACTCACGTTCACTGGGGACTGTCACATCATTAAGCATTCTGTGGCAACTATTCAGGTGTGGCATCTTGTTTTGCAGGATCTTTTACAGGCTACTTATCCTTGAAGGTTAGGTGCATCCAAAAGGAAGCAACATCAGAAAACATATTGTCATTGTGACAAAATGTGTGATTAATTGCATATGAGAGACAAACTTGTGTCTCAAGAGTTTACAAAGAGATCGGTGAGATCAGGAAGCTGGGTATACAGATGTATGATTAAAAGGAGATACCTTTGCAATTCTAATTCATTGAAAACACAATTTTTGATGTTAACCTGTGAATCAGGTCAGTTTATAGGCTTCCTACATAACAGTTCATTTTTACAGTATTGCTGTGCTGATATTCAGCCTTTTTTTTTTTTTCAAATAGTGCTTATTTTTCAGCTTCATGAAAAAACTTTGTATGATACAGACCTTTTAATATGATATAAATTTGAGAACGGAAACAATGCATGCTGAATAAGAGAGCAGGAGATGTAAATTTCTTGATGTCAACTAGAGGATTTGCTTTTCATCATGTTGACAGGTTTTATTTTAGGCAACACACAATAAGGTCCTATTCTGCAATATTAAATATATTGGGCTTGTAATTCCCACCTATTGCATGATGCAAGAATGTTTCATCTGACTTGTGTAACCTCATAAAACATCAAAGAGATGGGAGGAGTTATTTTGAATCTGATCGAAGAGGCCAAATTTCACGAAAAAATTTGGACGATCGTTGTTCAATCGAATTCAATCGAACTTTGATCATTTCACGTGAAATTCGTAAATCGGCCCCTTTGTGTATGCAATTTAGATATTTCTGATAGAGCTTGGCAGTGAGAGAAAGAATGGAAGGCAATTTAAATAAAACAGACACCAAAATACACAGTATACTGTAAATTTGTCCAAGGCAATCGCCATGCGTGTGTCCTATATTGGTGGTAGTTAAAGGAAATGGGATTATATAGTCAATCACTAATGGATTTCTTATAAAACAAAGAAATATAATTGGATATAGAGAAGTAGCTCAAGTCTGAACAAAAAAGGATTAAAGGTAAGCAAAGGATTACAGATTAATAGCATACATAGTTTCTGCAGAAAGCAGACATTCTTCTACAGATACTCAGGCTCATAAAGACAAATTGGAAATGGAATGCTAATATCAGAAATAAGGACTTTCAACAGGCACATAAAGTTTAAATTCTACAATACCAAGAAATACATAAAACAATTTCAGATCCGAGAAAACCATCTTAATCGCTTTCGAGGCTGCTTTCTGAGTCATTAATTCCTAATGACTAGAAAACTATGTGATGTGTATATGGGTATGAATATTTTCCCTGTATCTGAACCAATTCATAATCTAAATTACCAACTATAAATCAATTTCAGATTTGTTGACGTATCTTAATAATGATAAATGGAGAGTTTATGGCTCCTGCTAAAGTTCACTTGAAGTTTTTGATTTATTAGCGATCCTTGGTGTAGAGGGACAGGCTCTCACCTCTAGAGCCAGCGGCTATGATGCATTTCAGCACAGAAAAGAAAACTGCCTTGCAGAATCTGACAGTGTTGCTCCTACAGTGATATGTCCACAAATATCAATTGCATAATATATATGTACACTGGGTCCTGCAGATTGCAGTCTGGGAAATGACAGCAATTATGGAGCTATTTGTTTTTTTGGGGGGCCTCTAAGGAGATCTTATACAATCATGTTAATATCATGACTAGCTACAGTTTAAATGGTGTTCACCAAAAATAGTGAATAAAGCCAATCTGCTGGCTGCTTGGGTCCAATGATGCAACCAAGGTCATTAGATACTGGAGCAGTTTGTTTAGTGTGTTAACCATGAGACAAACTAAATTTGTGGATTCACACCTCTATTAATAATTTAAATTATAGAACCGTAAAGCATGCAAAACAATTTGAGGGTTGATGGCGCTACTAATAATTGTATCTAAAAATATTACAGCACGTGCAACACAAAAAACACATGATTCTATAGAGATGATTACTCAAAATGACATATGAAAGTGATTTGCAACTCCACTGATTTTCTAGCATCCCATAGTCCCATGATGTATTCTAGCCCTTTGAATATTCTCTTAATCTTGTCAGTCCTTAAAATAACAAATTTGCATTAAGCAGCTTCCTCATGTTAGCAGAAACCAGTAACTTCAAACAAAAAATCTTTGAAGGGGCCTGGCATGAACAACAACTCCCCCCCCCGCTCCCCACAAACTCACACAGGCCTTTTTGGCTTACAATTATTGTAGAAGCTGTCACCACAGTCTGATCACAGGGACAGCTTTCTATATAGTTACTCTATTAGAAGTATCTAAGGCATCCTAGTTATTGTGCACACAGTGCTCGACCCTCAGTAGAACTATGAACACATTACTTAAAGTAAATATAGCCCAACCATAACTTAGAAGCTTTTTATGCTATCCAACCTGTAAAGGGACAATTTCAGCCAAACAAAATCATTTTATGTATAATCAAGGCATAGTGTTTTTAATTACAGAAGTGTTGTGAAGAACTTGTTGCTTTCACTTAAAAAGCAATTTTTATTTTCTTGCCTAGATTAATGCAAATATTGTTACTCAAGTTTCTCTCTACTTCTACTTAGTCATGGGATTACTGCTCACTGTGAAACTGAGAATGAGCCAGAAGACTGCCACAAGATCATTTATCCTTTTTCTGTAATACTGCAGCCTGGGGATATAACAGATGTTGAAGGGATAATAGCAATACAATTAAAATCATACTTGGAATTCACTTAAAGTGATAGTGACCCTTCCCATTGTGCAAATATGCCCTTCATGTTCTTTGCATTCTATTTATCAATTGGTTTGCGTGGAAAGATAGAGACGGGCACACCTTCAATTGGATCTTAGCCCATCTGTCTAAGGAACTGTCCATGTTTGGAAGAAACCACCATGTCACGAACGGCACCCAAAACCAGAACAATTGCTAAGCACCTTGGTCTCAGCTCGGCTTCACCAGTTAAGTGACCACCTTTGGCCTCGGGAGGAGCCCTCAGCTTACTCAGATGCCACCTGGACTTATCGAGAGGTGCAAAGCTAAAAGTTCTGGCTAGCATAGGGGCACGATCGTCTCACCAAGGATACTGGGTGAAGAATACCACCAAGTGGAACAGGCGGGCCGGACCAGCACAAGCGGAGTAGATTAGTCAGACAGGCCAGGATCAGGATAGGAGAGTGTAGAATAGTAACGGACAGGCAAAAGGTCAGGAATAGAGATAACAGAATGGTCAGATGACAGGCAAGAGGTCCGGATTGGAGATATTAGAATAGTCAGGCAAAGCAAGGGTCAAACACAGTAGAATCAGTCAGGAATCCGTAAGGAAACACACCCAGGAACTAACAAATAGAACCTAACAACGGGCAATGCTCTGTACTAAATGATCCCTTTAAATATATTTGAATCTCGCGCCATTGCGCGCCGACGTAATCACGCCGGCGCCTACAAAAGGCGGAAGTGCGGCGCGCACTAGAGAACCAGCGCAGGAAGGAGAAGGATGCACGCGGCGAGTGTCCCCGCCGAAGGCACGGCGGGCGCTCCCGTGTGTTCGGGGGGCAACCGCTAGACCACCAGGGTAAGCGCAAATCCTTACACACCAACATTGTAGCATTGTAGAATTGTAGCATAGTGGAGAGGAGCTTCTCTAATAAGGTAGGACAATGTATATGCTATTACAGACAAATGCCTTAACCCTAACATAATTTCTCCTTCCTATTAACACTAGTGTTTTGCTAAACTTGCAGTGAAGCTAAACATCAAGTTTGCTCATTAATAGTGATATTTACTTATAATATACATAGGGCTCTTAACAAAAGTGCAGTGATGCCAAAAATGATGGCATCCATTAAATGGTAGTTAGTCTGACTTCGGTGGTAGGAAAGCTTTTCGAAGGATTAATAAAGGATAGGATACTGGACTTCATAGCAAATAACAATACTATGAGTTTGTGCCAGCATGGTTTTACGCGTAATAGATCTTTCCAGACCAACTTAATTTCATTTTATGAGAAGGTAAGCAGGGACCTCGATTCTGGGATGGCTGTGGATGTGATTTACTTAGACTTCACTAAAGCATTTGATACAGTGCCACACAGAAGGTTACTGGTTAAATTAAGCAATGTTGGCCTGGAACATAGTATACAGTATATGGATAGAGAACTGGCTAAAAATAGACTACAAAGAGTGGTGGTAAATTGAACATTTTCTAATTGGACCAGTGTTGTTAGTGGGGTACCACAGGGCTGTGTACTGGGTCCCTTGCTTTTCAACTTGTTTATTACCTGTTTATGACCTGGATGTACAGAACTATAGGTTCCATGCAGGATGCTGCCACTTTGCAGAGTGATTTGTTTAAGTTGGGAAACTGGGCAGCAAACTGGAAAATGAGGTTCAATGTTGATAAATGCAAGGTTATGCACTTTGGCAAAAATAATACAAATGGCACTAAATTGCAGTGTGTTGGGAGTTTCCTTAAGTGAGAAGGATCTTGGGGTTTTTATAGATAACACAAGTTGTCTAATTCTGGGCAGTGTCATTCTGTAATTACTAAAGCAAATAAGTTTCTGTCCTGCATAAAAAAGGGCATAAACTCAAAGGATGAAAACATACAGTAATTATACCTCTTTATAGATCCCTAGTAAGACCTCATCTGCAATATGCAGTGCAGTTTTGGACTCCAGTCCTTAGGAGGGATGTAAATGAGCTGGAGAGAGTGCAGAGACGTGCAACTAAAGTGGTTAGAAGGATGGAAGACTTAAATTATGAGGGTAGACTGTTGAGGTTGGGGTTGTTTTCTCTTGAAAAAAGGGCTGAATAAATAGAGAAAAAAAGTGATAAATCCCCAAGTATAGTGCTGAGGTAAATTCTCTGAAATCTCAGGGTGGGTTTCTGAGTAGATGGCTGGATGTGTTGCTTATAAGATCTAGTTTGTGCGTATTTTCTCTGTTTCATGTAATTGCTGCAGATGTTTACAGCAAATATGACAGGAGCTCAAGTTCCCTTATAATCATGTAGATAATATATCGGAGTTGATAGCTGAAAACATTGAGACAATATGTGAAATGAAGGAATGTGTTGCTTAAATGCCATAAGGCTTTATTCACATTTATATTTTTCTGTGAAATGATTACATATTAACCTGTATGTTTGATCAGACAAAATACCTTGGCAGGTGAGGGATGGAAAACTTAAATTATTAGGGTAGACTGTCCAGGTCGGGGTTGTTTTCTCTGGAAAAAAGGTGCTTGCTAGGGGACATGATTACACTTTACAAATACATTAGAGGACATTATAGACAAATATCAGGGGACCTTTTTACCCATAAAGAGGATTATCGCACAAGAGGCCACCCCCTTCAGACTAGAAGAAAAGGACTTTCATTTGAAGCAGCGTAGGTGGTTCTTCACAGTGAGGACCGTGAGGTTGTGGAATGCACTGCCGGGTGATGTTGTGATGGCTGATTCTGTTTCAAAAGGGGCTTGAATTATTTTTTTTGGACAGACATAATATCAAAGGCTATTTTGATACTAAACTCTACAATGTGAAAGAGTGAAGGGGCGTGTGTGTGTCCTGGGTTTTAATTTGGAGGGGTTGGACTTGATGGACTTTGTCTTTTTTCAACCCAATTTAACTATGTAACTATATAACTGTAACTATATAACTATGTAACAATGATTCTCAGATTGTGGGAAAAAATCCTACACTGTAGAAGACATGGCTAATGCACACTGCACTTGTGTCTGTAAATGAGCATATATATATATATATATATATATATATATATATATATATATATATATATATATATATATATATATATATATATATATATATATATATATATATATTTATAAACGTTAAACATTACATTAGAGTTTGTTTGACCTGTATGTTGGTCATTTCCTCATCTCCCTTGCTTCTTTAGGAGCTGGGACTGATGAGAGTTGCTGAAATTATGCTGCAATAGCTTCTGTCTCAACAAAACCACCAACTCTACTTTATAACTGTGACCATAATTTATCCCATGTTGATTCTTCTGCACCCGGTGATAAATTTCATCATTAGTATTTCCCATTTAATTTCTTCAGTTGTCTATTTTTTCTCAAGTAGCATTTTCTCAAGGTATCTGTTCTAATTATGCATGCGTTAGATATGTTTTTCATGGCAGCACTCGTCATATATTTCATACATAGCTGGTAGATTTCTCATTGCCATTCAATTACAGAGCACAAATTGCCAGATCTCTTTCTTCACTTACAGTAACTAATTACAGCCTGTTCATCTTAATAGAGATTGAATTGTGAAACAGAGGATTATCCATTATTAAGTAAAGCAGAATAGAATGGTTACCATGGGCCTTCATAGGACTTTTTCAATCAATACTTAATTACCATTACTGCTCTCAGAAGACTAAGTTTTATAAATGTCCATGTTGCTTTGAAAAAAATATCATTGTAGCTCACCTTACTTTTAGTAATGTCTGTAATAGGTTATTGAGCAGTATAATATTCAGCATCCATGAGCTGGGACCATAATAGTACGTACAAACTGACTATGCTTTTTCATGTTTCCTCTGCAGAAAAATGATTGGCAACAATTCTTCATTTGCAGCTGGACAGATATATTTTTTGCAGTTTTAAAGAAAGGGTAACTAATCATATAGTAAATGATTTTGTTTGTCAGGATTGCAAACATGCCTTGGACATTAGGCCATTCCTAGTCTGAGTACAGGCTCAGCTTATTCAGTCTCAATTTTACGTAGCCAACTAGTTCCAAACAATTATGGGTAATTAGGATGTTGCAACTAAAGAGGGATTGTTACAAGAGGTTTTTAAATTGTGGGCTGTCCACTGGTGTAGTTATGCTGGGTGAAGGGATCAGAGTGGGATATATTAGAGTTAAACTTACTAATTTTAGAAACAGAGTAGGAGGTAAGACACAAAAAGTGTAAGAAACACTTTGATATGAAATAAAGGGGTGCTTGACCAAATGATGGTCACAAAGGTGCCTTGAACCCCAAAATTCTTAAAAAAAACACTAGTTTAGTAATACAATAACACATTTCAGTGTTAACTGAAGTTAGTCTAGCCTTATGGTGTTATATACAGTTACTTTTCTGTGACTTTATATAATTAGAATAAATAGAGGGCTAACTTCTAGGAGAAGATTGTGAAAAAGTGGTTGGAAAATGGTTGGGGTCAAAATTAGGTCAGACGGATAAACAAGACCTTAAAGGGGACATTTCATATAACCTTCATAATCAGATATGTTACACATCCTTCCTCAAAACATGTAATGATGCAGAAAGAAAAACATTTTGAAAGCATTTTACCTCCTAAACTACAGAGAGAACCTCTCTGCTCAGTGTCTAGACTGAAATGAAGAATGTCTGGGAGTGTCTGTTCATTCTCTCACAGGAAGTGGTCACAGCACTGACTGACAGGCTGAATCTATTACTGTAGCAGGGAAACTCATCCCCTCCCACCCTCTGTCCAGTGTGTTTCCAGCCTGCACATAGCTGTCTTATGCTGCTGTTTGATCATTCACTTATAACAATATACCTTACATGTTCAACATAAAGCAATAGATAAAGTACAACAGTACAGCTCCTGTGTCCCACAGCAAATAGGCATCAGTCACAAATATACCTGCCCAGCTCGATATAATCTATATCCACAATACGCTGTTATACACTGTGCAACTCCCTGCCTCTATTACATTATAAAAGTAGGGCTGGGCCAAGGGGTAGACATAGTAGGCACATGCCTAGGGCGCAAAGCTGGGGAGGGCACCAGGCACGTACCTCCTCTGTCGCCTACCCCCAGTCCGGTCCCCTCTCTAGCCGACTCTGTGCTTTCTAGTTCTTTTTTCGCTCCTGAGCACCAATATGCGCAGGAGCGCTAAGCCAGTGCTGCAACTGCCCGGCTTGCGCCTGTGTGTCGCGGCCCGGCCCTCTATAAAAGTTATACAAAGTGTACATTAGTATTTACTGTTATGGTATTCAAGAACAGCAGCTGTAGGTTTGTTTTCCTTCATATTGATATATGACTAGAAGCAGGGAGTTGCAAGAGAATAAATGCAGCTGTTCTGCAACAATTTATGAGGTAAAATGCAGCTGTTCTGGAACAATTTATGATCAGTTGCTGGGAGTTGCAAGGGGAAATGCAGCTGTTGTGGAATGGTTTATGATCAGGTACAGGGAGTTGCAAAGGAAATGCAGCTGCTGTGGAGCATTTTATGATCAGGTGCAGGGAATTGCAAGGGGAAATGCAGTTGTTGTGGAGCAGTTTATGATCAGGTGCAGGGAGTTGCAAGGGAAAATGCAGTGGTTCTGGAACTATTTATGATCCGGTGTAGGGAGTTGCAAGGTAAAATGCAGCTGTTGTGGAACAATTTATTATCACGTTCAGGAAGTTGCAAGGTAAAATGCAGCTGTTCAGGAACAATTTAAGATCAGGTGCAGGGGTTTGCAAGGGGAAATGCAGCTGTTGTGGAACAGTTTATGGTCAGGTGCAGGGGGTTGCAAGGAAATAAATGCAGCTGTTCTGGAACAATTTATGATAAGGTGCAGGGAGTTGTAAGTGGAGATGCAGCTGTTGTGGAACAGTTTATGATCAGGTGCAGGGAGTTGCAAGGGAAACGCAGCTGTTGTGGAACAGTTTATGATCAGGTGCAGGGAGTTGCAAGGGAATAAATGCAGCTGTTTTGGAACAATTTATGATCAGGTGCAGGGAGTTGCAAGGTAAAATGCAGCTGTTCTGGAACAATTTATGACCAGGTGCAGGGAGTTGCAAGGTAAAATGCAGCGGTTCTGGATCAATTTATGATCAGGTGCAGGGAGTTGTAAGGGGGAAATGCAGCTGTTTTGGAACAATTTATGATCAGGTGCAGGGAGTTACAAGGTAAAATGCAGCGGTTCTGGGACAATATATGATCAGGTACAGGGAGTTTCAAGGTAAAAAAGCAGCTGTTATGGAACAATTTATGGGGAAATGCAGGGAGTTGCAAGGGAATAAATGCATCTGATGTTCTGGAATTGTATAACAAAAAGGGGTACAAAAGAAAACCCAAAAGATGTTTGCTTTTTGTAAACAACATAATACTGTGTAGAAAATTACTGTTATTTACACTAACTGTTGATACACATTGCCCCAGAAAATAAAATACTTTTAGTAGCATATGTTGTATTTATACAGAAGTTTGCTTTTCTTTTTTTTCCACAATTATTGCAGGACAAGAGAAAGAAACAAGCAGGGAAAAGAGGGGAGGAAAACGAACAGAGAGGGGTTAAATAAATGGGTAAGAGAGGGAGAGAAAGGAACAGGGAGGGGAGGGGGGAGGAACAGGACAGAGAGGGAGAGAAAGGAGCAGTTTAGGGAAGGGAAACGATCAGTAAGGGTTACCAGATGTCTGCAGCAGGACTGGACTGAGAATCAAAATAGGCCCTGGCATTTCAGGTACACAGAGGCCCAATCAGCCCCCACCAGCCCACTAAATACTGACTTTCTATGGCACCTTATAGCAGCCCATCTGGCATTTGCCCTAACCCACAGATTGCCAGTCCGGGCCTGGTCTGCAGGGAAGGACTGAGTATGACATCACAGACACGCCCACTCCTCCCTCACTGGCTGCATGCTGTATTGCTCATACAGAAAAAGCCGGTGGCTGCAGTCTCAGATACTGGAGAGTCTAGGACAGGAAGTTGCAAAGTGGAAGGGCTGAGAACAGTTTTCAAGTTAATACAGACTTTTTTTGATCCAAAAAGTATTAAAATAAAAACAATTTCTTCTATTTTACATTATTTTCCATGGTTTGATGCATTGTGAAAATGTATGCTATCTGTCCCCTTTAAAATAATATTTTATATGTTCTATAAACAATTTATTTCATGCAGGTCAGACTGCATATAAAAATAAATGTAAAAATAAGTCTGGGAACCATTGGTGAAATAAGTTAAAACAAAAAAAAAAGGAAAGTTATGCTCACCACTAAACACTTTAAAGCCATAAAGGACAAGGAAAGTCTAAAAATGCCATGTTTTATATACTGACCATATTGCACCCACCTAAAGTTTCATCTTGTCAATAGCAGCAATGATTCATAACTTCAAAGTTGTCACAGGGGGTTACCATCTTAGAAAGTGTCTGCGACACTCACACGCTCAGTGGGCTCTGAGCAGCTAAGTTTAGGGGTCGTCGCAAATTATCAAACAGAAAATGAGGTTGGCCTGTAATATAAGGTGATGCTACAGGGATTATTATTAAGTTCTGGTGCTAATTGCATTGGTTTCTGTGCTGCCATGTAGTAATTATCTCTATTAATGACTAATCAGCCTTATATTGTGACATTTCTATTCAATGTGTTCTGTATATTTTGGGTCTGTCCCTAAGCTCAGTAACCGACATCAGCACAGAGCATGTGCAGTGACTCAGCAGAAAATTAGATGGGGAGCTACTAGCTTGTCTTTAGTATATTGATAAGTGCAGAGGATCTATGTGTAAACAATATATTAAAACACTTTTTACCTATAAATGTAGATAGTATGCAAAGTTACAAATTATTTTTTCAAGAGAATGTTAGACCTCCCTAGGTAGATGTCCTTGTGTGTGTGTGCCAAGGGTAATAAAAGGAAACCCAGGAAAAAGATGCACTAAGGGGATGTGCTAAGGGGCACAACACTCCTTCTACTGACTATAATTTTCATTCTTTGCTGCTTCCTAACTTGCACATCTGAGATGGGGGGGGGGGGGGGGGGGGGGGGGGGGGGTAGGGAATGGAGTGGAATGCCTACATTCCTTCACTTCCTGCCTCTTACAAATACAGGCAAGCAGCAATGTATTCATCAGGGCAGCAGCAGGTCTCTTGTTGGTGTCTCTCTCATCTGTGCCAAGGGACTAATGAGGAAATTCATAATGTGTAAAGTATGGGAATCACTCACAACAGCAGAATAACTGCAATATGCTACTGTATTGTGTTACCACACGACGTTTCAGGCCCACGGCCCTTTTTCAAGTGTGTAAATAGCAAATGTGAAATAAACATACTTAGAACATCACACAGGTTATCCCATCCACCAATTCCAAAATCACAAAGGGATTAACCCTTTAGTCCTTGTTCGTGAATTAAAAATATGTATGAGTACACGTGTCAATATTTAGTGTCCAGAACTGTCCCACATCCCTGTAAATGGCACAAATATTATTCATTCATACCCAATATTCACTCCAATATTAGTACAAAATTTATACAAAATGTAAAAACAGTAATACACATACATATCATATGTGAAACCTTAGGTACTGCTAATAGTCAAGCCTACCTTAAAATCACTTAGAAAAATACATATCATGCCATTATGTTTCCATAGCTTTTTCATTATGTTGTAAAACTTTTATTTTACCATTAGCTGGTTTCTATGCTGCAAAATTTCTAGAAACTATTTCTAGATATTCTTCCATAATGAGGAAATTCATAGAGACCAGGGGAGAACTGCAAGAGCCCTTTGTTGATAATTGTTGATATTAATAAAGTTTTTCATAGAAAAAAGAAGCACATAGGTGGGGTCAGCTCCACAAGGAGAGGAGAGTGAGCTGTACAGTTAGAGAGCCATGCTTCTTTCATGCACTGTATTTTAATAAATAAATTGCTGTTGCAAAATCCAAAAGTTCATTATTAAGGAGTACAACATGGTACCAGAAGTGGATCTGCGCAGCAACCAGAGCCATGTCAGAACCTGCAAGAGGTACAGAGGACACATCAGGCCCATCTCAGCCTGTGAATGTAGCAGTCCCTGCACAGATAAGGACAGACAGTCTACACCCATCTGCTTCAGTTACGTTTGTGGGAAATATTGGGGAAGCATGGAAAATCTTTAAGCAGAGACTGTTACTATGCATGAAAGCTACTAACACTATAACACTGAACAGTGAACAGTGTGCAGAGAGTGGCCCTTTTGCTAACAATAGCAGGGGAAGAAACTTTGCAAATATTTAATTCACTTTAACTTGACAAACATGACAGTGTTAATTTTGAAGTGCTTATTTTGAACTTTGGTCAGCTGGGAGATTCATTTATCAGAGACAGAGTTGTAATTGAATATAATGATCAAAACGTGCGAGAAAGATTTTTAAGGGAACAGGATCTTACCGTACATTAGAAAAAACTATAAGATTTTGTCAAGCAGCTGAACTCGCAAAACAGCAGCTCAAAGTGTTAACAGGCATAATACAGATGCAGTCACTTTGGATGGTGAGTTTAATGCGTCGCGACTTAACTCATTTATCTCATTTATCCCACTTATCACAGAATATTGTGTCACAGCATCCCATCCAATTAAAGAGTTCACCATTGAAAACAATGGAGCTTTGGTATGCTAATGAAAAGGTTAAATGCATTAAATGAGTTAAGATAACTTTAGATAACACAGTTTCTTCAATTAATGCTGAGTCACGATGCATTTAACTTACAAATCCAAGTGACTCTATCTGTAAGTGAAGAGAAGGTTTCTCAAGTCAATATAGTGCCACATCCTCCACCGCACCAAGGGTTGACACAAGTAAATCTGATTTTAAGAAAGGCAAAGGGAAGATTGATGCAAGAATTATTAAATACATAGTCTGTAATAATTGTGGCATTAATTTAACAACTGCCCAGCTTTTGGTAAGCAATGCAAGTTGTGTGGCAAATGTAATAAAGCAGTGTTATAGTAAAAGCAAACTAAATGCAGTGATGGACATCAGCAGTGAAGAGAGATCTGTGTGAGTGAAGTCCATAAAAGGAATGGAAGTGGAAAAAGATGGACTATAGACATTGATACAAATGGTTTCCTGATTAAGTATCACAGAAAAAATATGTAGAAACCAGAAATTTTGTATCTTGGTGAAATATTTTCTCATAGTAGAGTGAAACCAGATCCTGCAAAAGTTCTAGCAATTAAAAGAATGGCCAGTCCCAGTAATAAAAAGGTACTGCAGAGATTTCATGGGTATGCTAAAGTACCTTGGCGAGTTCATTCCCAATCTTGCAGAAAAGACTCCCCATACGAGGAGCTTGTTGCTAAAGCACGCTGAGTGAAACTGGACAGAGAAGCATGAAAATGAATTCAAATCACTAAAAGACATTCTTTGTTGTGCACAGACTGCAATATTTTGACATTGTCAAAAAAAATCAACAGATGCATCAAATGCTGGAATAGGTGCGGTTCTACTAAAATAATATGGTAAGGAATGAAAGCCAGTTGCATATGCATTCCACACACACAGTGCAAATATGCACAAATAGAAAAAGAGACTTTTGGATGCGAAGCATTCCACAACTTTGTGTATGGGATAAAATTTATTGTTAAAACAGATCACAAGCCACTACTTCACACAGAACGAACTATGGAAAGCTCCACAAATTCAACATTTGTTATTAAAATTGCAGAAATATGATTACAAAGTAGAATATACATCAGGCAGGTTCCTTCTAGTCGCAGATGGAAGGACATGGAATGAAGACACTGTTGCATCAGTGAAAATGAACTGTCAATATTGTGATGAACTTTCTACATGGGATGGAGTATTACTCAAAGGATCTCAAATTGTTGTGCCTTCATCTCTGCAAAAGGACATGCTAACCATAATACATGAAGGGCATCTTGGAATTTAAAAATGCAAAAGATGGGCCAAAGAATCCTATTTTGGCCCTCTATAAATGAGTGATAACAAGCTGCACAACTTGCCAACCCTTTGCTCTAGCACTTCCAATGGAGCCCCTAATACAGAGAGGAATGCCATGTGGTCCCTGGGATACAATTGGATTATATTCATGTTGAATGTAAAGGAGCATTTGGCAACATTAGACGCATACTCCAATTATCCAGAAGTCGGAAAATAAAAAAAGAGCACATCATTTGAGGTATGAAAAATACTTAAACATATACTTCTGCAGATATGGAATACCAACAAAAGTAAGAACAGATAATGGTTTTCAGTTTATAGGAAAAGTCTTTGTAAGATTCACAGAAGAGTTTGGATTCAAGCAGGTCACTTCAAGCCCATGATTCCCACAGAGTAATGGACTTGCAGAGTGTGGCGTATTATAAAACAGTTGTTGAAAAAAAACTGTTCATTCAGGTCAGGACCTAGTAATGGAACTCTTAAACTACAGAGCAACAGCTGTGGAAGGAGGCAAATCTCCAGCAGAGTTATTCCTTGCAAGACAAATACAGACAAAATTACCTGCATTGGAGCTTAAGTGTTACCACAATGATAAGACCCTACATAAACCGTACATACAACAGAAACAAAGTATGGGTGAAAGACAAAAGAAAAATTATGACAAACCACTTGAACATTTACACACTGGAGATGAGGTAAGAATATGGAATGGATCTACCTGGTAGTCTCCCCTTGTTCTTATGAGGTTAAAACAAGTGATGAAAAATTTTAGGGCAAAATAGATAAAAATTGATAAAATCTTGAAAATACCAAGTGTGCCATAGGACCAGGATTTGATTCACATGGAACAGCATCTACCAGTGGATGCTTACTGGCCAGAGGACAATATGTCACTGGAAATAGGCAGGTGTCAGTAGATAATAGTGAGGACAATCAGATGGACACTTCAGAATCTTTTCTGAGAGATACTGCACCAATCCATGGTACAAAAAACTCAGATCATACCGCAGTTAATACACAAAATACAACTGACAATAACAAGACACAAACACTTGCCCATGGTGTGCAAACACATTATGGCCATGTTATCAAGAGACCGTGAAGACTAGTTGAACAGAGTTAAAGTGACTCAGTTGTTTACAGTTATTTAATTATAGCAAACCACCTGTACTAAGTTACAACTATTAATGTGTGTAGTTATTAGCACCATTGATGTTGAAATGTTAAAAAGGGAAGGCTGTGTTGATAATGGTTGATGTTAATAAAGTTTGTCATAGAAAAAGAAGCACATACTGTAGCAGGGGCCAGCTCCACAAGGAGACTGAGTTGTACAGTCAGAGAGCCATGCTTCTTTCATGCACTGTATTTTAATAAATAAGTTGCTGTTGCAACTTCAAAATCTCATTATTAAGGAGTAGAACACAAGACCTAAGGGGCACAAGAGCACATACCTGCACCACATATCTGGTAAAAATCCAGCTCAAAGTGCAGGGTACAGCACCAGGAGACATTGGCCAACCCTATCCTTACTGCCTGCTACAGAGTTCCATTGTAGCCTGCTGCTCCCTAAATTGTGCATTTGAACAAACAGCAAGTTAATGGATGGGTAGGGGACAGGAGTGGGGAGACCTACTGTACATGCCTCCCACATCTCATTATTACAGTGCTGCCAAAAGTAGGCAGCACTGTACTCATCCGTAGTGATGGGCGAAACGGCCGCGTTTCGCTTCGCCGAAAAATAAGCAAATTTCCAGAGAAATTAGCGAATTTTTCGCCGATTCGCGAAACGAGTCGCGCGTCGTTTTTGACGCGCGTTGCGTCAAACGCGACGCGCGACTCGTTTTGGCAGTTTCGCAAATTTATTCGCCAGCGGCTAATCGCGGGAATTCGCCACGAATTCGCCCCTGGCGAATAAATTCGCCCATCACTACTCATCAGGGCACATACAGGACTCAGTTTTGGATTGGCAATGCAGGGACCAAGGAATGCAGTGTTCAAAGTGCAAAAAATGCCTATTGAATGTTTTTTACTTTCCATACACTGCTTTCAGTAAATGACCAGTTTAAATTAGATCTTACACATAAAATGTTTAGAGCACAGTAACTCATTTGTTTTAAATATAACATAATTCACTGTGTGAGAAAATACAGCTTACCAAGCCTTGCCCTTAAGAATAATCGGCTGGTCCATGGCTGCAATGGCATGGATAGTTCTGTGGGGAGCAGTAATAGTGTCAAGGAAATGAACTCAGCTAGCAAAGTCATTTGTCTGCAACGGCTTGTAAGTTCAATTGACCGTATTAATAATTTAACATGCTGCAGTGCTAGGGAACAAAAGCAGTGAATGTTACTGCAATTGTCATTGCACATTGCAAATTAAATACAAGTTACCAGGCCCATGTCCCATGTACAGTTTTCTTTGATGCAACTTCCATACTATAGTGCAGGGGTACTCAGTCACTGGGCCGCATGCAGTCCTGAAGTCTGAGGAGCCTAGCCTGCAATTAACAAGGTGCGCCAAAATGGACACCGGCACGACAAAAATGGACACTGGCACGCCTAATTGGATGGCAACCGCTGCCAACCCCCATCCCCTGGTTCTTGAAGAATTTCTTGCCTTAACAACGGGACACCAAACCAAAAAAGGTTGAGGACCCTGCTATAGTGCACGCCGACCCCCACTCCCCCGCTTCTTGAAAAAATGTTTGCCTCGACACCGGTTCCATAACCAAAAAATGTTGAGGACCCCTGCTATAGTGCACGCCGACCCCCCCCAATACCCCCACCCCCCACTTCTTGAAAACTTTTTGCCTCAACACCGGTTCCCTAACCAAAAAAGGTTGAGAACCCCTGCGATAGTGGACCGGATAGGTTTTGCTTACTGTCCTATTGTGAGTTATGAACTAAATTTCTGCTGGTCATCACCTGTTGAAGTTTGTTTTAAAAAGTCCAGTTGTGACTTGCTATTTTACACTATGTCAGGAAGGTGGGCTGCAGGCTTCATATTCTAATACAGTTTGGTACAGTACTGGCACAGCCAACTAGCTTCCTAGCTGAATAAAGGAAAGTGAATGTCTGGTATCCCAAACCCAGAGTAAACCCCAAGATCCCAGACTCAGCTTGCACTTCTGCCTATAGCAGCCACCTCTGGCTTTGGGAGGAGCCCTCCACTACTCAGATGCCACCAGGACTTAAAGGATAAGGAAAGTTAAACTAAAGAATAAGGCTAGAAATTTTGCACGTTATGTTTTGGGCTTCTGTACCAGCCCAAAGCAACCACAGTCCTTAAAGATCTGTGCCCCCAAAATGCCCCAGTTACTCCCCATCTTCTTTTCTGCTGATTTACTGCTCATGCTCTGTGCTGCCATCACTTACTGAGCTGAGGGACCTACTCACAATATACAGTACACATAGAATCTAAATGTCACAATATAAGGCTGATTATTCATTAATGCAGATAATTACTTCATGGCAGCACAGAAACCAGTACAATTAGCATCAGAATTTAATAATCAGCCCTGTAGCATCAGCTTATATTACAGACCCCTAAAGGTGGCCATACACTGAGAGATCCGCTCCTTGAGGTGGGCGATATCGGGCGATATAGGGCTGATCCGGTCGTGGGCCCTAGGGCCCAACAATCGGGTCATAATGTAGGCCATATGGGCGGTCATTTTTAGTCCCGCCCTATCGACATCTGGCCGACTTTCGGCCAGATATCGATCGGGGAAACCTGTCGGAGGGCCCTATACACGGGCCAATAAGCTGCCAATAAACTGCCGACTTGGTCTGTCGGAAGCTTTTAGCGGCCTGTGTATGGCCACCATAAGCTAAGCTTCTCAACAGCTGCTTAGAGCCCACTGAGCATGTGAGTGTTGCAGACACTTTCCAGGATGGTGACCCCCTGTGACAAGTTTGAAATTGTGGATCATTGCTGCTACTGATAAACAGATACTTTAGGCTGGTGCAATAAGTTCAGTATATAAAACATGGCATTTTTAGGGTTTAGTTCTCCTTTAACGCAAGAGGACCAAGGGGGAAGCTCTGGGCAGATAAGGGAACCATAACTGGAACGGAGAAAGGAGCATGGTCAAGGGGCAGGTTGGGTCAGTACCAAACAGACAGTACCGTACCGAATCAGGAAGCTGAAGCGTATGTGAGGTCAAAGGTCAAGGTCAAACACAGATCAGAAGCACAGCACCAAATCAGAATAGCCAAACACAGGCAGGGGTCAGTTCAGGCAGAAGATTGGCAAGGTCAAGATCAGGCAGTGGTCAATAACAGGATAAGATACTGTATATATATCACACCCAGGAGCTATGGAACATAGACCTATACTGGGCAATGAGTCAGAGCAGAGTAGGGGTTTTATTGCCAGTCAAATGGCATACACAAATCACCTGTAGCCACATTGGCAACAGGTGAAACAAACCATGCTTACTAGCAATTACCAAAAATAGCCATAGGAGTGAACCAGAGCCTTAGCTGTCTGCTCACATAGAGCAGTGACAGAAAGCACAGGAACACCAGGTCCCTGGTTAAACTCCAGGCAGGTTATCACAGCAAGAAATGTCACAATCTCAGAATTTAGGCACTTCCCATAAATCTGTCCTCCATAAATCCTCATAGAGATTCACTTACTGTCTTTTATGAAATCCTAAATTGCTGTGGCGCACTTTCTCTTCTTCAATTTCAGTTCTTTTTGGTCTTCTCTGCTCTTGTAACTGCTTCTGCCTTCCCTGGAGATTGACCCGATTATTTAACACTATCCTGTTCTTTGACTCTGTTGTCTGTATGACCTGACCATTGACTTTGATTATGCTTCCTGATTTTGTATTGCTGTCTTTGTTCTGCTTGTCTGATTAAATTCTGTCTTAACCTTGCAGTAACTACTCTATCTAGGTTTTAACCTGGTCCTGTTCTTTATGTGTGACAGTGGTTTTCTCAACTAAACCATAGACCATTTATTTTATACTTCTCAGGAGACCAGTGTAAATGTATCTATTTGAAATGTGTTGCTGTAACAGCCTGTACTCTTCTGGGGAAGCTTCCCACTAGTTTTGGGAGATTAATTGATTAATTAATTGATATAACTATGAAGATTCTCATTCATCATTGTGGGATGCTACCATTCAGCCACAAGAACACAGGTAGGGTAGTCATTGATGTTGGGGATCAGGCCTTGCTTGTATTACAGTTCATCCCACAGGCACAATATTCAGCTTTGTTGAGGTCAGACTGTTCAGGTCAACCAAATTAAAATCATACTGACCATGCCAGCAGGGGTAGCTCCTTCCCTGCACTTCTGAAATCTTTCTATTTTTGGTTCCACATATGTCTTCTTTCCTTACCAGATGCCAACTGGTCTCCCAGGACGCTCCAGGCAATTTTCATACCCAGTGGCAAATTAGATAACCCACTGACCTGCACAGGTGATGTCACCAGTGGACATCTGTGTGTATGCTGGGTTTTAATTTGGATGGGTTGAACTTGATGGACTTCGTCTTTTTTCTGTCAGGATCGCGCCGACCGGAGGCTTACCTGCAGCTCCGGGCAGCGTGTCCTCTTCCTCCGGCGTCGCATCCACAATGGCGACGCCCGTAGCTGCCACGTGGGGCAAATTTAAATATTTAAAGGCGCATTGGACGCCGTATGGCACCCAATTATAGGATTCCATTGCTATTGTTCCTGGGTTTTATTTTTGATCTTGATTCCTGTATTTTGACCATTGCCTGGACCTTGTATTGCTTTTGCCTGCCTATATAAACCTTGCCTGGACTTTGACCTTGATTCCTGCCTGATCCTTGCCTGTACCACGCTATTGGAACCTTTAACCCCTAAGCTTCCTCCTTGGTCCCGACTACTCCCCTAGGGTGACCAACCCAATTTTACTATGTAACTATGATGTAGATGTTAGGTGGCTTGAAAATGTAAAATAATAATTATGTCTGAAAAAACATACCTGTCCATCAAGTTTAAACTTTTATGCTAATCTGCCTAATTGCTAGTTCAGGATGGCAAAAAAACCCTTCTGAAGTCTCTCCAATTTCCTCAGAGGGGAAAATGTCCTTCATTTCACTAAACCTGCATTTCCTCACTTGTTAAAAAAAGTATTCAGCCACCTCTTAAAACTATCTAGAGTGTTCTCATTAAAGGCTTGTAAGTGGTTTGTATATTTTTACATCCTAGGTACCTGACCTTACATTTATCAACCTTGGAAAGTGTTTTTAAATACCCTAGATTGCAAGTGAGCATTCATTTATAATATATAATAACTTACTATGTAAAACTCATATAATACTTATAGTTGTAGTATATTGTATCCTGAAAATGGATTTCTTTCATTCATATAATAAAAAATAAAATGAAAAAAGCATCCAGTCACTAGGGTGCCACATCCTGGATGGAATTAATTGGGCTGTGTTGTGTCTTCTGCAAATACTGATACATTACATTGCAATAACCTCCCCTCATTAATGAACTAGTTAAATAAAAATAGACCTAATACAGAAGCCTGTGGTACCCCATAAGAACCTTACTCCAAGTAGAGAAAGTACCATTGACAACCATCCTTTGTACACAATCCTGTAGTCAGTTTCTTATCCATCTATAAAAATTTTACTAAGGCCAACAGACCTTAGTGTGGAAAAAGCAGTCAATTGTGGGACACTGTATCAAATTATTTGGCCATAGCATAAGGATTCTCTGACCTCTCACAAGTGTATAGGAAAAAAATATTAAATGATGTTTTGACCAGTCCAATCAACCCTCATTGTTTGGTGAATGCAAACAGTTACAGTGCAGTATTTATATCATTATAATGATTTCTTATTGGTATCTGATCACATTGGATTAGCCCAACTGTTTTTATAGGACCCCCTGTTTTTTCTGGCTTATGATGAAACATTTGCAGGACAAGGGAATAATATTCATAAATAGGTGTGTGAGGTTAAATGTTAGCCATGCTGTTATAACTCTATTGCCAGTTCTTTGCTAGAGTGTTTAAAATAAAGTGTCACTCTAATCCCACTCTCAGGAGGAAAAAATAAAAGTATTACAGTCGGTGTGATATCTAGTGCAGACTCTCTGGCTACAATACAAATGTATATGCACTACTGATGACCTTGAGGGAGCAAGGGATTGTAGGACCCCAAGGATACTAATAGCCACGTTATTGTGTGGATTGGAATAGGGAGCAGGAAATTAGTAGTTTCACCACTACAGGATAGGTATAGCTAGAAGAATTGAAGGACTGCTACTGGAGAATGTGAATGATGGTTAGTCTCTTATCTGTTATCCTGGAGAATGGGTTGTAATGCTATAAAAAACAAAAGTACAACACAAAAAAACATATTTTAAACAGCTGCTTCTAATATCAGTAGACCTATGTTGTGCTTGCTCTAAAAGATTAAAGTATTATGCCTACCAGTGTCGGACTGGGCCGACCCCTGCCGGTCAAGACCCGCTTCCCATATCTGGCAAGCCCCAAAACCAAAATATTGCAGTATGACGCAGGCATTCGCTCATGTGTGGTACACGCCGGTGTTTGTGCATGTGTGGTTCGTGCCAGTGTTCTGCGAAGTTCTAGTCCGACCCTGATGCCTAATGATCAGTAAGTAATTGGGAAAAAACAAATATTCAAATAAAGAAACGTATTCATTCCTCCCAACTATCCCATTTTTAGAGGAACAGTCCCACTTTTGACCGCTCAACCCGCAGTCCCTCATTTGTACTGGGAAAGTCCAGTTTTCTCTGCACTGAACAGCTAGAGTTTCTAACTTAATTGGCTTTTGGCAGAGAGCCCAGAACAGCCACAGCAGAAGATAAGATACAAATTCTAGATAAGCAAATAAGTAATTGTAACAATATAAGATAACAAGTCCCTTTGGAAACAGTCACAACTTAAAGGGTAATTCACCTTCATTAGTAAAACTGGAAAAACTGGAAAAAAAACACAGAAATATGTTCAAACTTTCATAACCTGCCAAATTTTGGAAAATGAACACGGTAATTAGGGGATGTGGCCACACAAATTTGTGTGGTCACAAATTTAGAGCAGCAACTTTTTTGTCCCTCTTTTTATTTCCAAAATGTTGGGAGGTATGCTGATTGTCTAAAAATTGAGATGAACATGCACACTGGGGAAATTGTAATGTTTTATTGTATTCTAAAGTATATTGTTGGAAATTTTTTACCATTTTAGACCTTCAAGTCATAGAGAAATAAAGGTAACAGATGAAGTACAAAGTTTGTGACCTATAGTGAGATAGTGGCTCAGTTACTATATTAATCTTTAAAGTTTAGGATAGCTAAAGTTTAACATTCCGACAATATTGATTTTATAGCAGATTCAGAATAATAAAGATCTTAAGATTCTTATACTATATGTGACATCATGAAAATCTACAGCAAAGGAAAAATACAGAGACATCATGCCCTGAAGGTTTTAACTGAAGCTATAGGGACTTTGCCTTTGAACCTGCTTGAGCAAAGCTGAAAATCTTGGTTTTTGTTGTTACCCTATTAATGCCCCTCCTGGAAGATTTTCCAGGAATCCTCTGTAAAATTCAATGCATTTGCATCACAAGGTTTTTTTCTATCATCACATTTTGTTTTAATGTTTTTTTTTATCATTATCAGCATTATGATAATGGCTATATCCATAATTTGCTAAGTAACCCATTTAACTTCAGTCCAAGAACTGAACTCCTTTATTCTTATTTTTGTCTTTGTGGCATATGCTAATATGATACCTTCTCCCAGTAAGGTGCTACAAATATTTATATTCATCATTTATCTCACTTTTACATTCTTTCAAACACAGTGACCTCCAGGAGCCCTTTAGTCAATCAGATTTAATTTGACAACAAATCAATAGATAAAAACCGTTCTTCATATGTAACCTTTCACATAACTGTTATTCCATCAGAAAAGCGGAGGCGTACCGCACAGATGCTACTTGGTAAAGTAATACATTTGAATAGAAGAACTGTTATTCAAGAATCAGGGTGACCCCCATAACAGGTAGTTGATGACTTGAAACTTTTTTTTCTGTCTGTTGCTCTATACAGGTACCAGGTTCAATCATCCACTGAAAAATATGCATTTATAGCACCGATTTTGATATTTAAGCAATTATTAGAAAACATTTGTTATTATTATTAATTGTTATTATATTCTGTCATCATTTTTATGATGTAGTTTTTATTTCTAAATTCCTCCCTCAGCCTCTCTTCCTCAGCCAGATCTCCCTAGCCAGATCTTACCTTCTGGCAGAACAAACCTATTGCTTGTTGCTACCACTATTTTTGGGGAGGTGTCTTTCTTTTTAATGGAGGCTTTCTTTCCCACCACTCTCCACTACTCCTCTCTTCTTGGCTGACTGACCTCTGCTCACCCTTCTTCTTGGATAACTTCCCTGCTGCATTCTGTACAACCACCCTGTCTGATCCACCACTTCAGATGTTGGGGCACCTTCCTCCACAATATCCATTCCCTGGCCAATTTCCTCCTGTAAATTAGGACAATCTATAACAATGTTGTGCCAGGCATCAGGGCAAGAACGGTAGGCACATCCCAAGTTCAGGCACAAATTGCAGTGGATTATCTGGCATTCTTTACTGAGGTGTACAGAGGGTGCACTTCACTATTGAGCATTTAGCTGCAAAGTGCCTGTTTGAATCACACCTGAAACACACCCTGGATTGACTGGGATAGAAGCAAACCCCCCCAATAAAGAAAGAATTGGGAAGGTGTTTGGGAACATAAAAATTCATGTGCATTTTGACCTGTACCTTCCACCCTCCCATCCAGAAACCCTCCTAATCATACAGTGGGGTAAGGGGGACAGGGCAGTACATTGCCTCTTTAGCCAGACCATCACATCTTCCAGCCAGACACACGCTGTCTTAAACATAATGATGACAGTCTTGCTCTCAGGCCAGGAGACTGGAATCATGCTAAACCCTTCCCACTCTGGGGCTTCTCTCTTACACTGCATTTATATTGGCATTAGTATTGGCACTAGTGCTAGGCACTAAAACAGTCTATGGGACCAAGGAATCCACACACAATGGCCCCACAATGCCACCCACAGGAATCACAGTCTCTTTAGAAAAAGAAAAGTCTTTAACTTTTTCAGTTAATTTTCATCATTTTCTTTTGATTATCAAAAGCCTTTTTCCATGGCTGTATAAATCCCAGAACCCTAGTAATATTATTCTCAATATCCTCCAAGTCATTAGACAAGAAAACATTTTTTCTTACGGCTTTAGATCTCTCAATACCTTTAAGAGCACTCCAGCCACTATGTTAATAATGGTCTCCCGCAAAATGTTCCTACTTTCTTCCAATACTTTAAATGAGAATTCAGCCTGTGGGAGAAAAACCTGTACCTCCCACCCCAGATACACCCTTGTGTTAGGGAGCTGTTATCTGGTTACCTTCTCATTGTTCTGTTGTTAGGCTGCTGGGGGGGGAGGGGGATGACATCACTCCAACTTGCAGTACAGCAGTAAAGAGTGATTAATGTTTATCAGAGCACAAGTCACATGACTGGGGCAGCTGGGAAAATGACTATGTCTAGCCCCATGTCAGATTTCAAAATTAAATATAAGAAATTAATTTACTATTTCAAGAGACACATTTCAGTTCAGAATTCTGCTGGAGCAGTTTAATTATTATTATTAAGAGAGAGACTATGAATGTTTATGTATGGATAATGAAAGGCATTTTACCAAAGGAATTCCAATAATTCTTAAAAATAGTTTGGAAGCTTCTGTTTTTAACCATTTTTTAAAATGACCCTTTAAGTTAATCGTGGTTTAATAATGGATACGCAGCTTAGAATCAAAAGAGTGAAACTACGTTGTAAGCTTATAGCATCAAGGTGCTTTAAAAGTGTCAGTTCAGTAGGCCGTGCATCATCACAGATGCTTTGGATCTGTAGATTTACCCTGAATTGCACCCGTCTTTGTGAAATGTATATACAGTATATATATCACAGTAGTTGCACTGACCAATGGAATTCAGAATAATTATAGCATGTTGGTGTATGGACCCTGAGAATTGGGTATGTTTGAAATTGGCAGTTTCCCCTTGGTAATAGGACACCTAAGGGTCCTTTAGTTAACTCAGGCAGCTATGTCCCTTTTGCTGAGTCCACATTAGATCAAGGGGATTGTCCACTAGGTGGCAGTAGTTTAAAGTATAAATGGGTTTAGCCCCATGTGCTCAAGGTCTGTCCTGGGACCTTGCCTCACTGGGAGGCATTACAAGTCCAGGCTTGCCAGTGGAGAGTTAGATTTAGTAATAGTGAGCATTGTAATGAAGTATACCTGCTCTCCCACACACAACTAAATGCGTGCAAGATCTCATGCAGTAGCAGAAGAGGGCTATATTGGTTAATCTGATGTTCTACGTGTTCTACTAATGCCCTCTCTCGCACACTGTAGGTTTGACTGCCTATTAAGCTATAACCTTTTTTTTGGGGTGTAATTGTTTATGTTCCTGATTTATGCTAATTATGGGGCACATCTGGGGAATTTTACATTCTGGCTCTTGCCTCCGAGCCCCCTAGTCTCCTTACTGGCTGTGAGCCCTGTTTTTATATAGTAATACCCATGAGACATCTATGGGGAATACAATACTTTGGCTCTTGCTCAGAGCCCCCCTAATATCAGATTCACTCTTCAGGGAAGGGGGTTGTGAGAGAACCTTGATCAGAGTATTTGCTTTATTTAATTTCTTTGTGTGTAACTGAAATGACCTTGAAGAGGGGCCACTTATTATTGGCTTGCCCTTGCCATACCTAGTGTGGAGCTGATTTTAATAAAATCTGCATGGTTACTCGCATGCACCTGTGAGATGTCTGAGTTACCCACCCCTTTCCTTGATCAAGCGCTACCAGACACAGGTAGCAACGTTACAGACATGTTTAACCCATAAAAAGGTTATGTAATAAATAGGCAGTCTATGAGTAAGTGCCCTGCTAAGAACTACTGTTTCTATTTTTGATGGCTCTCACACTTTAGTTGGTTAATTTGGAGATAACCAAAACCCACTGACTGGAGTTTGTGTAGTGAGACTATCTGCTATTTAGACATTAAGGGGCAAATTTACAAAATTCATGTGAATAGATCGTATTTCGAGTGAATATGATCGAATTACGATCGTACGATTTAATCGGATATTCGAATATTAAAATTTGGCCTTATCGAATAGATCGAATGATCGGATATTCGATCATTTGATGGTCGAAGGATTCAAAATTTTAAAATCCTTCGAATGCCTACTTCGCCAGATTGAACCTACCAAATTGCAATAGAAGCCTATGGGAACCCCCTATAGGCTTCTTTGGCTAAGTCCTGCTTGAATACCATTCGTATGATCGAAGCGTTCGATCGTTCGAATTGTACAAATTTTTCGGAGGCTCGAAGGAAATTTGACGATTTTTCGTGAAAATCGAACGATCAGTATCCGATCTTACGAATTCATCGAGAAATCGAATATCAAGCAAACTGATAGCCTAAAACTATTCGATAAGCATTTGATAGTCGAATGCTTATCGAATTTCGAATAAATTCGTAGGATTTTTGGGGAATAATAGTAAATTTGCCCTAAGGTTTTTTCACTGAACATTATTCCCTGGAATTGTGTCCAAGAGTTTATATACCGATTACCAGTACAAAATGGCAGCTCAAGCTAAAAGATATAAAAGGGCAATATTTACTGATACAGCTATTCCAATTTGATAAACTGATTTACTGTTTTGGCCCCTTATTATGTTATACACAATGGAGAAGATCCCAGTGACATCACCAACTTACTAACAGTCGTTATAAAACAATTTGCTATCGAAAGAGACCTTCGCTAGCGTAGTTTTGCTCCCTATCACAAGGGGAATATTCCCACAGGTGATCGTTATGATGCAAATTCACTAAAGTCGAATTTTACAGAATGTTACCTTACTTTTTACAGAATGTTACTTTTGCCAGAGTTTCCTTCACCACCTTAGACCTGGCAAATTGATAAGAAGAAGCTACATCCTTCTCAATCTTAGTCAGTGACATCATATCCTGTATGCGGAAAAAAGTCATAAAAGTTTCAAACAACTCTGGTGTTAATTCATACTTTAAATCAGGATTGCCTTCAAAAGTTGTAACTATTAAAGATTTTTGTGTTAACAGTTTTTTTCCCAACCATTTGAAGGGCATGCCACATTTATTTTAGAGTGGGCTCATGTCTAGGGCATAAGATGATTTTTTGTCTTTATTATGCTTCCTTCGACATTTGTAATAATAGGTGGCCACTTTTAAGTATTTGCAGTAACATCTCTAATAAAGACTTCCATAAGATCTATATGTACCCACCCTATTCAAATTGACCTACGTGTGTGTAAGAGTACTAATGAAGTTTCGCTATGCAGAAATGAACGCTAGCAAACTTCGGCAACGTTCAGCTACAGTGATGCAACTTCGCATTTTAGTGACTTAGGGGTAAATTTATCAAAGAGTGAAGTTCCGCCACTAGAGTGAAATTCCGCCGCTCTCCATTCATTTCTATGTGATTTTGAAAGGCCTATTCATCAATGGGTGAAGTGAAAATTCACTTTGATAAATACGCCTTTAAAAATCCCATAGAAATGAATGGAGAGTGGCAGAATTTCCCTCTAGTGGCAGAACTTCACTCTTAACTTCACTCTTTGATAATAATACCCCTAAGTGTAGTGGTACCTAATTTACAACTGGTAAAGTGGCCCGAAAATTAGCCCATCTGCGAATTTAGCAATCTGTTGGTTAAGTATTAATTCTGAAAGTATAGTTTTCCTTTTTAACTTTTCTGAGGCAGTTAAACTCTCTCATGATAAAGGGCATTTTGTGAAAAAAGTACTTTTGTGTCTAAAAGTAATAGCGTCTGCAGGCAGTAGCACAGTTTTTCCACTGCTACAAGATTTCTCAGTAGCAATATAAATGAATTTACAGCAGATCATTTCACTTTAGTGTAATTAAAATAAACAGTCAGCCTCTGCAAGAGTTCAGTTTTAATTAATCTGTTGATAAACTGCAGCAGAGCAAATAATAATAATAAAAAATAAGATCTAGACATTGGCGTTCACTATGAGTAATATCTTGTTTTCATTAAGTAACAGTGTTCTGTGGAGAGTTGATACATACTCTAATAAGTGTTTCTAATTAACCATCTCTAACTGAAAGAGCCAAGCAGCCCATCGGCATTACATCCATCCAGGAGCCTGCACTACAATACCACAATCCTTAATTCTTCTAGTTTTTTCCCTTGTGAATGCATTAGAGAGCTAATGTTAAAAAGATATGAATCAAATGATTTTGGGTCACATCCAGGGCTTCTATAATCTAGCTACAGAGATATTATTCCCTGATCTGCAGAGCAATGTGTAATGTAGGCAGGTTATGAAAGGATCCTAATGAAGAGTAAAATGCACTTAAAATGATATTTAACTTACGGGGCTGAAGCTTTTAAGAAAACCCTAGTTTAGCAAAATCTGAAGAGGCACAGATAGATGATTACAAGCATAAGGGGCTGAAAAAATACAATATTTGCTACTTTTCCCCAATCTTCGCAAGGATCGGTCATGCGGGATAATGCCACATAAGGTTTCACCACTGGTATCTGGAAAGAGTTGTACTTTGCAAATGACACATGATGCCATTATGAATTGAACAGAGTTTGTCACGTCTGCCTTGTTCTGGGTGAACAGTATTTTATCTATTCTCTTGCACAGATCCTCTTCAAAGTAGGCTTGTCAGTTCCTTCACAGTATACTGAAAGAGACTTTTCAGGAATGTGTCTGTTGCATGTAACTCAGACACCATCCATAGTTCTCTGCAAAACAAATTCACACATGGCTACTTTTTGGTCTGTAAGTGATGGCAGGCAAACACCCTTACAGTTGTGATACTGAGATACAAGATCAGAGGAATATCACATTTTATGACAGCTCAATTATTTTGATTGATCTTTCACAGAACGCATAGGGACACTCATAAAACTGGAGAATCCATGTTTGTGCTCTTGAATAAACATGCTTTTACTCATCCTGTATGAATGCACTGAAACTCTAGTAAGACCTGCCATGGCTCCCATTTAACTCCATTGTTACTTAATTATTCATAAGAAATGAAGTCCAACAGCAGATTAACAACCACAAGTTGACGATCTTTTGATGAATATGTCACTTTACAGAGAGAATGTACCAAATTCTGATATGTCAAAAGTTCCACTGCAGCTATCAGGATTTAGAATATAGTTTATCCCTAGGATAAACCAACCACTAAAGTGTACAAACTGTAATCCAGCCCACATAGAATATTCCAGATTTATAATGCTGCACAGTCAACTTTATTAAGGAGCAGAAAGCTTATAGACAGAACTCTTCAAAAGAAACAGTTTTGTACAACTTTATATGTCTTGCCATTTGCAACAGTATCTCCATCAGTATCTTTGGTTGGTGGGGTTGGTGACCCCTTTTAGCATCAAATTTGCACAAGGATCTGATCTTTCAGAGCACAGAGATTTTTCTTGCTGTTCAGCTGCTAGCCCATAGCAAATATTATCGGCATTTCCTATTTCCCAGTCTGCCAATTTGCAGGATACAGACACTAATGAAAGCATTTATTTTAATTTTTTTAGAATGAAAAACTGTAACTGAGCATTTGGAGAAACATACAGCTACTCTAATTGTATTATTGTTTAGAAGTCAGCCCGGATCTCTGATGCTTATGTTAAGCTACTAAGCTTTTAATTCTGCTTGGTCTGTTAACTAGACTAATGTCACCCTTCTAACTGAATGTAGCACTCTGAAAGCTGGAATAAATGCTCATTAATGCAACAATACAAATCTAAACCAGCAGCTCCGTGATCTTGTATTCCAATGTTGACTTTGCAACACACAGGGGAGTGGATTAAATAAAATAAATCTACTAATTCTTCTAATATCCTTCAGAATTTGCATGCAGCAGAAAAGAGAGATGGAGGATGCCAGAAATGTAAATTGGAGAAAGTAGCTTGTCACTAGCAGATGGTCAAGGACCCTTGACAATTCTGGAAATTTGGAAATTAGTTAAGCCACAGGCTATCAGCATTTTGCAATCCTGTAAATCATTGGGGGCATAGATCTTTATTTGTATGGGGTAGCATTAATGATTCATTTTCTTTGTTCGGGGTCATTCTAAGACAAAAGACAGATTCAGAAAGCATAACATCTAAAATGTGATGTTTAATCCCTTAAAAGCAATAGAATGTTGCTTCAAAGGGAGCATAATAATAATAAAGACGCCCTTTCAAAAGTATTTTTCATTCAAAGACCACTTGAATAGCGCAGCTCTGACCCTATTGCATTCTGTGAATGTGATAGGGATCTTAGCTTTATATACAATATATATATATATATATATATATAATATATATATATATATATATTAT
>CM044433.1:80586384-80745682 GCA_024363595.1 Xenopus borealis
TCCAGGCAGGATCAATGTACCTACGGAGCAAACTTTAGTGCGACCGGTTAGTTCGGCATTTGGCCACGCCCCCCATCCCTGCGCAAATTTACCCACTGCTAGGCTAATGCCACATGGTGCTGACCTTGGCCCGTAGAAAAACTCAGGCCGACATTTAGGCCTCAACGATGTCATTAGCTTTCTTCTTTGCCCACACTGGGAACCATTGTGTCAGCCTTGGTACAGGCACACACGGGAGATTTCAGTGGGAAAATGCTAACTCTTGCGTTTCAGTACCAAAATCCACCTCATGTGCCTCCACCCGGGCCAACACAATGGTTTTTGTCTTTCGATTTCTGCCTGACAGTGATTTCTGGTTTTAATTACTGCCCGTTAATTTGCCAAGACCACAATAAAATTGGTATGTTTTCTTGTGCTTACAGGCTAAGTAAACCTTAAACTATTTAATGTAAAATTGCTCATGGTGCTTTTCATTAATAATTTTTTTTCCAGTTTATATAAGTTGTGTTAACTTCCTAGATAATGAATTTTGCAACAACTGGTCTGATCAGATTAACCAAATCATTCACTCTGCCATATAAAATGTAATCCTGAACCAACAAATGTATTTTTTTAGTTGTAATATTGGTGTGTAGGCAGCCATCTCAGGTCATTTTGCCTGATACTGTACTTTCAGAAATAGGCAGCACTGTATAATGGAACTGCTTTCAGATAAGCTATTGATTCTCAGACTCAATATAACCAAAGTCACAGTGGGACTTGGATTTAGTAATATGGAGTGTTGTGGTCATATCTACCAGGTTGCTTGTGTCATGTTATCTTGTGTCAGGGAGCTGTTATCTGGATACCTTCATATTGGGCTGCTAGGTGAAAATTGCAGTGCAGCAGTAAAGAGTGGTTGAAGTTTATCAGAGCACTGCAACTGGTCAGTTCCTCAACTGAAGTTATCTGGATACCTTCATATTGGGCTGCTAGGTGAAAATTGCAGTGCAGCAGTAAAGAGTGATTGAAGTTTATCAGAGCACCTGGTAAACTAACAACACATCAAGCCCCATGTCAGATTTCAAAATGAAATATTAAAAAATAATTTAGCTGTTTTAAAAAAACAGATTTCAGTGCAGAAGTCTGCTGCAGCACTATTAACTGATGTGTTTTGAAAAAAACATGTTTACACATGACAGAATCCCTTTAAAAAATGTTAAGGTTTCCTTATCTTTTATGGCTAATGATTCATATTAACATGTATTATGGCTCCTTCAGTCAGTTTACTGTGAGCATACTTCTGCACTAAAATTTGCCTCCCATAAGTGCCCTTACAGAGGCTTCTAACTGCAGGTTAATTATTAACATTTCCACCATGATGGACCCCTCACATACAATATTTAAGGATAGTGTAAAAGGCAATGTGGAGCACTTTAGTAGTACAATAGAAATACGCTGAAATAAGAAGTAGCCCATTTACTTTAACAAATCAATACAAGTCAACATAGTCCTCTATTTGACATGTGACTTAAATAGGACACAGAACAATTCATCACTCATGGGGCTTATGGCTACTTGGCTGCCTAGTCCTAAATGTCCACCTCTAGTCTCTGGGGAGAGGGGTTGGTCACATGGTCCTGTTGGTGATATGGAACATTAGAATACAGATGTTATCCTAAGCTGTCCAATTTTATGTTCATTTATACTGCTATACTTTATTCTGGTAGAGAAAACATATCTGTCAAAACATGAAAGTACCACCAGCAGAGATGGGTGAATCTGCAGCGTTTCGCTTTTCCCAATTTTTCACCAGAAATTTTGCCAAACGGGGAAAAATTTGCAAAACGCAGCTGCATCTCGTTTTGGACGCCGTTCTCTGTTTTTGGACACCAGCACACTCCAGGTGAAATTCTACTGCCGTTTTGTAAATTGCGGGAATTCGCTGCAAATTCTCCCCAGGCAGTAAATTCGCCCATCACTAACCACCAGCAAGTATTTATGTTTGGCAGGTTGCACCCTGTGGATCCATTACCTGGGGCTCTTGAGAAACTAGAAATATGCCTGGCTTTGTCAAAAATCATGCTGTGGGCCTTAATGGCATTTATTGTTTTCTGTTTAAAAAAACAAAACAAAACGTAATTTAGAAAAAAAAAACATATTGGCATGAGGTACTCCCAGGGCAATTCCATGTCACATTTTCATTCAAGCCACAAAATGATATATGTAGAATCGAAAGATTTTTGGATCTTTCTCACAATACCTTATGAATACATACATATTAAATGGATTTGACCTGGCAAATTTAAAATGTAGAATCTGTGTTTCCCAGCCACCTTGTACTTTTCCTACCAGCAGTAGCTCCCTGGCCTTCTTTGATGTTCAGCATAATAAGAGATGTTTGCATTCTTCTCAAACCAATCTGTCAGAATGAAACCAAAAATCTATATTTTTCTAAATCAATTTGTAGATTAAAATTACATTTTCTGCACTGCCATTTTGATTTTCTCAAATTAACTGTGCACAATATCTATGTTGAGAAAGAGTATCAAAGAGAAACAAATAGAATATTTTGCATGCAGTTATATTTCGAAAAGGACAAATGGTACTATTTTTTTTTTTGCTCTGTGAATATATTATGTTTAGCAAAATCAATACATGCGGAAGCTACAAAGGATATTTTATTGAAATGTCAGTGTCGTAGGAGTTTGAAACCTGTTTTCTGACATCAGTGCCTATTGTTCTAGAAGTTAAGCGAGGCTATTAGCTTTCATTGTGCTTGTAGCAAATGATACAGAACTGATCTCCTACAGGGCTAAATGACACAATTGGAACTCAGCACTACCAGACTAATAATGTGCTTGTATGGTACTGCCCTAACCCAGAGTTTGCATCTCTTTAGTTAATCTTTGCTTAAGAACTAATGAGATGAATGCAATTTGTTGCTATAGAATTCTAGTAACCATAGTTACTTTTTAACACATTTCCCTTTTACTGTGCTAAAATGTTTTATTACAATATTATATGCACCCATCACTATAATATCAAATAATTATATAGCCTTTTAGGTGCTATAGAAACATAGGGACAGAAATACCCTAAAGGGATATTGTCATTGGAAAACATGCTTTTGTTAAAAAAATCGCATAAGTTAATAGTGCTGCTCCAGCAGACTTCTGCACTGAAATCTGTTTTTCAAGTGATTTTTTATATTTTATTTTGAAATCTGACATGAGGCTAGACATATTGTCAGTTTCCCAGGTGCCCCCAGTCATGTCACTTGTGATTTGATAAACTTCAGTCACTCTTTACTGCTACACTGTAAGTTGGAAAGGGATCCCTTCACTCCTAGCAGGTCATCAGCAGAACAATGGGAAGGTAACCAGATAACAGCTGTAACCACACAGTACAGTTTTACAGAGCACTGGAGCTGGATACTTTAAAAACTTGATTTATTTCAATTTGATTAAAAACATGTTATAACAAGCGCAACAATGATGCCACAAAACACGTCAGGTGCGGGTATTATCATTTCAAGTATTTCATTGTTGTGGCTGTTATAACATGTTTTTACTCAAATTGAAATAAATCAAGTTTTTAAAGTATCCAGCCCCTGTGCTCCGTAAAACTGTACTATGTGGTTCCATGAAATCCGTCCAGATCCGGGGACATTACCACGAGCAAGCACTTGGAGCTGGGATATACCGTGGTGTTGGAATGGAGTGCTCCTCTTTATGACTTTGGGGCAAATTTACTAAACTTCCCCAAAAATCCTTCAAATCTATTCAAAATTCGATAAGCATTCGACTATCGAATACTTATCGAATAGTTTTCAATTCCACCCTTGATAAATCTGGCCCTTGGTGTATAAATTTAATAAACATAAACAAGAATCCTTGCAATAATATTTTATACTATAATGACCTTGTATGCGTTTTGCCTTGTGCCACCATATTTTCATAGTCAAAGTGCATCCTGAGAGATCAGTTATAAGTTGTAGCAAGAAGTGTGGGAGTACAAGACAGAGCTCTGTTCAATCATTGGCTGATGTAACCTAGCATGCATGAGTATCCTTGCTTTGTGTGTGAGCACAGTGAATCATACAAGCCAGGGGGAGTACTTAGTATTTAAAATACCAATTTTTTATTTAGGATTATTCAGTGGCACTTACTACAACAGAGTTTTACATTGTGAAAATTATTTATTTAGATGAAGCTAACATATGGGCTACATATATAAATACAGGTATGGGATCTATTAACTGGAAACCAGTTATCCAGAAAGCTTCACATTACGGAAAGGACATCTCCCATAGACTCCATTTTATCCAAATAATCCAGATTTTATGATCTGATTTTCATTTTCTCTGTAATAATAAAACAGTAACTTGTACTTGATCCTAACTAAGATGCACGCGGCAATTAAAAAAAAGGCACAAGTTAAATTGTGGATAGCAGATAAAACCATTATGTTCTACAGAACTTATCTTCTATGTACTTGTCTTTTCTCCTTTACATGGTTGTCCCCATTGCTACACATCAGCTTAAACAAGTGTTCCTTAAGCAAAGATACCACACACTATTAACCTCTGGTCGCATTTTTCATAGGCTGGCACCTTTCTGCATGGTTACATTTTTGGGAGAAGTGACTATTGATTAAGACATTGTTCTCACAGACTAAAGCTGGCCATAGATGCAAAGATCCGCTCGTTTAGCAACATCGCCAAACGAGCGAATGTTTGCCACTAACAGGCTGGGCTATATCGGTGTAATCCGAACAAAGTGCAATGGACTTCCAATGGGTAGGTTGGAAGAAAATCCAACCTTCCCGATCGATATCGTGTCCAGATATCGGTCAGGAAGACCCGTTAGAAGCCCCCATACACAGGCAGATAAGCTGTCAAATCGGTCTAAACGACCGATACAGCTTTATCTGCCTTTGTATGGCCATCTTAAGCCAAGTGCACTTTAGAACAGTAGTTCCTGTAATTTCCTAATCCTGCAGAACATACGTGGAGCTGATAAAACTATAACACTAATTAGAAGTCCATTGAGAATCCCCTGATAATAAGCTTTTCAAAGGCTGCTGCTTAGAGAAAGAGGAGATTGTTTGTTCAAAGGTAGATAGGGGGCTCTGAACAATTTGCCCTGTTCATAAAGTAGGAGGAAGTAAGTTCAATGAAAATAGCCAAACTTTCAAATTAGTGCTTTATAGTGGAAAAAAGACAAAAACACGAATTTAAAAAAAAATTAAAACAATAGGCAGTAATTTTAAATCCTAATGATTGGGTTAGTTTTAGCAAATATGTTTTTAGGTGTATGCTGCCTCTTGGAATCAGCAAATACTGGTGAACCAGAACAAGTAAAAATTCCATGTTCTATGACTGCTAACATATTCCAGTCTGTGTCTGAGCAACATTTAAATGTAAAAAGAGTTGGGGAAAAGTCACTGTGATTGGATATCAGATAACCCCCTATGTGGACTAACGGCCTACGAGAGGCTCTGTTTGGCAGTGCGTCTGTTTTTTTTTTTTTTTCTTACAACTAAACTTTCCTTCAAGTCAGGAATTAAAAAATTTGAAGCCACTGGGAGCAACAAGGGGTTTGCGAATGGTGATGGGCGAATTTATTCACCTGGGGCGAATTTACGGCAAACTCCCACAATTGGCCACAGGCGAATAAATTCACAAAATGCCAGAAAAATTCGCAGGCGTCTTGTTTTGGATTCTGGCGTCCATTTTTTCTTGTTGGCAATGGGCGCCCTCATCCAAAAATGGATGCCGGCGTCCAAAAGAAGACACAATGTTTTGTGAATTTTTCGCGAAAATTTCATCGAAGCGAAACCCCCCAGATTCGCCCATCACTATTGGCGAACAATGAGCCACTGTTTGGGGATCACTGATATTCAGCATCATCATGATAAACATCAGATTTGTAAGAAATATTCTGTTGTGCAGCTACACTATAAAAAAAACTTCCACTTTGGCCTTTTCTCATGTCAGTGGTTGTTGTAGTTAATATGTTCTAGATGCTAAGGTCAACATCTTCTGGTTCCTCCAATGAACTGAACAAGCAATCGTAGGCAGTAGTAGGGTGCTTTGATCTACTTGCAAGCAGAAAATGTTATTTTAAAAATGTCTGCAAATGTCTTGCAGCAGTCAGAATGAAACAGATAAACAAAGGAGCCTAAAGCTATATATATTAATTGTAACAAGTGAAAAAAAAAGAATGACATGTGGAATCTGGGTAGAGAACATCCCTACATTTTATATCTTTTTTGCAAACTTTTTTGTGTAGATCAAAGTATATTTAAAAATATACTGACCTGACATACAAGTTCACTACAGCACCCGACTTGAGTAAACCAGGAAAAATAGAAAAGGCATTAAGAAGAAAATCTCTTTTCAACTTGAAAAAGAAGCTTGGTAGAATATAATGTGTGTTATCAGACCTTTTCCCTAGATAGCCCTATCAGTCATTAAAATATACTCTCCATTTGTCTGAACCAAAATGATATTTTTGGTCTCTTTCTATTTAATGGAAATATTTGCAGTAGAGTTTAAAATATATTATATTCTACAATCTCTTTAGTTTAAGTTGCTGACCTAAACATGACTATAGAAAATGAGGAAGAAGTTCTGATTTTCCTTTCAGTGAACCCTAAAGCACTATTTACAAAATGAATTAAATGTTGCTGATAACATTTTTATATAAACTACCAAACAATGCCCCTTTTCTGTAAGCCTTTGACAGCTCATATCTATTCTATGTACAAGCAACCATTATGGAACAATTTTATTTTGTCAGAAAACCTTACAAATGCCTCCTACAGGATATTTTGCTAGATCAAATGCAGGGCACATGCCGGCACATTTTCATATATACTGCTGATACTTTTCAAATGACTTTTCAGTAATGCTGAAAGCTTACTTATCGGGAAATAGCAGACATATAGCTGCTGAAAAAGTGAGTAAAAATTATGAGTACATAAAATGGACCAGCATTTTTTTTTGGAGTACTGCAACAATCACAACATTCCCTACATCTGATATTCTGTAAATAACGACCTGATTTGCAAGCCACATAATCCAAATGGTGCTAGGCTGACTACATTAGCTTTAATGTTTTCAAGCAATAATTTAAAACCAGGCTGTAAAATTCATTGTGGAAGGATAGGAGATTAGATTATGTTAATTAATACTGGGCTATTAGAAGGATAACAGAGTAATAGTTCCCCTAGGCAATGACAGCAGAATGTGTCATTAAATCAGCCTGCATCCCTCACTCTAGTCTTTCAGCCATAAATATTAAATCGTAAGCTCTTCTGTGCTTTACACTTAAACCTTCTGTTTTAAGGGGTTTCCAATAAAAGGGCATACAGTATTTATTTGCCTTGTAATTATAAATAACTACTACATCAAGATGTGCAGACAATAGATACACACAGACTAATTTATCAACACTAGGCAAATTTACCAGCTGCAGGTAGAACAATAAAACCAACAAATATTTGAATGGGTGCTCTGGGTTACTGTCATTTAGAAATTTGCCCAGTGTTGATGAATTACACTCAGTCTTCTCCATTACAGCAAGCTGTAGAACAACCATTCCTGTAATATTTTTGAAGATTTCATATACTTTTCTGCACTACTTGTCAGAAAAATAAACCAAATTCACCAGATACGCTCAATTTCTCCATTAGCTTGTGGGTAATACACTGAAGTTTTCCTATGCACAATATCCCTCTCTCTCCCTCTCTCAAACTCATATGAGACAAACTGCGGTCCATTGTCTGATATTAACTCCTTTGGATTTCCTTCTCTGCTGAAGACTGTAGACAGAAATGTTATTGCTGTAGCTGATGTTACATGAGAAACAAATGCAATTTCTAGCCATTTACTGTAATAGTCAGAGTTATAGCAAATCTGCAGTCTATAGGAGCATCTGCAAAAGGGCCAACAATATCAAGAGCAAGTTTTTCCCATGCTGAATCAGGGAATTGTACTGGCTGAAGTGGTAGTGTATGTGTGATAGCTGTTTTGTCATGATTTATTCACAAGGCGCGAATTAGCGGCGAATAAATTTGCAAATCGCCAGCGAAAATTCGCTGAGTCGCGCGCTGAAAATGACGCAATGCGCGCCGAAAACGATGCATCGAAAGTGACGCGTCAAAATCTACGCGATGCAAGTAACACAAGAATGAATGGCAGTTACCACATCAATATCTATTGCTGGCCACCAGTATAGTTCTCGCAGTCTTTGTTATGTACGTATAATTCCTTGATGACTCTCATGTGCAAGTTGTATGAGATTTTCTTGCATGGTCTCTGGTACCAGTAAGCGATGAGCTGCACGGAAAGCATAACCATCTACTAAGGAAGGACAGTTCATGTCTAATCCTGTAGTAAGGTTGAAGATCAGGACTGAGTTTCTTCTCAGCATTTGGCCATTTGTTTTATAAGATGTCCCGTAGTTTTACTTGGATTGGACATGTGAGGCAAGCTTGCTTAAAATCAGCAGCTGTAACTGTAGATGATAATATATCAGTCAGTGCTACAACTTCTGTGTCCTCATCCATTGTATAAGAAGCTGCAGGTAAAGGTAAACGTGACAAGCAATCGGCAGTAACATTTTTCAAACCTGGTTTGTATTGCATTTTGTAGTTGAAATTCAATAGCCTTGCTGACCATCTAGCTATACGCATTCCAGCTCTTCCAAGTCCCTTTGTTGTAAGTAGTGTAGTTAAAGGTCTATGATCAGTGCATAAGGTAAATTCTCTACCCCATAGGTAGGTTCTCCATTTTTCTGTTGCCCAAACACACGCTAGAGCTTCTTTTTCAACAGTTGAATACTTACACTCTGTAAGTGTTCTGGATGCAAATGCAAAACAGTTTTCATAGAATGATCAGCATGAATCTGTGTGAGAACTGCACCAATACCATAGTCTGTAGTAACCACAGTGAGTAGTGCAGGATCAAATAAAGCTAGCGCTGGACTGTTCACAATTAACTGCTTCACTATTTCAAAGCTATGTTGAGCAGTCTCTGACCAAACCAGACTTGATATTCCACGTAGTAGTGCTCGAAGTGGCTCCATAACTGAAATCAGATGGAGTAGGTGCTTGTGTAACCACGTTGACATGGTCAGGGTCAGGCAGTAATCCATCTTGTGAAATTATATGACCCAGAAATAACAGCTGAGTTTGTCTGAAGTGGCATTTCGAAAGGTTCAGTTTGAGTCCTGCAGACTGGTGTTGGGTTAATGAGACCATCAATTAATTGTAGGTTTAATGCCAAGTATAGCAGTACCTTTAGTCACAAAATTCACAATTTTGCAGTATTTGATTCAAATTGTACAGTCACTGGCAAGCAACCAAGAACAGGGATTGGGTCCTTTAAGTAACTGACCAGTTTCAGGGCCAGTGCAACAAGTGGATCTTTTGCAAAGTATTTCAAGAAAATATCCTTTGGTAGTATAAAACAGCTGAACCTGTATCAAGCATCAGGTTAATGGAGTGCCCCTTGTCAGCAGAAGCAGTACTGACAGTGACAGTGCATATAAACTTGTCTGGAATAAATGTACCAGCTTTATCCACACTTAATACTGTGACATGTGTAGTAGTGACTTCATGGACATCTTAGCAGAACTATGGCAGACCGTAGCAAAGTGACCTGACTTTAAACATTTGTGGCACTGTATAGGTTTTGCAGGACTTTTAGCATAGTTTGCAAGGTGTTGTGTTGAACCACAACGAAAGCAGCATTTTTTATTTGCATTTGCTGCACGTTTTTGCAGTGAATAGCACTGTATTTTTCCTGTGACTGTGCATTATTAGGTGACAGTTTTGAATTCACAATCTATACATTCCCAGCAGTATCCTGACTGAGAGTTTTAGCCTCTGCCACAGCTGATTCAATTTGGCTAGCAACTGTAATAGCCTTTGCAAGGGTTAAATCTTGCTCTAGGAACAATCTCTCTCTAATGCCATGTGAGTTTGCTTTTTCCACTATTTGGTCTCTTAGCATTTCATCTGTTAGATTTCCAAACTCACAGGTAACAACCAGCTCTCTCAAAGCTGCTACAAAATGTTCTATGGATTCGCCATTACATTGTCCACATTGGCGAAATGTATATCTTTCAGCAACCACATTTACTCTTGGCACAAAAAAGTTCTTTATAGCAGTAAGAGCAGTTTCATCGGGTAATGGCAATGTATAGAATATACGCTGTCCCTCTGCTCCCAGGCAATGAATACGTAAAGCACACTTTCTAGCAGTAGAAATCTCCCCTTGGTTAGCAGAAATAATGTAATTATCAAACATACGGATCCAAGCAGTAAAAGATATTTGGTAGCCGAGGATGAGGAGAGTATAACTGTACTTTATTAGCAGGTTCATGCAGCCATTACATAACAGCAGTAAGTCTTACTTTCCACAGGCCAGCTTGAAGGTGCTAAATCTATGCATAAACCCTATCTTGTATAAAGATTGATCCCTCTGTTGCTGTGGGCCAATAATGTGAAGGGGGGGGGGGTATAGTACATTTTAGGAGAGGTTCTCTGCTTTTGCTGGCTGCTACCAAAATAGACTGTATTTTAAAGGAAATGCAAAATTTTAAATAATATAAAATGTCACAGAAGGCTCTTCTGATTTACTATTTAATGTACATTTGCATTTCTTTTTTCTTTGTTTTTATAGCTATTAAAGTAACAGTTATATCAAAAATACTATTTTAAATAATAAAATTAAAGTGTTTTGAAGTAATAAAAATATAATCCAGTGTTTCCTTGTACTGGTAAAACTGCTGTGTTTTCTTAAGAAACACTACTATTGCTTATATAAATAAGCTGCTGTGTAGCAATGGGGGCAGTCATTCAAAGGAAAAGGCTCAGATTACACAGCAGATAGGCGATAAGCTCTATAGAACATAATGGTGTTAGCTGTTTTCCTCTATTTAACCTGTGCCACATATACTGTATTCAATTTCTGGCATTGCTACACAGCAGCTTCTTTATATGAACTATAGTAGAGTTTCTGAAGCAAACAGATCAGTTTTACCAGTGCAGGGCAACAGTAAATGATATTTTCATTACTTTAAAAACACTTTTTTGGTGTTACTATCATTATTGTTTTGGTGTAGTTCTACCATATACATTTTTATTCCTGAGCAAGTGTATTTTTTTAGTTGTTAATATTGGTGTGTCAGTAGCTATCTCAGCTCATTGTGCATGATCCTATACTTTCAGCAAGAGCCAGAGGGATGGAACTACTTTCAGATAAATAATTGTTTTCCAACTCATTGCAATTGAAGCAGGCATAGTGGGGCTTGGATTTTTACTACTGAATGCTCTTCTCATATCTATCAGGGAGCTGTTATCTTGTTACCTTCCCTATGTTCTGCTGATGGCATGCTAGGGTTACAGGGAGGGTATGATATTACTCCAATTTGCAGTGCAGCAGTAAATAGGACTGAAGAGCACAAGCCACATGATTGAAGGCACCGGAGAAACAGCAACATGTCTAGACTCGCATCAGATTTCAAATTTAAATATAAAAATTAGCACTATTAACTGATTTGTTTTGAAAAAAAAAACATGTTTTCCCCTGAGAGAATCCCTTTAAACTGCAATGGTATAAAGAATTTGGTAACAACACCATCACCTTCTGGTAAGTTTTCCAGCTGTATTATTGGGGTGAACATACTCAGAAGGAAAACAGAAATTTATTCTGATGCTGAGAAACCTCAGAAAACCATTCTCGTGCCTTTCTTGAGCAGAGCTTGATCAATTGCATGATGTAGCACATTGTCACATTCAGGGTGGCAGTAGTCCCCATCATTACTCATCCTTAGGCTCACTTGTCTACCCATGTTTCAGCAGGAAAAATAGAAAAGATGCAAAGGTCCTAGGTGCAACTATATGGAAGCGCAGGAGTATGTTTGCACTGAATAAATAATGTTAACATCTTAAACAATTGCATCCAATTATAGGAACAGTAACACAACAAATGTAAAGAAAACTACTGTACTCTGCTCCAATAACAGCTCAATCCTGCATAAAGTTAACTTTATTCAATGGGTTATCAAAAATACCATTATAAAGCTCTGCTTCCGGATGTCTCCTCAATAAGCTGAAAAGGGCGACATGGACTCTACAAGTTCCAATCTGTGGCGCTCCACATCTCCTTCTAGCCAGACATAAACTGGAAGCTAATTCTTGCTGCTTTAATCAGGTTATTCACCTTGTCTTTAGTTTAGGTAATATTACAGAAGATTGTTAGACTTATGGCTTAGCATTTACCACTGGCAGCACTTACAGAGTGGAGAAATAAGGGAAAAGGGGCTAGACAACTCTCAGTATAGCAGCAAGAACTAATCTGGCTAGGAGAAGATGTGGAGCACCACATCATGGATCTTACATAGTTCATGTCACCTTTCACCTTTTTGGTAAGACATCTGGAAGCAGAGTTTTGTAACAACATTTTTTTAAAATAAAGAATTGGATATAATAAACTTTATGAAGGATAGAGCTGTTATTGAACAGGGTACAGTTCATGACTTACATAAAAATGTTTAGTGTTACTTTTCCTTTAAGCACAGCTGAATGTGTCTTATGGTTTAAATGGCTAGTTGACATAAAGAAAAAAGGGAGATTTCCTGCTGCAAAGGCAGATCCTTTGGATTGGAGTTTTCAGATTTAACCTGCTTTTATTTTATTACTTTATCTGGTATAATCTTTTTCAGTGCTTTGCCCATTGTATGAAGAAAAACAGAGAAAATATTCACCTATTGATTAAGCTCCTTAGGTTGTGTTTGTATGAATGTATATATTGTATTTATTAAATATTCATGCTAAATATATCACATACATACATTAATTAACGAAGTACGGTTATTGTTACGTCTGTTTTCCCAAATTAATTTAAAAAAGTTTAGCTCTTGTCTTCTCCATTTTCACTTGCAGCATATTTAATAAGTCTCACCCAACACTTCTATCTATAATCTGTAAATCTACAATCTATTTTTCTGTAGCATATTTCTGCACTGATATTGCAGCTAACGGCATTTTCGCTTGTTTTCAGCTGTGCTTTGGTGACATTAATCTGCTGTAAATTACAGATCTTCCAGACATACCCTAGTGTTTCTTTTCCCACTGTTTAATTTCGTTGGGGTTTATTTCTGCATGACTGAGTTTTAAGTAAAGTAATTGCATATGATCTAATTGACAGTATCACTCTTAACTCAATCACACCTATTCCTTATACACCAATCAATAATGTAATGCTGCCAGACGGGGGATCTTAATGGTTTCAAATTAATTAAGTTTAGAGGCTGTTGAAGTGACTAATTTGTCCATATTGTGTTTATGCAGACAACCATTTCTGGTTTATTTCAACAGCGTTCATGCTTATTTGACTATTCTACTAACTCCATGGTAGCCAGACTAATAAGCAACTCAAATGAATCATTAAGCAGACAAATAAAAGTACATGCTATATAGGTGAAAGTATATGACAAGATTCCAAGGGTTCATCTCTAAGAGGAATTAATTGGACTAAAATCTTAAAAATGTCTTCCCCTCAATGCCATGTGCCATTCTATTTTAATGGTAACTGAGAATTGGGCCTCATGGGACAATGGTTTATAGCAGGGGTCCCCAACCTTTTTTACCCATGAGCCACATTCAAATGTATAAATAGTTGGGGAGCAACATAAGCAAGTGTCTAAGTGGAAGACAAAAAAATGGCTGTGACTTGCTATTTGGTAGCCCGGTGGGGACTGGCAACTTACAAGATGTTCTGCTTGGCAATAAACCTGGGTTTTATACATCTAAAACATGTTTACAGTCCAGCAAATTAAAAATAAGCAACATCCAAGGGGTTGGTGAGCAACTATTTGCTTGCGAGCCACTTGTTTGTAGCAACAGGATGAAGTACAGTGTATACGGCCAAGGTGAATTTAGAAGCAAGGAAAGTGCTGGAAAGCTTATTTGGTTTGCTCTGCTTTTTTTAGAAGCAGGCCCTATGTAAATTGGACATACTGTACAATTATGGAACCTCAATCCATATGTCTCCATTTGTCCATGTTATATGGGGTAGGGAACTTCAGATAAGGTTGTGGTGTTAATGATATATATGTGCCAGCATTTATGGTATTTCACTTGTATAATTGTATAATGAATGAACTAGCAGTCACTCTAAACAGCAAGAACATTAATATTAACCACAAGGCCCGTTTATTAAATGTCCCATTTTAGTGATATTAGAGCTTTTTGAAACCACAATTAAACACTATTTCTCTAAAACCACAAATGCCATGGAAGTTATTAAAAGTTCAGAATGTAAAAAGTATGAATGGAAAAAAGTTCTGAACAATTCATAAAAAGGAATATCTTTAAAACCTCAAAAACAGGGCTGTCCAACTGGTGGCCCGTGACCCCCCCTTTTTATATTATTTTATTAACATGTATTTCTATAGCACCAACATATTGCTTAGCTCTTGAAAGTAAATGTATTTATCCAACTAAATCACATGAATTACATACATATGGAGTTACATACAATCACAATCAATGTCGGTACAAAAGGTGAGGAAGGCCCTATGCAGAAAGAGCTTATAATCTAAAGGTAAGGCAAGTTATACATAAGGTGTGGGAATGGGCAAGATCGAATTGAGTGAGAAATGTGGTGTAGTAGTTTGGTAGTTAAGAGTGAGGGTAGGCTTCTCGAAAGAAGTGCGTTTTAAGAAATTTCTTGAAAGCCAAAAGGTTGGGAGAAAGTCGGACAGACCGTGGGAGAGAATTCCAGAGGAGGAGTGCAGCCCTTGCAAAGTCTTGAATCTGAGCATGTGAGGAGGAAATGAGAGAAGTGTTGAGTAGCAGGTCTGTAGAGGAGTGTAGGAAGCGGTTGGGTAAGTACAGATGCAGCCACTTGGACTTGTGTGTTAAATGCGTCATGACTCTCTTAACTCATTTAATGCATTTAACCTTTTCATTAGCATACCAAAGCACCATTGTTCACAATGATGAACACTTTAATTAGATGGGATGCTGTGATGCAATTTTATGTGTTAAATGAGACAACTGTGAAGTCTGAGTTAAGTTATTCTGTGTAAAACATACAATCCAAAGTGGCTTCATCTGTATGAAGAGATGAGTTCAGAGATGTAGGGAGGGGCAGATTTATGAAGTACTTTGAATGTCAGGGTCATTAATTTGAATTTAATTCTGAAGGTTAGTGGAAGCCAGTGCAGGGATTGGCAGAATGGCATGGTAGAGGGGGAGTGTTTGCTGAGGTATACGAGCCTCGCAGCAGTGTTCATTATGGACTGGAGAGGTGACAGTCTCTGGCGGGGAAGGCCAATTAAAAGAGAGTTACAATAGTCTAGACGTGATATGACAAGAGAGTAAATAAGACTTTTGGCAGCATCTTGGGTGATAAATGATCATATTTTGGATATGTTCCTTAGGTGGAAGCGACATGACTTAATAAGTGACTGGATGTGAGGAGTGACTGACAGGGCAGAATCTAGGATAACCCCAGGGCACCGGGCCTGGGGAGATGGGGTGATAATGGTATTGTTAACAATGATGGATACTTCAGGGATGTTACTGGTGTTAGTTGGAGGAAACCATTTCTGTTTTAGAGACGTTTAATTTAAGGTAGTGTTGCAACATCCAGGAAGAGATAGCGGACAGGCAGGAGGAGATGCGAGTTAGGAGTTCTGGGTTGAGATCAGGAGATGAGAGATAGATCTGAGTATCGTCAGCATAGAGGTGGTAGTGGAAACCATATGAGTTGATTAATTTGCAGAGGAAGGAAGTATAGAGGGAGAATAATAAGGGTCCCAGGACAGAACCTTGAGGAACCCCAACAGAAAGAGGTAGGGGAAAAGATGCTACTCCATTGTAGGAGACACTGAATGAACGATTAGTGAGGTAAGAAGAGAACCAGGACAAGGCCGTGTCACGAAGACCAAGTGAATGGAGGGACTGGAGGAGGAGAGGGTGATCTACAGTGTCAAATGCAGCTGAGAGATAAAGTAGTGTTAGTAGTCAGAAATGATTGCTGGCTTTAGCTGTTAAAATGTCATTAGTTAGTCAGGTCATGGCAGTTTCAGTGAAGTGTTGTGGATTAAAACCAGATTGTAGGGGGTCCAGTAGATTATAGTCAGAGAGGAATTAGGTTAGTCTGTTGTAGACTAGGCAGAGAGCAGAGAGATAGGTCAGAGGTTGTCAAGATTGGAGGAATCAAGAGAAGGTTTTTTTTCAGGATGGGGGTGACAAGAGCATGTTTTAGTTGAGAAGGAAACAGTCCAGTTGAGAGCAAGAGATTAAATAGAGGAGTTAAGGAGGCTTTGATTAGACATGGATTGTTATTGTGTAGAAGTTTTGAAGGAACTGGAGTAGTAGTAGTAAGGTGGGAAGAGGCCAAAAGTTTTGAGACTTCCTTATCAGTGACAGGGGTGAAGGAGCACAGGAGATGCTGGGGAGTGTGGAGGGAGGGTGGTGGAAGTCTAGGGGGGTTGAGTAGTGTAATGTCCCTTCTGATAGTGTTGATTTTGTTTTTGAAGTGCTCAGCAATATCTTGAGCAGAGACAGATATGCATGGAGTTGGTGGAGATGGGGAAAGGAGAGTGTTAAAGGTGGGAAAAAGTTGTGCCGGTTTTTTAGAAAGGGAGTTAATGAGTAAAGTATGTTTGTTTGGCTTGGGAGAGGCTGGTATTGTAGGAGCGCAGGGCAGATTTGTAGCTCAAAAGTCTGATTCTGAGTGGGATTTGGAGTGCTTTTTTGGAGTGCTTTTGTTTGAGCAGTATGCCAAGGTTGACGTGGCTTGGGTCTAGCACATTTAGTTTTTGTAGGAGCAAGCTCATTAAGGGCAGTGGTGAGAGTGCTGTAGTAGACAGAGGTAGCCACATTAGGACAAGAGATGGTGGAGATATCAGAGTGAAGAAAGTCAAAGGAAGGAGAGAGATGTGACACATCTAGAGCATGGAGGTCATGGTAGGTACGTGTTTGGGGAATAGCAGGGGGTGAAGAGGGAGATAATGAAAGTTCAAATGTGAGCATATTGTGATCAGATAGGGGAAACGGCGAGTTAGTAAAATTGGTGGTTGAACAGAGTCTGGTAAATATAACATCCAAAGTGTTACCATTGGAGTGAGAGGATGACTCTGAGCACAAGGATAAGCCCAGGGAGGAGGTTAGTAATAGAAATTTAGAGACAGAAGGGTTGTTAATGTTGTTAACAGGTATATTAAAGTCACCTAATATTATGGATGGGGTGTTAGATGAAGTAAGGAAGCCAGGCAGCAAAGTTGTCCAAAAATTGTGCAGTTGGTCTGGGTGGTCGTTAAATGACAGCACTGCAGAGTGAAACGGGATAAAAGAGCCAAATTCAGTGAACCTCAAATGAGTAGAACGATAGGGAACAGGTGGAAGAACTTTAAAAGTACAGTGGAGAGAGAGAAGCAACCCTACCCCTCCCCCAGGTCTGTTTCCAGGACTGGGAGTATGAGTAAGGTGTAGGCCCCCATAGGACAGGGCAGCAGGTGAGGCAGTGTCAGTAGGAGAAAGACAGATTTCCGTCAGTGCAAATAGGTGAAAGGAATTGGCAATGAAATGGTCATGTATAGCTGTGCGTTTGTTGCAAACAGATCTGGCATTCCAGAGAGCACAGGAAAGATTAATTGGGTTTTTGGTTATAGGAATAAGATTTCTGTACTGTTGGAATTTGCAGCGAAGAGAAGGAACCTGTGGCCATGATATAACTGGGATGGGGGAGGGGCCAGGGTTTGGGGAAATGTACCCAGCTGCCAGCAATAGAAAGGAGAGAGAGACTAAGTGAGAGCAGGATTTGTAAGTTCTAAGTTTGTATGAAAAAGAGGAGTTTCCTGGAATAGTTAAACAGAGTACTTTATATACTTCATGTGTGGAGAGGGAAGGAGAGGAAATTAGAGAGTCTGAGATTTCTATAGAATTGGGACTTAATGGGGGGAGGTATTGAGAAATGTTTTATGAAACATGAGAGTGAAATGAGGAGAAATACAGGATAAAGCATTTTTTGAGTACTAAGTAACAAACTGGTAGGTTAAAACAAATCTGTTTTCTTCTTATTCCAGCTGGTTTGCTGTTGTTTGCAGGGGAATCCAGTTCCTTTTGCCTTGATAATGCCTTGTCCAACTGCCTTGTTTAACTGGCATTTCTAAGCACCTGTGAAACATTAGCACTTAGGAAATTTTAGTCATTGTGCCGTGCCCCCAGACACGAATGCCATCCCCACTACTGGGCATGAATTTATATGTAGCTGATTGGAAAAAAACAGATCCTGATTGACTAATTAATCAATTAACCAGCTATCAAAGGGCTGAGTTTTACAGACACCAGACCCTAGGTTTGGTTAGTTAAAAAGAAGTATTATAACCCCCGATTACTTATTATAATAAAATACTAGTAGCAAAATCTCAATTGAATTCAATTGATAAAAGTTTGGTTATTATACTAAATCATTGAAATAGAAGAATAATTTAACTACAAAATCACCAATAATGAACAAGTGGCTATCTTAAAATAAAAATATCTCTGTTGAGGTTTTAATTTTAAAATGTTGGTGCAAAGGATCACAATCTATTAACAAAAATTGATTGACCCCTTTCGTGGGAATAAAGGTTGCACGTTGATTTGACAACAATTATTTATCAAATACAGCAGTTCATTAGGGTGATTAAAAAATATTAGTTAAAAGAGTGTAATGGTTTAATTTATATAATGAATTGCTAAATTAAATGAGTGAATTAAGACTGTGATAAATTGATTAATAATTTAAATATAAATATGAAATGATGAATTCATGTGAATATCAATTCATGTGTGGGGAATCAAGGGTCTATGTACAATATGGGGTGAGTATGTGTGGGTTTTAAAATTGATTCAATTCTAATCAATGGTAAGACTTTAATTACGGTAAATTGCTACTAAAAATTCCAATAGATAAGGTGTGACTCCCAAAAAGTGGTGCTCTCAATCTGCATTGAAACAAAGTAAGAAAAGGAAAAACACAGGGTGGAGAAGTCCCAAAAGGAACTACTACCTAATTATTTCTAGGCCCTGGGACCCCACTGCGGGAGCACGGCCGGCAGTATGGACTGTGGTCTCTGGACTCAATCTGGCTATCTCAGGGAAGAACTACGCTTACCTCTAAAACCACAAATCACATATTGCCATGTAAAACAGGAAGGTTCAGAATAAGAATTGCAGTTGAGTTAGCTAAAGAAATCAGAATCAATTAAAAAGGTGAAAGGATAAAAATTGAAGTACTGATATCGTGTTATATATACTCGCCAGACCCTAGTTCGGGCTATAAAAATATATCTAACTCACTGAGGAGTGGACACAGATGTTTGTTTGAGATATTTGTCAGAGACACTAAGGGCCCTTACACACGGGCGTTTTTACCTGCGCTCCACTGCGTTCCGTTTTGCTGCATTCAGCCGCAGGGGAGCGCAGGTATAGACGCACTCAATTATTTTCAATGGGGCTGTACTCACACGAACGCATGTAGGCGCCAAACGCAGGAAAAATGCAGCATGTTGCGTCTGAACCTGCATTCGGCGCTTACACGCGTCTCGTGGGTACAAACTCATTGAAAAGAATTAGGTGCGTCTAGACCTAGGTCCAAAACGCCCTAAAGAAGAGTAGGCATAATAGAAAGAAGTTATTGGGGTTAACAGATACAAGTATTGATATAAAGTGTATTACCAGAATAAGCAGTTCCGTTTTGCTGCAGTTAAAGCAGTAAATAGTAGTTGCAGGTATATGGATAGGCTGTATTACCAGAATAAGCAGTTAAAGCAGTATATAGTAGTTGCAGGTATATGGATAGGCTGTATTACCAGAATAAGCAGTTAAATCAGTTTATAGTAGTATATAGTAGTTCTGTGGCCCTCTACCTGCTGTACTTGCTTACCATGTGTAAGCTTTAAATGGTATCACTACAGAGATTGACTGGCCCCTGCATTGTTAAAACCTGAAATTCAGACTAATTCGCTGTATTGTTTACACCTATGACCCCCCCCTGTATTGTTCACACTTGTGACATCTTTATCGTTCACACCCCTAAAGCCCTGTGTACTGTTTACACCTGATACCCAGACTGAATCTGCCCACATTGTTCACCTGTTTCTTCAACTTTATTTGCCCCAAAATGCTAATGGGGCACCAGCACTGTGTCACTGTGTGTAGTGATGGGCAAATGTATTCAGCAGACGCGAATTCCCACGATTCGCTGCCGGTGAATAAATTCGCGAAACGCCAGTGAAAATTCACCTGCCGAAAATTCACTGGCGTAAAAAAAAAAAACTAGACGTGTGAAAAAAAAAACAAAACGCAACGCACACCGAAAATGACGCAACGTGCGCCAAAACAGTGACGCAACTTGTTTTCTAAAGTTTTGCTTTGAGGTGAAATTTTAGAAACAGGCAGTGTGGCAGGCACTAGTGTTGTAGTAATGAGACCATCCATTAATTGTAAGTTTAATGCAGCAAAGAGATCCCTTCCAAGTATAGCAGTACCTTTATTGACAATGTAAAAGTCACATTTTGTAGTATTTGATTCAAATTGTATGGTCACTGGCACAGGGATTGGATCCTTTAAGTAACTGACCAGTCTCAGGGCAGGTGCAACAAGTGTGTCTTTTGCAAAGTATTTCAAGAAAATATCCTTTGGTAGTATAGAAACAGCTGAACCCGTATCAAGCATCAGGTTAATGGAGTGTCCCCTGTCAGCAGAAGCAGTACTGACATTGACAGTGCATATAAACTTGTCTGGAATAAATGTACCAGCTTTATCCACACTGAATGCTGTAACATTTGTAGTAGTGAGTTCATGAACATCTTTAGTAGAACTACAGCAGACTGTATCAAAGTGAACTGACTTTAAACATTTGCAGCACTGTATAGCTTTTGCAGGACATTTAGCATAGTTTGCAAGGTCTTGAGCTGAACCACAGCGAAAGCAGTATTTTTTATTTGTATTTGCTGCACGGTTTTGCAGTGAATCCCTTTCCTTAGCACTGTATTTTTCCTTTGCATTATTAGGCCACAGTTTTTAATTCACAATCAATACATTACCAGCAGTTCCCTTACTGAGAGTTTTAGCCTCTGCCACAGCAGTTTCAACTTGGCTAGCAACTAGTGATGGCTGAATTTATTCACCAGGCGCAAATTCGCGGCAAATTCCCATGATTCGCCCAAGATTCGCTAGCATTAAAAAAAGTGAGACGCCAAAAACGTGCCGCAACTTGTTTCGCTAATTTTTCGGTGAAGTGAAATGGGATAGATTCGCCCATCACTACTAGCAACTGTAATAGCCTTTGTTTTTTCCACTATTTGGTCTCTTAGCATTTCATCTGTTAGATTCCCAAACTCACAGGTAACAACCAGCTCTCTCAAAGCTGCTACAAAATGTTCTGTGGATTCATCATTACGCTGTCCACATTGGCGGAATTTATGTCTTTCAGCAAACACATTTACTTTTGGCACGAAAAAGTTCTTTATAGCAGTAAGAGCAGTTTCATAAGTTTCATCTGGTGATGGTAATGTGTAGAATATATGCTGTCCCTCTGCTCCCAGGCAATGAATAAGTAAAGCACGCTTTCTAGCACCAGAAACCTCCCTTGATCAGCAGTAATAATGTAATTATCAAACATACAGATCCAAACAGTAAAAGGTATGGTAGACTCACCAGGGTTTGGAAGAAAAGGTGCAGGCTGCTGCAAAGGTAGAAAAGACATCCTTGTCACCATTTGTTGTGTTTTGGTAGCTGAGGATGAGGAGAGTATAACAGTGCTTTATTAGCAGGTTCATGCAGCCATTACATTACAGCAGTACTTCCTACTTTCACTTTCAAGCTGTACAGAAAGTCCTGTGCATACACAGTGACACCCACAGGCCATTTTTATAAACACCACACCTCTGTGTTCCCTACTCTGCCTGTGTGGGCCCTGCTCTGCCTGTGGAACACAAGCCTGGTATTTGATCTGGGGGTTGGTTAGCATTTGAAAATAAATTGTTAGGTTCCCCTAAGGTGTTTGATCATGTGCTGGGGTGCAGTGTTATCCACAGGGGAGGAGGAGGCATATGAATTTAAGGGTATGTCATAAAATGACAACTTTTTTCACATATGAGTAATATCCCTGCAGTGAGAACCAACCATTTGTTTTTTTTTTTTGGTGTGCTACCAAAAACATTTAATTTGGATATGGTCTTGTGGTTACATGGGTGTAGTTGAAAGTGGGCCTGGTTTAAAAACAGGCAGTGGTCAACACTGGCTTCCATTATTGGCCCTCCACTATGAAGGCCAGAAAAAATTTGGAACTCTGGAACACAGAAGTTGGACAGCACTGCTCTAAAAAGTTGAGGTTTTTGGACAATTACAAGTGGTAAACAATTCTGAATGGCTAAAAAAATTCTGAATGGCTGCTGATTGCAGCACTTGGGTTATAAGAAGTGGACTGACAGTGCCAATTTTTTATGTAATTATATTGAATTGCAGAAATATTGCCTGTTGAAAAATGTTAGTAGAAGTCTTTATGTTATATGACCTTGTAAAGTCATTTCATAGAAAGATGGTAAGAAATAATGATTGGATGGTGAGGAAATTTAAACAGGCTTACATTTATATACTGGAAACAAACCTAGTGATTTAACCATATATATTCAGTAAATTATTTTTGTGCCCCCCCCTTTTTCTGAACTGTTTTTTTTTTATTTGCCTTGGGCATCATGAATGTCACGGAATTTAGGCCAGCACAAAGCTAATTGCCCAGGCTTACAGTTAGGAATTTCGTCATGGTTATAACATACATGTTGCAAACAACCGGCACGCGTAAACATCTCCATTTCTGCCAGAAGCACTTGCAATCTGTTCACTAAATTATGGAAGTGATACAATGGGCTACAAAAGCAAACATGCACATATATATAAAGAGTGGCAGTTAAATAAATCCTTTTTATAAAACTGTGGGAGATCCAGAAGGATTAATTATGAACCGTAGGGTGCAATGAGCTGCTTTACAAATGCTTGCAAATAGTGTGGCCTCTGTTTCAACCCACTGAGGGATATTATTCTGGGATCAATAGTTGTTTTATAGGTCATTTTACATATTGGCAAGTGTATGTCACTGCCATTTCACCATTTTTAGTTAGGCTTAAAGGGGTAATATAAATCTGATGCTCAAGAACAAGCAAAATAAACAGTGTTTGTATTGAAAATGTGTTTTGTTCTAGCTACTGGTAGTTTTATTTTTCTTTTAAGATCCATTTTGCCTGCATACATTTTGCCTGTGGACATGGCCACCTGTAACTGTGTTTGCTTGTATATGTGGCCAAAACAATTGCATCACTGAATAGTAATTAATATCTGATCAGGGCTCATCCACATTTTAGGAAAAGGTTCCAATACAACCCTGCTATTTTGTGATCACTGTGAGCAGTTATATATTGCCCATTTAATAATTATACAGCGTGTTTATACATGTGTCTTAATAACACAGGTACATTTTTTCTTTTAAATCATTTTCCTTCATTTTACAAGCATTTACAAACTGTTATGTATTATGTATTAAATATCTTTCCAATAGTGAATGGGGTCTTGTGAGCCTTGATTTTGTCACAATGTTTTGTTGCTCCTATTTTTTCAAGAAACCTTTGAACTCATTTATCAATAATTTTTCTCGAAAAAAACCGGAGAGACAAAATGTCATAACAAAATCAAGCATCAATTGATATTGTACGAATTGGTTATCGAACCGATTGATCTTTCAAAGTTTCTGCCGGAAACCCTGACTATTAAATTCATGACCACAAAAAACATATTTAAGGGGGTATTTACTAAAACTCTCAACTTTTTATTAAACCAAGCATGACCAAACTCCCATCCACAATTTTACCTTATCAATAAAATAACTTGAAAAATTCGGGTCAGGAAAAGATTTGATAAAATAGAACAAAAACTTGAATTGTACAATTTTTTTCAGATTTGATGCCTGAATGGCTTGATTTTTCTCAGAGAAAACTCCAGATTTTTTGGATTATCAGACAAAACAGCAGATCACAATATCTTTAAATTGTAAAAGGGACATCTGACATTGACTTCTATATGACCTCGGCAGGTTTGTTATGGCAGATTTTCAGATTCAGTAATTTTGGGGTATAATAATAAATCTCGAAGAATTCGAGTTTATGGCCACTAAAAATTCGAGTTTTTGCCCAAAAATCCTTGACAAAAAAAATATGGAGGTTTAGTAACTAACCACCTTTGTGTTGCTGTATGGGAGTAAGTAGGTTAGATTTATAAGCTGGCCTGGTTTCTGTGCATAAAGACTGCATTTACTAAGCCTCTAGTGAGAAGCAGGTCCCTGAGTGCATGTCGAGTGCATTCTCCTGTGTGCTTTTTAGCCATGCTGAAACACTACTGTGTTGAAATGAAGCACCTTGGAAGACATAAGGGCCTTAAGAAAAAGGCACAATCCATCAAATAGAAAAAACGCAACTCAGAAGAAAAAGCTCTCTGCTTATTATTTTAGCTTTGGAATTTGATTGCCCTTTTCTACTGCTTAAACAGAAGAAAACAATGCAGTAAAAATGTCCTCTGTACTGAAATACCAAGTGCCAATGTTTGTAGGTAAAAGACTGGATGCTTTGAAAGAAAGTAAAATAAATGAAATCTTTCTGCTCTAGCAGATTTGGAAAAGGAATATTTTACTTTCACTACTCTGTCCATTCTCTATTAGATTAGGAGATATATTACTACTGTTAGAGAAATTCTTAAGCAATTAGAAACCTGAATAAACTCAGTAAAGAAACCCAGTTACGTAGCTTGTCCTTATATATACCAGTTCTTTGGTCCTTAAATATTTCAGTAAATATTAACCTTTGAATTTTGAAATTATTGAAAATATCAGCTTTTCATATCAGTGCGGGGTGTGTGTGGGGCGGAGCCCCATTTGCCATCAGTAGTGAATTGCACTGATCTGATCAGTATATTTAAGGGGATGGCTTTTACTCAGCATCAGCTGCCTAGAGGAGACTATAAACTGTGACCAAACTCCCACTCAATTGTATTTAATAATAGGAGGGAGCACATAATTCTTCCCCTTTGGTTATCAGGGGTACATGCACCATAAAGCCTGTAGCAGAAGGCCCCAGTAAAAAAAACTGTGCCCTAAGTGAACCAACATCTGTCATAGTATTCATTATCTACTGCCTGTAAGGCCTGAAGGCTCCGGAGAAGGTAGTGGACCAAGGAGGAAACACCAGACCACGATACAGTTTGTGGTACAGGCAAGGTTCAAGAAGAAATCGTAGTCAGAGTCCAAGCGCTTAGTCAGTCCAGGCAGCGAAGGTTCAGAAATCCAAAGTTCAGGCTGGGTCATACACAGGAAAACACAGAAATAAGTAGTGAAGTAATGCACCCAGGAACAAGGCTAGCTTGACCTATAATCGGGAAAAGTCTATAGGCCGAAGGCGCCCTTAAATAGGCCGAAGTTTGGCGCCAAAAGACGTAGGTGTGATGACGTCAAAACGTATGCACGCTGGTGTTTTGACGCGCGTGCCCATCTGAACGCACGCGGGCGTCCCGACGCCTGCGCCCATTCTGGCGCAGGCATGAATCGGTCACACTCCTTACACTGCCATAGTATACCTTAGAGATGTAAGATAGTCAATACAACATAGCAAGAGCAACATTTGCCCCCATTAAGGATTAAACAATACCATTCTAAAGTGAATGTACCCTCAACTGGAAAGGTTCTCAGGCTAGATTTTCACGCTGAGGAGCATTCACTGGAGGGGAAAGGTCAAGTCACCTATAGCAAGCAATTAGTAGGTACTGTAGAATGGCTGGTCATCTGTTTAAAGGAGAAGCAAAGGTTATAACTAAGCAAGCTTTATCAGAAAGGTCTGTATAAATACACTAGTAATACCTCAAAGTAATGCTGCTCTGAGTCCTCTGTCAAAAGAAACACCACATTTATTTACTTCTATTGTGTACACATAGGCTTCTGTATCAGACTTCCTTCTTTCAGCATAAACCTCCAGGGCTTGTGCTTGAGCATGCTCAATTTGCTTCTCTCTCCCTCTCCTCTCTATTCTCTGCTGCAATCTGAGCCCAGAGCTATGAGCATGGAGAGACTCAGCAGGAAGTGATGTCACAGCAAGCTAAAATGGCAACTGCTTCTAGAGCTGTACTCCGGTATGGAAAAGCATTCTGAAGAATAAAAATTCTAGCTTGCTGTATTGTGGCTAATAGTGATGGGCGAATAAATTCGCGAAATGCCAGCAAAAATTCGGCACCGAAAAATTTGCCCAAAAAAGAGTCGTGCGTCGTTTTTGATGCGACGCACGTCAAAAACGACGCGCGACTCGTTTCGCGAATTTTTTCGCCAATTCGCAAATTTCTCTGGAAATTCGCGAATCTTTCAGCAAAGCGAAACGCGGGAGATTCGCCCATCACTAGTGGCTAATCTATAATTAATCTAATCAATAAACTGCCTTTGTAGCTTTCCTTCGCCTGTGAAAAATTTTTTGTTACATATAGGGGATAGAGTTAAAGACCACTGGAGAGTTCCAGTTTTGGAAAACAATAGCATTTGTTTTGCTTGCAAGCATTATAACCCTTACACCAATCTCACCAATTGCCTCTGGTGAGGGATACTATTTGAATGTGATAGGTGCCCTTTAAAGCAGAAGATCTCAGGCTTGGAAGGAAAGAGGGTAGTAGTCATGCATGTATAATAAGAGAAAAAAAACCTCCCCTATATAGTAACTGAAGTTCAAACATTAAACTTGTTATTTTTGCCTGAATGCTTTACCTTCATGTTCCACTAAAAAGTCTATATATAATTTATGTGCTGCCTCAGTGTGAAACTGTTTTTGGCATGTGCTATAGTTCAACAACATAAACACTACACAAGTAATTATGCTGAAGCAAAGAACTGCTATTATTTTTATGTTTTGTTAAGGTCACCTCACACGTCTGTTTTAACCGAGAATGGAAAATCTCTGCAGTATCAATTGGTGACCTCAATTTTGTTGGCGGATTTCTTAGGTCAGTCAGAGCAAAGCTTTTATATTTATTTAAAATCCCAGCAGTTTCTTAAGCAAGTCTTTTGGGGGTGTGCGTGCTGGCTATATGCATTCACTCAGTAAAGGAGAAATGATAGACTGACAACTGCCTGAACCACATTTTCACTCTCCAAAGGATTTTCGTCCAAGTCAAACAAGAACAACGCTTCAGTTAATCTCTAACATCCTTCCAAACAGTAATCATGATGGTCAGGCAGCTTTGTGAAAGGGAAAAATGGAAAAGGTGGAGGGCAAATTCATCTTGATAAAATACATGTCCTTAGGACAGAACAGAGAAATTAAAGCCAAAATGCTAAAACAGGTAAATGTCAAGTGATACAATTCTCTAAATGTGAGAGGATTAGTTGCTGAAGTAGCTGGTTGCTGGCTCCTATCCCTGTGCTTTTATTTTAATGTAAAATGAGCAGACAATGCCACATTCTTGGGCAGACCACAAGCAAAGTGCTAATGGAGATGTAGCCATAGCCATGTTTTTGAGTGTTCCACTAGGTCAAGTATCTACATTCCTTTCTCATGCATCAACATTGATGTATTGGATAATTCCTTTTTTCCTCTTTATTAATATATTTAGATTCCCCACACAGTAATTAAGTTCCGCTCGGTTTTCTGTGACTTACAATGTTTTTATTTATAACAAAAAACTATAAACTGTGGTTTGTTCTACAATTGCTTAGGTGTCTTATGACAACATGAGCAAAATAAGGAAAAAAATTTTTTGATTGGGTGGACATTTGTACACCCTGCGCACACATACTATACAGATGCACAACACAGTTTCCCAAGCAATAAATAATAAAGCTTAATAAATAAAAACTCATACATTTTCTATTCATTCCTGTGGGATTTTTAGGACTGTATTTATCAAATGGAGAGTTCTCGATAAAATCTTAAAAATCCCATAGGAATGACGAGATTATGGGTGTGTTTTAATATATATATATTATTCGTTTATGCAGATTTCTTGTCATATTCTTTGTAAAATGTTGCTGTGGCTTCTTGTTCTTCATAAAACTATATATAGGTATATATATATATATTTGCCTAGTAAATTGAAAAAATTGACAAAGCATAACAACAAAATTGAGCATCAATTCTCATTGTGCAAATGATGCTCTAAAAACTTTACTCTAAAACTTTTGCTGCAAAAACCCGACTATTTCGGATTATCACAATGTCCAGAAACAACTTCAGGGACATCTGCCATTGACAAATGACCTTGACGGTTTTGAAATAACTTATTTTTGGATTTTTTGCAGCATTGGGGTATACTGGGGTTTTTTTTTTCCCACAAAAGATTTGAGTTTTCCCCCTAAAAACCCCAACTGGTAAAAAAATCGACATTTAATAAATGGGCTACTAAATGTTACCTCCAGGAAATTCCCTGAAAATTAAAGTGCACCAAAACAGTTTGGCAGTAAAACCCTTATTTTAAATACATTCTTGTATCTTGATTAATTACTTCACTGATTCCCCCTGTATTGTGCCGGCTAAAATGAAAATTGCCTGCTGCAATTCACACGTGTAGATTTCAGAAAACGAAGCAACGCATGTGAAATGCTACAGTAGATTTTCATTTTATCCGGTGCAAGACAGGGGGAAGTGGGCCAAAAGAAGAGGCAATTTGTCACTGGGGCCACTATTCTCCCCGAATCTCCTTGTGTAGACCTAGACTAAAGGAGTGACCTATTGTTCTTTTGTCAGTCTTTTATTTTTTTAATGTGAAAATTCCCTTCTATCAGTCTATGTCCTCTAATGTACTTGTTAAGATTAATTATTCCCCCACAGGCAACTTTTCTCCAGGGAAAAGAAACTCAGTACTGACCGTTGATCCCCATACTGTAATTTAGTTGCACTTCTCTGCACTCTCTCCAGCTCATTAATATCCTCTTTATTAACCGGAGCGAAAAACTAAACTTCATACTCAAGGTGCTGCCTTACCAGAGACCTAAAATTTTTCGCTCGTCATCAGACATAGTTGCTAATCTTTACTGGTCATGTTGGATTTGAAAAAAAATATTAGCATAAAAATGGACAATGCTCAAAATTCATGAAATGGATTTGACTTTTTGGCTTTCTACATTTTTATGAGCTCAGTCACCTGTCCAGTGTACTCTGTAATCATGCCAATCATATGTGCAGTCTAGGGCATCCCTAGGGCAATGTAATATAAGGTGCAATGTTTGTAAGGCCAATAGCATCTATATTTGTGTGTTTATTCTTCTCCAGTTTTTATATTCAATCAATGAAATTTAAACTTTTGTCAGTGATAAAAAGGTATTCAGAGTGTACTTCCAAAAGGCCTTTACTGCATAATGCTCCATTGGGAAAATGCTTGAAAATAAGGTTGAATTACATGAAACATTACTTATATTCCTGCTAGACTTATAACAATAAAGGCTTTTTAAATTAAAACATAGAGGTGCTGTCTAAATACCATTTATTTCTGACTGTCAAAAGGGGTCAGCCTGGCAAGTGCATTCAAGATTTATACAGAGAGCCAAGCCACTCTACATATATAAACTGAGTTTACTCTGCTGTAGTAATGGGTTGCATACCCATTCACATCCCTGGTTCACACTGCACAGTTAAATAAATGCATACACTAAACTGTATATAATTAATTGTTTAGCTTTGCCATTTAATTTGTATTGTGACAATGCAAGTACAGTTTGATTAAGCATCCTAATCCATTATTATTACAAAGTCAAACATATATAATTCATACTTGCTAAAGGCTGGTGATCTCATTTGAGAAGAGAAACCAATGGCCACAGCAGTCTCTAAAGTTAAAATAGGAAAAGTAATGCAATAGCATTGTAGTGCTTTCAGTGTGCCTTTTATGTATAATGTTTTATTGTCTGCAACTGCAACTCTAAAATGTTATCTTCTATATTTACTTTAAATCTACAGTTTGCCTAAGGCTCTTTTATTTAAATGCTTCTCATATAAAGTACCATGGTGGATCTTGTAACCAATAAATCAAAACATTTGTTTTAAGTACTGAACTGTTTATCCTTTTGATGCACATCTTTACTGAGCTCCTGAACCTGCAAATATATACATGTTATACAAACCTTTCTCTTTAGGGCAGAGAAAGGGTAAAAAGACACTCCAAACCAGTTGATATAGTAAATTGTAAAAGGGGCTGATTTTAACTCCTCATGACTAGTGATGAGCAAATCTGTCCCTGTGAAAAATTGTTGAAAGGGCAAAAAATTTGCAAAACACATTGAAGTCAATAGGCATCAACATCATCACTAGTCATGAGGAGTTGATCTGCAATGATCTGCAGGCCCCAAAAACTCATGGGGGAGTTGACCAGTCAGCCTTTTACAATCTATAATATCAACTGTGTTGTGTTTTGGTATGAGCAGGGTATAAAAGTGCTTTATGGTTCATGCAGCCATTACACAACAGCAGTAACTTGAACTCTAGTGCTTTTAAATAGTATAGAAGGTAAAGTGTATGCACAGTATAACTCATGTGCACAGTGACCTCTACAGGCCATTTGTATAAACACCACATATTCCCCCTAAAGTAAGAAAGCATTTCATCCGTTAGATTCCCAAACTCACAGGTAACAACCAGCTCTCTCAAAGCTGCTACAAATTGTTCTGTGGATTCGCCATTACGTTGTCCACCTTGGCAGAATGCTTTCAGCATCCATATTTACTCTTGGCACGAAAAAGTTCTTTTTAGCAGTAAGTCTCATCAGGTAATGGTAATGTATAGTATATACGCTGTCCCTCTTCTCCCAGGCAGTGAATAAGTAAAGCACACTTTCTAGCAGCAGAAGGAATCTTTTGAGTTGTCTGGTACTGGGGTAGAACAGACATTGATAGTAATTAGTATGCAACTACAGAAAAGCATCCTGGAGTAGGGACATATTTGTAACACAGAAGCAGTTATCAGTGAAGCATGACATATGTTACAGGGGGAGAAAAAGCTGCAAAAGCACTTATCTTTGGAAATGAAGGTTTCCATACATTCAGGGTGTGCAGTAAATAATTAATTGCACAGCACTCAATAGGAGCAGCACTCTTATAGTTAAAAATAAACACATATTACTTCAAAGAAATATAACTAATGTCCAAAACTTTCTAGCATTTCCTACTTCTACTTAAACACGCCTACACCTCAGGCCCTTCCGCACGTCCCCTTCAGCAAGTGGGAACCAAAAGAGGCAGAAAATGTGGGGGTTCCCTTTTTAAAGACTAGGGAACCCAGACACCCCATGGCCAAATACCTAACTAGGGAACCAGGGAAATACTTTAACCTAGAATGGAACTGTAAATTAAATCTTAGCTGGCCAAAACTCATCTAGGGGACTGCCTGAAATAAAGGTTGGCAAACCATTACCCCTATACATAGATAATAATAAAATACTGAAAAGAAGAAAACCAAATATACTTAAAAGCTCTGCCCGTCAAAACCTGCTCCAAGATTTTAAAAACTTTCTACTAGTGATGGGCGAATCTCCCGCAACTTGCTTCGCCTAAAGATTGGCAAATTTTCGGCGCGTCGCGTCGTTTTCGGCGCGTCTCAGACGCGCGTCGCTTCGTTTTCGGCGCTTCGCGTCAAAAACGACGCGCGACTCGTTTTTTAGGCGAAATTTCGCTTGCCGAAATTTCGCTGGTGATTCGCGAATTTCTTCGCCAGCAGCGAATCGCGGGAATTCGGCCCTGGCGAATAAATTCGCCCATCACTACTTTCTACGACAACTACTACTACTACTGATTTAAGGAAAAGGCAATGGTGAAAAACGCCTCACTTCAGTTGGTGTTTGTCATACATAATGTCAGGACTGAAAAAGTCCGGGAAAGTAAATTGGTACAGATATAATTGCAAATACACATGGAGTTACAAGAATTACTAGATTTTAGAAAATAGATTGAGGTACAGTATGTTTAATTACTTGCTTCTGAGCCTAATCTAAATAAAGTAGGGGAGTATGCATGCAGCCCTTGCTATTGCAGAGCCTCCTATCTCTTTAGGGAGAGTATGTCCACTGTTGAATAGAGAACACATTATGTTCAGGGTACTACAATAAAACAATATTTTGATAAGATAGGGCAGAACTTTACTTTTATCTTTATCTTTTTAATAGATGTTTCCTCATTGACATGCAGACCAATTAATTTATTCAGCTTTTTCAAGAGATTCACTTCATCTTTTATCTTCTTTCTTTTTTTTGCCTTTGAACCTTATATCTTACTCAGTGGGCTGAAATGAAACTTTAAGTAGTATAAAATGCGCTTGGCAATACCAGACTTTAGTTGCCCATGTATTAAATTGCTCTTGAAAATCAAACTTCAGATGAGACCATATATATTATATAAATATGTATTTAGTATATTTTAAAACCTTTAAATGATTTAAAATGATTTTCATTTGTTTGTAATAATACCATTACTATGCACCCAGCTCAGCATTTTTCTCTTTGTAGAGGAAGCTGAAAGAACAATTTTATAATATTATATTATAGAAAGGGAGCAAAAGGTAATGGAAGCAATTATGTAACTTGAAGAGCTATTTAATGTAATGTGATATGCCATCCTCTGTTGTGTCTAAATGACACATTAAGCCATTTTTACAGTTGAAAAATTGACAATTTGCACTTTTACTGCTTATTTGCACATGCCATATGTAGATGCAACTCTCAGCATGGAGAGCAAAAAGCTGATGCATTATAAATAACAGCCATTTGGACAGGTAGGTGTCTGCTGGCACACCACCCTCTATGTTGACATTATTTATTCCTTATTGTAAGCAAAGTCAGCCGATTAAATTTATTGTTATTTATTGCCTATTGCATTTATGTTTATATGATTTTTCTAGTAGACTTAAGGTATGAAGATCCAGATTACAGAAAGATCCGTTATCTAGAAAAACCCAGGTACTGAGCATTCTGATAACAGGTCCAATACCTGTACTATATAGAAATAAATCCATATATACATTGGGGGTTACAGGGCTCATTTGTGGCGTGCGGGAGAGGGGATATCTACATTCCATCCACACCCACTCCTCATGTTTGCAATGCTGCTAAGTGTAGACAGCACTGTATTAATGGGGCAATTCAGGCCTTTAGTATAGACTAGGGCGCAAAATCTGAAAACATGGCAGATTGCGTGTGTTTTTCACACTTTGCCCTCAGCACTGCACTTATTAAATTACACCTTAGTTATCAACAGCACATGATGTGTTGGAATAATATTTAACTAGAGCAGTGATTTTCAACCTTGTGCCTCCAGCTGTTAAGAAACTACAAGTCCCACAATGCATTTGCCTGACTGTGGCTGTCAGACTCCTTCATTGCATTGTGGGACTTGTAGTTTCTTAACAGCTGGAGGCACAAGGTTGAAAATCACTGGACTAGAGTACTATGGATTTTTAAGAAAGTATTGCACGCCTTTTTAGCTAGAGGGTAAATACAAGGCCACTTTTATTCATTCATATATTAGTTTAAGGACCAAACAGTTGGTGCAAAATGTGTAAAAATTTGTTTTAGAAGACCCCAATAAAGTGCATTAGAATTAGCAGAACCACAAAATAATTGCATAAAACACAGAGACTGTTAAAATGCTGAAATTAAAACCTAAGGTTTGATTGAATGTAGAAATATTTTGTTCTAATAAATAGAATTATTTTACATACAATGTATACAGACAATAGTACATACCGTAAGTGGTTTGGAACAAAGTGTAACAACCAAAGGATTTGCATATCTATAAATGTTCTTTTCCCCCAGAAGGTTCATTGGTTAATAAACAGAGCACATAAAGTGTTGCCATTGCCAAACAACGCATTTAAATATACTTTATAATATAGCAGAAAGACATATGTGCTGTTTTTCTACAGGCTGAAGAAGGCAGCAGTACTTTGCACATCTTAGTTCCTGGTGAGTCTGTAATCAAGGTACCAAACAACATTTCTCCTGTAACAGCAATGTTTTCTGTAGTCTGCTGAATCAGAGGTCCCAAGGCCTATTTGTCTTTGATCTATGGCCTCCATATCTGAAAACAGTAAACATATTGTCATTAATGGATGCTATAATTCATAATGACCTTATTTATAAGCCATTTGCTCTACCAGAAGGGATTTAATGATTTGCTAATGATTTAATAACATCTTGCCACTACAATAAATGAAAAGAAAAAACATTGAAGAGTGGAATGAGAACCTGTGGCTCTGCAGCTGTTTCACATCATCTTCTGCCATGGAGAGTCCTTGGAGCTGTAGTAGTTTAGCAACAGTTACCTATTTGTGTGTGGTATGCTGCAGGGCAAATGGGAATTTGAAAAGATCATTAAATCCCCTTAGAATTCATATCCTTTTAGCCACTCATTATATTTATATATATTTATCATGATAAATTATTTTGCATAATATCTATTGTTTTGAACTCAAGGGGCAAATTCACAAAAAATCCCATCTGCCAATTCACTAACAGGCGTAAAGGACAATTCGCTAGTGAACACAACTATTGCTAGTGTACAGAACATTCGCACCCTATCTCCAGCCGACTTTTTTCTTTGGCAAATGATTGTTCCTCCACAAATTCACTAAGATGCAAATTTTACTGAACGTTACCTCTTTCGCCAGAGTTTACATGAAGCTACATCTTCCTCAATCTTATGTCGGTTACATCATATCCTGTATGCTGGAAACCAAAGTTGTAAAGAACACTCTGGGTACTTTTACTTTTGCCTTCAAAAGTCAGAACTAGTAAAAATTTTTGTGTTAAAATTTTTTTTCCAGACATTTGAGGGGCATGGCACATTTGTTTTAGGGTAGGCTCATGTATAGGGCATTAGATGATCTCTTCTGTCTTAATTATGGTTTCTTGGACATCTGAAATAAAAAAAATGGCCACTTCAAGAATTTGCACCAACATCACTAATTAAGATGTCCATGCAACCTATATGTACCTGCCCTATTTAAATTGACCTAACCGTAACAGTACTAATGAAGTTTTGCTAGGCAGAAATGAACCCTAGCAAAACTTCACTAAGAAATTCTCGCACTGACGAAGTAAAGATAGCGGAAATTTGCCAGCGTTTAGGTGCTGAGACACACCTTTGTATTTTAGTGAATTAGCATAGTGGTAACAAATTTGCACCTGGGAAAGTAGTGTGAAGTGTGGCGAAGTGGTCACTATCCCTGATAATATCCCGTAAACGTAACATTTTTTAAATACTTCATCTAAGGAAACCTTGTGAGAGAGTGGAGCCTGAGATAATTTTGGGCTAATTGTAGAGAAACCAATCTGCATCATTGAAGCACTGTACTGAAAGTAAATTAAGAAACGTGAATGTAATTTTTCAATATTTAATGTAAATGTATGCTATGTGACAAAAAGATTTAATGTGAATATGTTTCTATCTCCTAATGCTGTTGTAACTGCTGGTCAGAAAGGTCTGCTGGAAAAATAACCTTACCCCTCAGTAAAATGGTAACCCTGCAAGAAATGGTTTTCTCCAATGCCCTAGAACTCCTTACACTGATGATGTACCAACAAATATGAGACAAAATCATAAATAGGACAAGCAAAAAGGTTAGGGCAAGCAGCATACAAAATTTGGTCAAGTATATGCAAGGCTCAGTAACAAGGAAACCAACTAAATAAGTAACTAGAGGGTTTGGGCATGATCTAAGAACCAGAAGCCAGCTTGGATAATGTGACTAACAGAAAACAGTTTTAAACTAAAAAGGTGCCATAAACTAGCAAGCAAGGGGGAAGTGACTCTATTGAGTACAAATTAGACGGGACACACAAAACATACCCAAATGTACAAAAGTGTTTGGTGATAAATAGAAGGGAGTGGAATAATGATTGGTACACCCGCAGAGGCCAGGAAAGTGTAAACAATCAATCCTGAGCTAGATGTATAGATTGGATAGCATAGATTGCTGGGATGTTAGAGGTCAGACAGCATTGTAGCCTATATGATGGGGGGTGCCACACTCCAATAAACAATGCTCCATCTGCATTGACAGGGGAATGTATAACAAGTCTTGCACTCTTAGGGCCAGATTTACTAATTGAAGTAAAGAAATTCAAAATTCGACCATCAAATTTTTTGGGGGGGTCATTTTGTTTGAAAACGGCCATATTCCTTTGAATGAAAAATCGTTCGAATCGATTTTTCATTCGAACAAATACAGGCATTTTCAACGAAATGACCCCAAAAAAAATATTTTCACCAAAATCCTTTGATTTCTTAGAACTTTCAAAATTTCAGGACAAGTTCTGTGAGGTCCCCTATAGGCTAAAATTGCCAAAAATTACTTTGAAATTCGAATTTAAAATTTTGAATTTTATTTGAATTTTCACTTCAACCCTTAGGAAATCATCCCCTTACTGTAGCTCTCCAAAATAGTACAAACATTTCAGATGAACTATGTATCAGACAGGTTGGAAGTGTAACAAATTAGAGGACTTTTACTCTTTTTCTGTAGTCATCTTTTGTCCCTTACCATAACACAGTCCATTACTAATCCTCTAGTTTGATAAAGACATTTCAGAAAATAATGCATGTTCAGTGTTTGCAGTGTATAGGGATTTATGTGTTGTCTTAGCTGTTAAATACATCCATAATCTTTTCCCAAGTCAGGAAAAGATTTACAAACATCTGAGGCTCAAAACAGTACAACAGCCTGTTTGATCATGTAATCTGACAACAGCAGAAACAAATATCTTTGTTCACTAAGGTTAAACTTTAAAACTATGTCCATCGGGGAGGAGAAATCTTAGGTAGACTTAGGTTATCATGCCTCCAGGGCTGGATTAAAGGGTTTGTGGTCCTAAAACTTAAACCAGTCTGCGATGATTAATTAAACCAGAATGGCTTTTAATTTAAAGGCAAAACAAAGTTTGAGTACTGAGAGTTCTTTTTCTTTTTTCTGTGTTTTGCATTTGTTTGTTATTGTTTTGTATGTTATTACAGTTATATACGGAAGAGCACTGACTTTTAAAACTCATAATTATGACTTTAAATCTCATAATTATGACTTTAAAAAGTCAAAATTATGATTTGTAATCTCAAAATTATGACATTTAATCTCATAATTATGATTTTTAAACTCATAATTATGACTTTTAATCTCATAATTATGACTTTAAAAAGTCAAAAGTATGACTTAATCTCATAATTATGACTTTTAAAGTCATAATTATGACTTTTAACCTCATAATGTTAAAAGTCATTATTTCAACTTTTTAAAGTCATCATTATGAGATTTGAAGTCATAATTATGAGTTTTAAAAGTCATCATTCATCAGGATTTTTTTTTTGCTGGCCCCAGTGCTCTTCCGTAGATATATATATATAAAACTGAAAGAACACTTTAAAGACACCTCCTCGTCACCTGTTTCTACCTTTAAAACTAAAAGCTCATTCGATCCACCGAACACACCGGCACCTATTAGAACTTTTGGAAAGATCCTAAGCAGGGAAGCTAAACACATGAAGTCCACTGGGGCAAGCTACAATAATCTAACACAGTCTGAACGAGTAGCCATCAAGACTCTGAAAAATGACAATAATTTAGTGATACGCCCTGCAGACAAAGGAGGTGCAATTGTATTGTTGGACTATACATTCTATAAGAACGAACTCTTGGAACAACTGACAGACACAAACACCTACAGATTACTCCAGGGGGATCCCACCTCCAAATACAAAAAGGAATTGGATTCTCTATTGAATATGGCAAAAGATGCAGGATGGCTGGATGAAAACACATACCAATTCCTCACTACGGACCACCCTCGGACCCCAATCATTTACACCCTACCTAAAATACATAAATCCCTCTCATCACCACCAGGCAGACCAATCATCTCGGCAATAGGATCCTTATATCAGTCAGTTTCAACTTATATTGATTACTTTCTGCAACCGCTGGTGAAAGGCATGGAATCATACGTACAGGACTCGAGCCATGCAATCAGACGACTCAATGAGCTACATGACTTACCTGAAAAATGCCTGCTGGTAACCATGGATGTAAAAAGTCTATACACCATAATACCCCATGATCAGGGTATACGAGCATGTAGACAAGCCCTCATGTCATCTTCTGCTCAAACTCCACCCGTCGAATTTCTATTACAGCTTTTGGAACTGACACTTACAAGAAACTTCTTTCGCTTTGAAAAGACATATTACCTACAAATATCAGGGACAGCAATGGGAAGTGCCTTAGCTCCATCTTATGCCAACCTATTCATGCTGGACTTCGAAACCACGTATATCTACCCACTACTAGGAAAAGCTATTCTCACCTATTTCCGCTATATAGACGATCTTTTCATGATCTGGACAGAATCAGAGGATGCACTTAGGACATTCTATCAACATCTGAATACACAAGATACTCCCATAAAACTAACCATGAACTCTAACAGCCACAACATTGAATTCTTAGACCTCCATATATACTTGGAGAATACCAAGATTGGCACTAGGCTATTCAGGAAAGCCACGGACCGAAACTCCATCTTACACGCCTCAAGCCATCATCCCCCTGCAACAATCAGAGGCATCCCGTACTCTCAATTTCTCCGTGTAATAAGAAATAATAGCTCACAGGACACAGCCATGATCCAGCTCAAGGAAATGTATGACAGGTTCCTAGAAAGGGGTTACTCGGAAACCTTGCTATACCAACAATTGGAAAGAGCCTTACAACATACCCAATCTGATTTACTACAAAAGAAACAACCCACCAGCACCACAAATAGTTCACTTATATTCACTACCACCTATTCTGCAGCCTCCTACGAATTGGCCACGTGTGTCAAGAAGCATTGGCCTATGCTGAACATGGATGAAACATTGTCCCTACACCAGTGTCCAAAACCTATTTTTGGATATAAAAGGGACAGAAGTCTTCGGCATCTGCTAGTACGGACGGATTTCAACCCAACAATGGACACGGACACCAACTGGCTGACCACCCAAAAAAAACTAGGCTGCTACAAATGCCCAGACTGTGTAACCTGTAGGAGCCTCCTTACCGGACCTGACTTCCCCCACCCTCATGCGGGTAGAAGATATAAGATCACACACAGACTGAGTTGCACTTCAACATTTGTGGTCTATATAATTACCTGCCCTTGTGGTCTATACTATGTGGGAAAGACCAGCACAACCCTCAAAGAAAGAATTGGAAACCACCGTTCTGCTATCAGCAAAGCATTAAAAGAGGGCAAAGCGACACAACCAGTGGCCAAACACTTCCTGATGAAGGGACACACATTACCCACTTTCAGATGCATGGCCATCGATCACCAACCCCCCCTGGCCAGGGGGGGTAACAGAGACCGATCACTCCTGAGAATAGAATCAAGATGGATATACAAACTCGACACAGTTTCACCCCGTGGACTTAATGAAACACTTCCTTTGGGATGCTTTATGTGACTGTGTTACTTGTGAACTCTTTATTAACAATTGTTTCATATTGACTATCCTCTTGAGACATGATTTACCCCCTGCCCTGCTGCTCTACATTGTTGATGCTTATGCCTGTTGCCTACTGCCTGTGGGCACTTTCTTTATTTCTTTCATTTGTTTTCTGCCTCTCCGCTGTTACAACTGCCTGCACACTATCACTGCTTTTAACCCCTTTTTCTCTATGCCTCTTGAGAATCCCCCTATTTACTTGAATCTCTGAGGTTTTCCCCCTGGTATTTATGGCACAGTTTGCATTTATATTTGGCTCTTAACCGTAAGCCCCGTGATTCCGTATGTGAGTTACACAGCTCGGGCCGTGCAATTTTCCTAAAATACCCTTCCTTACTCCGCGCGCTACCCAGGCCCCGATTGATGCTGTTTGTTCCAGTGCCAGTGGTGGGCCAGACAAGCGACGTGTTACATATGGTGCTTTATTTGGCTATTATCGGACCCAACTGTCTGCCCTCGCAATGGGAGCATAGCTACGGGTCCCGTCCCGATGCCTTGACTTTAGCGCTTTAAGCCGCTGGTTGCCTAGCGACCAAGTAAACTCTTACGCACGGCTCCTGTACGGGGACTTCCGGGTCCGCCGTCTCACCGCTACGGAACAGTGATCGGGTAAGTCTTCTCCACAAATTTTAGCAGCACTATGCCTACCACTACCTCGGGGACAGGTTTAGGGATTCTCAAACATTGGCAGCTCTCCTCTGTTCTTTCTAGCTCACACGCTATCCACCTCTTTATCTTCACTGGTTGCTAGGCTTACCTAGCAACGCTATGTTTTTGGCGCCATTTTGAAAATTTAAATAGGCAATGCTGTTTGTCACACTCTCACCCTGACGAAAACTCCTGTGAGGAGTTGAAACGTTGGTCACCTAATAAACCTTCATTCTTTGACTACATTTGTGGACTTCTGCATGATTATGGAGTGCCGTCACCTACGCGAATGCTTGCATACTTATCCTAGACTGGCACCCTGCTTTGATTGATCCTCATGGTGTGCGCTTCTCTGCTGTTTTGTATATATATATATATATATATATAGCTATTAATGATGTTGGAAGTATAGTTGTTTTGAAGAGGTATTTTCTTTCCACTAGGTATTTTAAAAGAATGTTAATTAATGAAAATACTACTTTCAATAGCAATTAAATTTATAAATCGCTTTAAACCATAAACATTTTTATCAATGCCTACTGGAAAGTTGCATACAATTAGATTTTAAAGGAACAGTTCAGGGTAAAATTAAAAACTGGTTAAATAGAAAGGCTGTGCAAAATAAAAAATATTTCTAATATAGTTAGTCAGGGAAAAATGCAAACTATAAAAGCTGGAGTGACTGGATGTCAAATATAATAGCCAGAATCCAACATCCTGCTTTTCAGCTCTCTAAATCTGAGTAAGTCAGCGACTTGAAGGGGGGTCACATGGGACATAACTGTTCAGTGAGTTTGCAATTGATCCTCAGCATTCAGCTCAGATTCAAAAGCAACAGTTATGACCCATCTGGCATTCCCTCAAGTCACTGATTGGTTACTGCCTGGTAACCAGGGTAACCAGTCAGTGTAAACAAAAGAGAGCTGAAAAGCAAGTAGTTTGGTTAGGTTAGACTTGCAGTCACTCCAGCCTTTATACATTACATTTTTGGCTAACTAACTATATTGAAAATATTTTTTATTTTGCACAGTCTATCTATTTACCCAATTTTTATTTTTATACTGAACAATTCCTTTAACTATGCATGAAAACTATTTTTTGGGTGAACACCCCTTTAACTTGACTAAATTCCAGTTTGGGCAAGCTTTAATGTACTATAACATTCTCCCATTCTTATCGGAGTTTCTGCTCAAGCCAACTTGTTTGGGTTCAGTGAAAAATCACTTCATGTGATGTTGTTTGTTTCACTAACTTACATGGTGTACAGTACATTGCAGATAATTTATTCTGCCATTTAAAATGGTATTCTTGAACCAATAAATGTATTATTTAGTTGTAATATTTGTGTGTAGTCAGCCATCTTAGGTCATTGTACCTGATCCTTTTCTTTCAGAAAGAGCCAGCACTTTACAATGCAATTGCTTTGAAACAAGCTGTTTAACTGGAGAAATCATGGCCGGACTAACTATTCAGTGCTATTTTGTATGTGCCACCATGTGCAGCATGGGAGCATTTTTAGCAATGCAGGTGTTAGGGAGCTGCATTCTAGATACCTTCCCATTGCTCTGTTGATAGACTGTTGGGGGTGGAGAGAAAGGAGGGTGATATCATTCCAACTTGCAATGCACAGCAGTAAAGAGTGAATAAACTTTATCAAAACAAAAAAAGTCACATAGTTGAGGGCACATGGGAAACTAAGAACATTTGTAGGCCCACATCAAATTTCAGAAATAAATTTAGAGAAATAGTTTACTCTTTTGAAAAATGGGTGGAGTAGCTCTATCAACAAAAGTTAAAAAAAAAAACCTTATGACAGAATGCCTTCAATTGAAAGGGAAGATAGGACTTTAACCTTTACCATATTAATGTATTGCCAAGCCTGTTTGTGTTTTTTGCAAAATGTTTCGTTTCAGAACCACTACCTGTTATTCAAATCACTAGAAATTCTTTGATATTTTGATTGCAGTATTTGGATGAGTATTGCCCTAATAAGCCTTGGTATTAAAAATGCTAAAAGTTTTGGATAGGGACAAGATAGTTTGGGGGGAATGTAATTAAATTCGCAAAGAGCAAAAGAATGCGCATCAATAAGATTAAAAATCCACATCTCGCAATGTAATATCGTTTCTTAAACTGTTATTGCATTGCGAATTTTAATTGCGCAGTGCGACTTTTAATTGCGCATTGCGAATTTTAATTGCACACTCTTAAGAAGTGCTTGAAGGTGTCGTAATCTTTAGGAGCAAACATAACGACTTTTTCAGTAAGAAGTTTTATTACATTGACTGCGCATTGGCGCAAGCTGTAAAATTCGCAAACTCTCTTCCACTGTCGGAAGTGGTCGGTAAAACAGTTTCCGGTTTCGCAAAAGCTATATTAAATTCGCGCAGAGCAAAAATTGTTCGCACAGAGGCATAACTTTTCGCATTGCGAATAGTTTTTGCCTTACCGACTTATATTACATTCCCCTGTTAACATAGTAATGAACACAATTTTTTATGAGCAATGGATTTGCAGGGGAATTCCAAAGTTTTGCCATCCGCAAATATTTTTACCAGACCACTGACAAAACACCAAAATTTACTGTATTTGGTAAAAAAAATCACATAGAATCCAGTATATGTTGTGTGGAAAAATCACCTTCAGGACTTTGTAAGTTGCATGAAGTACACAGTAAAGCAAAAAAGAAAAACACCCTCTGACTTCAATGCATTTATTGCATTTTGCTGGGCAGATTCGGTACAGTATACCTGCACTTTTGCATATGTTGTCACAATGCAGCATTCCTCAAATTATTTGTATTCACATTACCCTTTGGCTCCCTTGCTTATAATATAAAGGCTTGCATTATTCCTAGTACTTTCCAAGAAAGATACATTTCACTATAGGCAAAAGCTACATTCAAATGCACCACTACTTTGAATTAGATGGAGAGGTCTTTTATTGCATTGAAAATAAATAATATTGTAAATAGTAGAATTTATTTAGTACCCTTTGGTAGGTAGTGGTTGGTCAGTAATAATTTCATATATTTAGGTTTGAATGTAAGCTCTTCAATGGTATTGCATAGTTGAAGATCCATGTAATAAGGTGGGTACTGATTACAGGTTGGTGAAATGTTTAATAAAACTTCTCTCATTTTACATAAGGGACTAAGTTTTACCTGCAACTTACTAGCTGCTTTCAAAGTAAGACTCCCAAACTTGGTTGCCCTTTTATTAGACACCAGTGGAAACTCCATATCCATTCACTAGTTCATAAACCCATATAATTCTACAAACTTCAATATCAAAATGTACCAGGATTTCAAAATAATTAATTCCAACCACGATAAAGCACTGAAGCTCAGTGTAAAGTGCAAACAATGTTAAAATTATACTGAGCTTCAGCCTTTTATCATGGAATGCTAAAGAATATGACAATAAGGAACGTTTGCAGTGCCCTCATCAGCTACCCAGGAAACAGTCTGATCATTGTGCTTTCTGAGATACTGTGTGATTTTCTGAATATTATTATACCAAAAGCTGTCAGAGCAATATGTTATTGGAAAGTGATCAGAAAATAACTATCCAGACGAGTCCCATACAGACAACAAAAAACACATTAATTTAACTGCATACAGATGTTGTCCTGGTCCCCACCACTGGAAATTAGAAATGCTTATCACTGTGCCATGATAATATGTACAGGCATGGGATCCTTTATCTGGAAGCTCGTTATCCAGAAAGCCCCAAGTTGTGGAAACTCATTCTCCCATAGACTTCACTTTATCCAAATAATCAAAATTTTGTACAGTAAGTTATACTTGACCCCAACTAAGATATAATTAATCCTTATTGGAAGCAAAACCAGCCTATTGGGTTTATTTAATGTTTACATGATTTACTAGTAGACTTGAGGTACAAAGATCAAAATTACAGAAAGATCCATTATCCGGTAAAACCCCAGGTTCCGAGCATTCTGGATAACAGGTCCCATGCCTGTATTAACATTAATATTTATGCTAGTTACTTCCTATGTGGAATTAATAATATTTAACCCCTTAACTTTGCTTTATTAAAGTATTTTTAATGAAAATGTGATTGTTGGTCGGTTGGTTTACTTCTAATTAATAAATGCATTTATTGTTTTTAGATTTTGAAATAAACAAATATTGCCCTATTAGTAACACTTATTAGCCTTAAATATATAATCGTTGCATATTATACAGTGCAGTCTTAATATAAAATTTAACTCAGACCATTTCCTAACGGTGTACCCACTAAAATATAATATACATTTTACATTATAAAGAGTAAACACTATGCTCCTTTTACAAATCCCATTTTCACACTTTAAAAATAGTTTGCAAGCCAATAAAGCGATTTCCACTGGACAGTAGATCCCATTTTCTAGTAAGCCTTTGTACACATTACTTTTCACATACATTTCATCTGTCCATGTCCTGAAAAGATAAGGGAGAACAGACTGGGCATTTAGTATGCTGTAATGCATAAATAAAAACACAGCAAGGTCTGTTGCTTGGGATAAATATAAGAGTAGCAGGCTTATACAGAAGCAAGTCAGAAGGATAAAATGACTTGAGCTCTCCAGTCTTCTTATCTAACTTGCAGGTCAATGTTCTAACTTCTGGAGCAAAAACTTAATTAAATTAGTGAAGTGCGAATCTTCACTGACGCCTACTATTAGAGATACTGGACGTTGTGTCCTAGTAAATTTTAAATAAATTACGTCCCTTGTACAGAAAAGAAATCATTTCAAGAAAATAATCATTGTATAGGTGTAAGTAATCCTTATGTGGCAGTTATCTAGCAATCCAACTAGAAAACCAAGAAAGTGTAATAAAAACAGAGAAAGTATAAAACATGCTAGTGAAAATGGCAGGGCAACAAATTTTGTAAGCACACATATTTCATGAGGTGGGCCAATATAATATACAGTAGTTAGGGCAGTAGTTTGAAATTTGAACACCCAAGCTTATTGTTTAGCAATATTATCAATTTAATTATTATTATTAATTATTATTATGTTGCCTGGAAGGTGCTCAGTATAACTATACATTGTCACCACAGCTCCGACTATGAGATGCTGCGTAAGTATCTTGATTAAATAACATCTTCTTCATATTCAGTCAAAAAACTGGGTGTGAGGTCTCAACCTGGCTCAAAAGAATACCCTCAGTGATTGGCAACAAATACATAAAAAAGATACTAAAACATAAAAATTAATTTAGCTAGAAATTCCATATTTTATTTACTGAGCTTAATGCACAAGCTTCAAGATTGTGTTCATTTAAAAAGAATATTATAAAAGTTGGCAAAATGTTTTTTCAGTTCTCAATTACCAGGATGCGGCATAAAATATATATGTCCCTAATTTCCACTAGGGAAGGATTAATTCAATATGGGGGCAACTTTGAGTAATTTGTTGCTCTTTATGGTTGGGAAAAACTCCCACACACATTTAGGGGCAGATTTACTAAGCTCAGGTGAAGGATTCAAACGCAAAAAATTTGATATTCGAATTTTTTTGACTACTTCGACCATCGAATTTGCTAAATTCGAATAAATCGTACGATTTGAATAAGAAAATTGTTCAACCATTCGATGCTTGAAGTTCTTGCCCTTTAAAAATGTATTTGATTGCCTACTTCGCTAGATTAAACCTACCGAGTTGCTATATTTGCCTATGGGAAGCTCCCATATGCTTTTTCTAAGTTTCTTTGATCGAATAGAAGTCATCCGATTTTTTGGAAAAATCATATGAATCAAACAATTTTTCTGTGAAATAGGATGAATTTGTACGATTTTTTTTTTCTGAAAAATCAGATGTTTAGTACAATTTTTCCGAGAAATTGGATGATCGCTATTCGATCGTTTGATTGAATAGCGGTAAAATCCTACGAATTCGATTTAGTCGGATTTTACTTCGGGAAAATTTTGAGGATCGAATTCAAGGGTTTTTAACCCTCAAAATTTAACCCTTAATAAATCTGCCCCTAAATGAGAGGAAAATAAGCAAAACCTGTCATGGGAGTGTGCTTTATGTGTTAAAATTAATTTCAAGCATTTGTTATGGTGACAAAATGCTCACGCAGTAACTGAGAATAGGACAATATGTAATATTAACGATAATAACATCCTTAACATAACATAACATAGTTGTGTTGATTATAATCATGAAATTTAGAAGGAAGGGGACTGATACTGGGACTGATTTATTGGCGATTGAACTTGGGAATCTAGCAGGATTTCCAACAGTTTGGTCTGTTTTTGTTTTTCAAAACTCTACTGGTCTGGAGATAAAAGTTCATTCACCAGAATCTGTGCACTAGTATACCCATCTGAATCCCAACTCTCTGATTCATTTTCCCTTGGTGGCGAAAGAATTAAGACCACTAGTAAAGTAGTAACGTAAAAGCTGCCCCTGTACCTGTCATTTTTTGTTTTTCGTGTTAACTATCAATTCATTTCAGATTCTGATGAATTAGTTAAATATTGTCAAATATTAAAAATATTGTCAAATGTTAAATATAAGGTTTTTTTTAACTTTCGTGATCTGTTTCAGCATGAAATTTACCTAATTAAATAACTAAATATTTCTGCTTAGAGTTTCAAGTCAGAGCAAAACTAATTTTATTCACAGCATGATCCGTTTTCACGTCTGCTCCTCTAATTAATTATATGTAAAATGTAGAAATGTTCATCTGTTCTGTGAATTTTCCTTCATAGAGTCTAGTCTTTTGCAAAGCACTTTGCATATAGAGCTCTTTAAAATAATATATAGGAAATATATATATATATATATATATTTTTTTTTTCCCCCCATAATTTCTTAGTTTTAAAATAAAAAAAGAAAAGGATGACAATTTTAAAATAATATTATAAATTATTATTGCTAAATGGCGAAAAGAAATCTTCCCCAGGGATCCCTTATTTCCACTAGGGCTGATTGATTAAATATAGTGCAATGGCGCAATGGGAATTTCTGAGATTGTTGTTGCTATTGCAACAATCGCCCTTTAGGGTGAGACAAAAATCTTTCATGCATTATTCTGAATGAAAAGGGTGGATATGCAATAACTACCTGCCATAGGAGTGCACTGCAGCCATTTAATTAATTGCAATTCAGATGCATTGAGAAATGGTTTCTGCCTTACATGCTACAGGGCAACAAAATGCTCCAAATCTTTCTGTGTGACATTGTCCTAAGATCTTTAATAAACTTCATACTATACTTTTAAGGCTTAATATCAATGGGCAATATATTGAAAGACTCAATTATATGGTTCCTTACCTGCTAACTATATTCATTTGACCATGTCCTTCCCACCTATCAAGCTAAATTACCCAAATACCTGATATGCTATTGCCTCCCCAATATCCAGTCTTCTTAATTTGATGATATTGATGATATATTCTTGAATTATTCTACATTGACTTTTATGTTGGAATGGGTAGTCTCCACTTAACAGGAACTCCTGCATCCATTTAGTAATTTGTCAATACTAACACATGAGGCTAATGGTATCCAAAAGTTTCTGCAAAATACGGTTGGAGATGAGACTTTGGGGTTAACCTCCATATTTGACTAGTGAGCTTCACAAGTAGATGAAAATATTATTTGCTGCAGTACTCATTATTTAATGGGTTGTTATGCTGGTTACCTCTTTTTTTGGTTTATTTTTATTTTACAACAAATGAAGAACAGCATCAATGGTAAGACATTAATACCATAAGTTCTTCTATAAATTCTTTTTCTATAAAAGTTCATCTTTATTCTAAAAGCATCCATTTTTTAGGATAACTATTTGTAGAAGGGGAAATATTTACCTAAAAAAAGAAAGATGGGCATGGTGAGTTGATTTTGAATATGCTGCCTTATACTTCCCAGCAGGTTTGCTAAATTGTTCTGATTGTCTCTTACAGACATGGAAATTAAATGGAAATGATATCATCTTTTCTAATACAAGGAAGGATTGAGTTTCCCATCCACTTACATGATATTTTCATTACACTAACCACATCTCGCTGAATGGTGCCATCATTAAATTGCCCTTGCTCTCAGACTGGATAAAAAAAGAGGCTGCAGTTTAAAACAGTGCATATTAAAATGTTACTTGAATACGTCATATTGATTTCAGACATTTACTAATGAGTCATATGTTTTGCTGTTTTAGTGAAAACAAATCTATTAATCTGAGCTAAATCTTAATGCGTGTTTTAAAGAACAAGTAAAACCTGTAAAAGTTGATTTATTTGCTCTTATGGAACCTGGCTGACATCAATGGAACCAAGCTCAGAAAGCAGTTAAAAGTGTTAGAGGTGCTGGCCATATAGGCCATATATATATATATATATTTATATATATATATATATATTTACACATACACAAAAGCCATGAATATCTTGTAAATTATATCCTTATAAATGTTTATGTGGTCATTCGAGTAAACTTTTAATATTAAATCTAATCAAGCAATTTGTCCCTGTGTATGCAAGGGTTTATATTCTACATATGATAGGGCTTGTTAATATTACAATAATTTACAGTTCATATATATATATATATATATATATATATAAAATTCTATTTATCATTATTTATATTGATTGCACAAAAGTGGGTACTGACTAAATAAGTGAAGCATGACCTCATCAAAATCCTATGATTAAGAACTATGCAGTAAGTTAGGCTTGCTATTTTTTCATTAGATTTGCTTCAGTACTGTAAAACTACGGTTTAGTTATCAGTGCACTAAAATACAATAAAGGTGCCGACTACTGGAGCAGCAATGTTTTTGTTTTACCAACTTTTTTGTTTTTTTTTACCAACTTTCGTAACATCAACCATCAGTTTTAGCAAGTTCATTCGATACCAGGCTTGTCCTATTCATTAGGTATTTTGAATATTATGCATTAATGCGGTTCACACCAGTTGAATAATCTACAGCAATTCATGTTAATGTTCAATATTCTATCATATTTCATGTGACCTCTTGATAATAAAAATATTTTATTAACCTACTCAATAACCATCTATCTGCCCATATATTTAGTATATAGATATACAGGTCTTAAATGTTTTTTGAAGATCACATAAAGGGGCAGATTTACTAAATTCACATGAAGGATTTGAAGTTTGATCGAATTTTCAAAAAGATTCTAATTCGAATTTTCAAATGTTTTTGAAGACCAGTGAATTTTGAAAATTCAAATAAAAATCTATTCGAATATGCAACTATTCGACAGTCGAATTACTTCCCCTTTAAATTTTTAATCGACTGCCTAGTTCGCCAGAACAGAGCTACCGAATTTGGTTTCATTATTTTTGATCGAATAAAAAAATGGTTAAAATCGTTAGAATCGTTCAATTCGAAGGATTTTAACGATCGATCGAATATTTTTTATTTGATCGTTCGACTAATCAAATTGCGGTAAAATCCTGCGAATTCGATATTCGAATTCAAAGGATTTTACTTCCCCAACAACTCCCAAGTATTCCCATGGTTGAATTTGATGGTTTTTTTAACCCACAGTAAATCTGTAAATCTGCCCCTAAATATTGAACATTTATTTATTTGTATACATCAGATTGAAAGCCAATGACAGGCAAGTAGCTCTGTTATGAGATATTTATTTGTCTTTGAGGTGAACAATAAGCTCTGTCTCGGTGGGTATGGACATCCCAAGTACATTTTACAGTGAGAATCACTGGAAACTGGCATGCCAAATACATTATATGCAATGTGAGACAATGGGTACTGGCACCATTCACTAAAAAGCTGTGGATACTGAAAGTGCATGTACATAAGCAGATACTGGCAGCCCAAGCATATTTTATACAGTGAGACTCAAAGGTAATTGGTACCTGAAGTACATTATATACAGTGTGAGACAATGGCATTTTATACAGTGAGCAAAAGTGGATATTGTCTCTACATGTGCATTATATACAGTGAAAAGCAGCAGATACTGGCATTTCAAGTACATTCATTACAGGCAGAGAGACAGGGGCTGCTTTCACCTTAAAGGTTAAGTCACTGTGGATGCCAAAATATTAGGGACCCCTCAATAATTATAGTCTTATACCTGATACCCCATGCTCCTGTTAGCAGACAACAACCTGGGGTTTTTCTGGAGAAGATCTTTAGGTGTGATCTTCCTTATTTCCTTTGGGCATGGGCAGGTGTGTTCACAATAGAATGAAAATCAAGATTAGTGGGCAGATTTTCTAAGGATCGTATTTTGAATTTAAAAAACTTTTTTTTAAAGGTAATTTCTGATTGAAAATGGACCGAATCGGGCAAAATCCTTCGAATTTACAAGACTTTGAAAAAGTCGCTGTAAAGGTTCCAGGAGGTCCCCCATAGGCTAAAGTGTCGAATTCAAATTTTTTTTAAAGAGACAGTACTTCGAAATTTGAGTTTTCAAATTTTTCAATTCAAATCGAATTTTGGGCTATTTGTCAAAGTAGCCAAAAATTACTTATAATGTTGAATTTTTTAAATCAAATTTAATTCAAATTTTCACTTCAACCCTTAGTAAATCTGCCCCAAAATTTTTACATATTTAGCAAACATGAGCATCATGTAAGTGACTTTAATTACTGGGGTGCCTAATATCTTTTCACCCCCCTTTAACTTTTCATTCATAAAACTTTTCGTTATAAACAGTTGCGAATGGGTGCTTGCACCGAAGTACAATAGATAAAGTGAGACTCCCTACCCCTCCACTCTTCCCCAAAAAAATACTTGAAGTTTTAGTCAATCTTCTCTTAGGGGCACATTTGCTAAAGTGACAATACAATATACTAATAGTAAGCTCTAATCCCATTTAGTAAATGGACCACAGGTTTGGCACCACTTCCTTAAACCTACGGTGCTCACCCTTGACTTAGGTGGGCCCGGGTGCTTATGCCCTGGACCTATCGCTTCCAAATTACTTCTTCCAAAAAAACACGTGTAATGGCAGGCTACTCACCGCTTCTATCGTCTGGTCCGGGTGCACTGCCCCGAACCCGCAGCTTAAGGGAGACAATAATCGACACAACACTTCCACTTGGCACGCACTCCACGACTCAGCAAGATGCGGTGAATTAAAAAGGCTTTTTATTTCCCAAACACCAAATTTCCCAACGCGTTTCGTGTGACCCCACACGTATTCATGGGAACATGAATTCCCATGAATACGTGTGGGGTCACACAAAACGCGTTGGGAAATTTGGTGTTTGGGAAATAAAAAGCCTTTTTAATCCACCGCATCTTGCTGAGTCGTGGAGTGCGTGCCAAGTGGAAGTGTTGTGCACATTTGCTAAAGGTCAAATTTCGAGGGTTAATTAACCCTCCAATTCAACCCTCGAATTGAATTCGAATTAAAACCCCTCAAATTCAAATTTTGCATTCGAGGGGTTTTAACGCAATTCAAACTCTCGAACTATCGAATATCAAAAAAAAAAGCTGGAAAAATCCTATGGGAGCTTCCCATAGGGATATATAGAAATTCGGTAGGTGCTATCTGCCAAATTGTTATATCGAATTTTTTTTAAAGGGCCAGTACTTCGACAATCAAATTCGAATTTGGTAAATTTGAATCGAATTTTGGCCTATTCAAGTCGAATAAGCCCAACATAAATTCGAATTTCGAATTTTTTTAATTCTAATTTGATTTGAATTTTCACTTTGAATCAATTCGTCCCTTAGTAAATGTGCCCTTAAGTGTTTACTTTTAAATTAAAACTACGGCAAAGAAGGTGAAGTACATCCTGCCCAGTTTTTCGATACTTGGTGCGATAGCATGGGATAGGGGGAATCATTTAAATCTGGAAAAGGAATGCCTGACTACCAACTCCTATACATATTTTGGATGTTTAGTAACCATACCCTGAATTCTCTTTTTCATTTCACAACTGCTCATTGTACTTTAGGGATGTCAAAAAGGCTACCAAACAACATTTTAACATTTCGTTGTGTCAGTAATTTGAAAAAGATATTGAAAAAAACGTAATGTATAAGGTTTAATATTGAACCTGTAGATACAGGGGTGTATTAAACAACTGAGATGAACAAGGTAGTTATATAACCTGCTGCTGCCTACTTTTGAGAAATATTCAATTATGTTTCACAAATACGCTGTATGTAAGGCCTTTCCTGAACCATGAACCATAAACATAAGCATAAGGCCACAAACATAAAGCAATCACAAATACTGTTTTCAAAAAATGTACTGCAAGATTTTAGTATATATTATACTTTTGAATATGCTAGATGTAAAATAAATATGTGGCGCCTTGCAAATTTTATATGGGAGTCACCGTTTAAAAATGCAATACTTGTGAAAATATAATTGGTATTTATGTATAATTATCTGTATAGCTGCAAATGCTAATTAGCTTGTCGGTGCATCCTTCTGTGTATTCATTTATTCATATACATAGCATAATTTAGGATTAGAGAGAAAGGATTCTGTCTGTTGTTTCGCTGCTATGAAACGTGCACCATGCAGTTCTTAGAGTAAAGCAAGTGCCACAATGCTAATTGTATTATAAAACAGTTTTGTTCCATGTTATTTTTCTTGTGTCTATGCTTATAATTTGGCATATTTAATGCATGCTGCACTTAAAGAGTGTAAAGAATAATTCGTTGGCAACTTTAGAAATCAGGTTGTTGCTAAAGCTATTTTTGCAAAAAATTTCTGAAAGCTTTCAGGAGCTTATTAATAATCAGTCCCGTGGGCAATAGATTGTATGGGAATTAGAAGCAGCTGGAAGAAATTACTGCGTTTTATTAGCAATTTTGCTGCTTTTATCAGCTAACTATGAGGAAATTATGTAGCGATTCCAGCATTGCCTATCTGGGACCCTTGCTGAGTGAACTGGCAATCATTTGTAAGCTGCTCATGGTAATTGAAAGTTAGAAATGTCCCCTGTGTGTCCTTCGTTCAGTTGTTATGTAATATGCATAATTTAGATTGTATAATAAATTACTTCAATAACATAAATAATCCCACAGAATAACAGTACTCACAAGAGAAGTATTGTCTTTGGCCATGTCTTGTAAGGTAAGTATCAATGCAGAGCTGATTTTGGGGGGTGTATGCAGGGCTGACCATCAATTGGGTGCTCTTGGTGAGAGAGCAGCAGTTTTGTTGTACATCAAATAAAGTGGAAAACACCAATTTTACTGGGGAAGAGCCAGCTCATTCCTGGATGTCTGGACATGTCAGGTATTTAGATTGGGATAATTACAAACAAACCATCATGCAAATAAGTGGGATAAGAGTTGTGTGTTCAACCTGACAATTATGTTTCCGGATTCCCCTTTTTTGACAGGCAAATGGTACATGAGCATTTGCATTATGTAGAGGAACTGCAGCTCTCGGATCCACTTAGTCGGGTAGGTAGCTATGGAATATCCAATTTCACAAAATATTTGACTGCTCAGCCCACAGGCTGACCAGTTAATTGACTTAACTTTGCAACTGTACATCATGGAGTCAGTAACACAGCTGCAGTTTATGTAATGGGGGTTCACAGTTTTGTACCAGACAACACCGTCCTGAGCTATGCATCTTCTCCCTTTTAAAAATGAATAAGCACAAAACTGCCTTCGGTACAATAACTCATTTAAGTACATATTGAGTTTGCACACAGACAGTTATTTTCCATGCTTTATTCACATGTACTCCCATTGAAAAAGCCGTTCATTTTAATGTTTTGTCTTGCATGAACTACCACACTTTTATATTCAGTGATAACTTCTGCAAAGCGGGTGTAATGACAAATAATATAAAGAATGCCATGTAATTTTTTAAAAGATCCAAATATAGAAAGCACAAATGGAAAATATCTGAACACTGCTGTAAAAACTCTAAAAACCTCAAAAAATGTGCATTGTTCTGGCAATTACTAGCAAAAAAAATCCAAAAAACCTTTAAAAGTCTGAATATTTCAGAAAATGTCCTGCTCCTCACAACTCCCAATGACTTCTATATGACCTTGACTGCTTTTACTTTGCAAAGTTTTGTACAGTATTAAGAGTTTTAGTGAAAAATATAATTTGTGGGGGGAAAAAAAGAAATCGCAATGTTAGAAAATAGGCCCCTACTTGATCTAATCAAGCAAAGAAACCAAATACAATTTATGAACTAAAGGTTTTGAAAATAAGCAAAACTAAACATCCTCACTTGGTATTTGGAGAGCATAGGAGAAGGAACTCTTTCTTATGAGATTATTTTTCATAAATTTGGCGAGAGATTTTTGGACTGTGGAAAGTCTGTATGAAATTGGTGGGGGAAAGAGGTGGGAGATGAGGCACACTTCTCCATATACATTACCATTACCAGATGAACCTTATGAAACTGCTCTTACTGCTATAAAGAACTTTTTTGTGCCAAGATTAAATGTGGTTGCTGAAAGATATACACTCCGGAGTTTGGGAATCTAATAGATGAAATGCTAAGAGACCAAATAGTGGAGGAAACAAACTCACCTCACATTAAAGAGAGACTGCTCCAGGATTTAACTCTTGCAAAGGCTATTACAGTTGCGAGCCAAATTGAAACAGCAGTGGCAGAGGCTAACAGTCTCAGTCAGGGAACTGCTGGGAATGTACAGACTGTGAATACAGTACTGTGGCCTAATAATGCACAGTCACAGGCAAAATACAGGGCTAAAGAAAGGGATTCACTGCAAAACCGTGCAGAACACAACACACTACAAACTATGCTGCATGTCCTGCAAAAGCTGAACAGTGCCGCAAATGCAGAAAAGGTAGGACACTTTGAAAATGAGGGGGCAGAAGGCTTTAGGGTGGCGTTCTTCACAATTGTAAATAGTCCAGCAAATTAATTGTAGGGGTATGCTATAGACCCCTAATCTAAATGAGGAGGAGGCTAAGCTCCTGATGCAAATAGAAAAGGCTGCTAGTTTGGGTTAAGTAATGATAATGGGGGATTTTAATTACCCAGATATTGTCTGGAGCAACAGTTGCATGACAATTTTATTGCACAGGTTGTTGAGGAGCCTGCCAGAAAAATACTATTCTGGATCTAGTGGTCTCAAATAACCCAGAACTTATAGCAAATGTACAAGTCATTGAAACCCTGGATAATAGTGACCATAATGTTATATCATTTAGGGGCAGATTTACTATTGGTCAAATTCACCCTCGAATTCGACCAATTGAATTGTGGTCGAATTTTTACTGTAATTCGAACGATTGAATAAAAAAATTTTGATTGAACGATTAAATCATTCAAATCAAGCGATTTGAATGATTTTAAACATTCGTTTGAATTTTTTTTTATTTGATCTAAAAAAGTTAAAAAAACCCTATGGGAGTGCTCCCATAGGCTTCTATTGCAATTCGGGAGGTCCAATCTGCCGAAGGCAATCGAATAAATTTAAAAAATTAAATCCTTCGCTGATCTGATGATCGTATGATCGAATATTCGTTCATTCGACTCTATTCGAATGTATTCGATCGTTCCACCATTCGCTATTCGATGATCGAATATGCCAAAATTTGCATACTTGACAAAACTAATAAATCCTACGTTCGAAATTCGATCGAATTTGTTCGAACTGCGATCTACAGTATTCACGTGAGTTTTGTAAATCGGCCCCAAAATCATATATTGTTAACAACATACAGACCATATTTAAATGAAAAAGAACCAATGAACATGAGTCAGGGGAGGTGTCAACATTGATTGACAAAAAAAGTATCCATCTTTGCCCCTAGTGGTTCAACAATAAAATACATTAAATTACATATAAGTTATATGATTGTTGAAATAGATATAATTACATAATGTAAATAAATAGGTATATACTCAATATAAACATTTGTTTGCGATATTATGTAATACAAAAATTAGTTATTATTAGATAAAGCAAGAGATATCAAATTCATAATTTAAACCTAATGGTTAGAGGTCCCTAGGTGAAAAATCCATTTGGCTTACTTTTTTAAGAGGTCAGAGGTTCTATTCCCTCCACATATATTTTAAGTTATTTTATCAATGCCAATTACATTTAAAAAATACAGATTCCTATTGTTGCAATCTGCAAAGTGCAAAGTTGCAATCTGCAACCGGTGTTAAACTATTTTCTTTTGTAATATTTGATATGTGTTCCCTAATCCTGTCTTTCAATTTCTGACCAGCCAGGCCAATCTATTGTTTTTGACATTTTAAACATGTTAATAAATATATAAAAATGTTTGTGTTGCAATTAATAAAGTGTTGTTTATTGTATGTTTTATTCGTAACAGAAGAAGTAAAAACTGTTGTTTTTTTTTTTTAATTTACAAGTGATATATCTATTTGCCCCACATTTGTAGCAACCTTTTGTTTGTAACCAAGTTTTAGGATGTTGTTGAAAGCTAATAAAACTAGGTGTTATTTTATTACCTAGTGTTTCTGTTCTACTAGGCATGTATCTATGTCCCCTTTTTAAAATTTGTTTCAATATAGGCTCAGTCTCCAAAATGACTAGCTTTCTCTTTATGATATTTTTTATTTGATTAAATTGTGGGCTGTAAGTAAGTATTCACGATAAAGTATCAGATTGATCTTTTCTTTGTTTTGTGTGTCTATTATTTTTCATAATGGTTTTTGTGTCTGTATTAACAACATTGGCATCATATCTCTTAAACAAATCTTTTCTATTTACTTTAGCTTTAGCTGTGTTTTGATCTCCTTTGCTGAAGGTCTGGGGCATGAGCACCCGGACCCACCATGGAAAGCGTTAAGCTTGTCCAGTCATATTAGTGAATCTATGCTTTTCACAGTTCTATGTTTTATATATCATGAGGCGAAAACTAATCCTAAAACATTTTTAAATATATTAATAGTAAAAAGATGCAGGTTGAGATTGTTTCTCCATTAAATAATGGTACCAGTATTGTTGTAACAGATACAGAAAAAGCAAATGTGCTAAATAAGTTTTTTTCTTCAGTGTATACAATAGAGGAGTCTGAGTTCACAGGCTCAAAGCATTTGATACCGTGCCCCACAAATGACTGCTTTTTAAACTAAGGTCTGTTGGGCTTAATGAAGACATTTGCACATGGAAAGGAAACTGGCTACAGGATCGGGTACAGAGGGTGGTTGTTAATGGTGCATTTTCTACTTGAAGTAAGGTTCTTAATGGGGTCCCTCACGGCTTGGTATTGGATCCACTTTTATTTAATTTGTTCATTAATGACTTAGGGGAGGGTATTGTAAGTAATGCATCAGTGTTTGCAGATGACACAAAATTATCCAGTGGAATTAATTGCATCCAGGATGTGGCATCCTTGCAACAGGATCTTGACAAACTGGCAATCTGGGCAACTAAGTGGCAAATGAGATATAATGTTGATAAATGTCATGCACCTGGGATGAAAAAATATCCAAGCCACTTATACCCTTAATGGTACTGCACTAGGCAAATCCATTATGGAAAAAGGACCTTGGAGTCCTTGTAGATGATAAACTTGGCTGTAGCAAGCAATGCCAGTCAGCAGCATCAAGCAGCAAATAAGGCCTTGAGCTGTATTAAAAGGAGTATAGAGTCACGTGAGGAGGGGGTCATTCTTCCACTTTATAGAGCACTTGTAAGGCCCCATCTAAAATATGCTGTACAGCTTTGGTCTCCATCACTCAAAAAGGACATTATTATATTAGAGAGGGTACAGAGAAGGGCAACTAAGCTGATAAAAGGTATGGAAAATCTTAGCTATGAGGAAAGACTGGCCAAATTGGGGATGTTCACGCTGGAGAAGAGGTGCTTAAGGGGTGATATGATAACTATGTATAAATATATAAGGGGATCCTATAATAATATCTCTAATGCTTTACCAGTAGGTCTTTCCATCTGACGCGAGGTTACCCATTCCGATTAGAAGAAAAGAGGTTCCACCAAAATATTCGGAAGGGTTTTTTTTACAGTGAGAGCTGTGAAGTTGTGGAATTCGCTCCCTGAATCATGGTACAGGCTGATGCATTAGATAGCTTTAAGAAGGGGTTGGAAGGTTTTTTAGCAAGTGAGGGAATACAGGGTTATAGAAGATAGCTCATAGTACAAGTTGATCCAGGGACTAGTCTGATTGCGATCTTGGAGTCAGGAAGGAATTTTTTCCCTCTGAGGCAAATTGGAGAGGCTTAGATGGGTTTTTTTGTTGCATTCCTCTGGATCAACTAGCAGTTAGACAGTTAAAAAAAAAAAAGGTTGAACTTGGTGGACGTGTCTTTTTTCAACCTAACTTACTATGCTACTCTGTTATTCCCGAACTATGCTTCAGTTGTGGAGCCATTTAAGAGCACTACTACATGGAACTTCAAGTCTGGTTTAGTCAGAGACTGCTCAACATAGCTTTGAAATAGTGAAACAGTTAATTGTAAACAGCCCAGCAGTAGCTTTATTTGATCCGGCACTAGCCACTATGGTTACTACAGACACTTCAGACTATGGCATTGGTGCAGTTCTCACACAGATCCATGCTGATCATTCAGAGAAAACTGTTGCATTTGCATCCAGAACAGTTACAAAGTAAGTATTCAACTGTTGAAAAAGAAGCTCTAGCATGTGTTTGGGCAACAGAAAAATGAAGAACCTACCTATGGGGTAGAGAATTTACCTTATGCACAGATCATAGCCCTTTAATTACACTGCTTACAACAAAGGGACTAGGAAGAGCTGCAATGCGTAAAGCTAGATGGTCAGCAATGCTACTGAATTTCAGCTACAAAATGCAATACAAACCAGGTTTGAAAAATGTTACTGCTGATTGTTTGTCATGTTTACCTTTACCTGCAGCTTCTAATACACTGGATGAGGACATAGAAGTTGTAGCACTGACTCATTTACTATCATATACAGTTACAGCAGCTGATTTTAAGCAAGCTTGCCTCACATGTCCAATCCAAGTAAAACTACGGGACATCTTACAAAGCAAATGGCCAAATGCTGAGAAGAAACTCAGTCCTGATCTTCAACCTTACTACAGGATTAGACATGAACTGTCCTTCCTTAGTAGATGGTTATGTTGTCCGTGGAGCTCATCGCTTACTGGTACCAGAGACCTTGCAAGAAAATCTCATACAACTTGCACATGAGAGTCATCAAGGAATTATACGTACATAACAAAGACTGTGAGAACTGTACTGGTGGCCAGCAATGGATGTTGATGTGGTAACTGCCATTCATTCTTGTGTTACTTGTCAGAATCATGACAAAACAGCTATTACACATACACCACCACTTCAGCCAGAACCATTTCCTGATTCAGCATGTGAAAAACTTGTTATTGATATTGTGGGTCCTTTTGCAGATGATCCTATAGACTGCAGATTTGCTATAACTCTGATAGTAAATGGCCAAAAATTGCATTTGTTTCTCATATACACCAGCTACAGTAATAAGGTAATTCAAAGGAGTTAATATCAGATAAAGGACCACAGTTTGTCTCATCTGAGTTTGTATTCTTTCTGAGAGAGTGGAATATTGTGCACAGGAAATCTTCAGTGTATTACCACAAGCAAATAGAGAAATCGAGCGAAGTCTGAAAGAAGCACTACAGACAGCAAACCTTACTAGGAAATCTTGGAAAGTATTTACAATATAATTCCTACATAAGCTACATGCTACAGAGCTACATGCCATGCAACAACCCAAGCATCTCCAGCTGAATTATTACATGGTAGACAAATGCACACTGTTACTTTTCAGACATCAAGCTTCCACAAAATACTCTACTAATTCTCGGCTATCAAAACACAAGTGGCTTTGTTGGGCTCATACAGTGGGCATCCTCACACTTATGTTCCACAGACGGGACCACACAACGTTTACATTTACATAGTTAAATAGTTTGGTTGAAAAAAGACCAAAGTTCAACCAAGTTCAACCCCCAAACAAACCCCAGTGTACATTTAGCAACACAGAGCTGGAATGGGGATAAAAAGCTGCCCAAGCAAATAAAATTAAAGCAGCCCCCACACACACACACAGACACACACAAAGACACACACACAAACACACACAGAGAGAGAGACACACACACACACACACACACACACAGAGACACACAAACACACAGAGAAAGACACAAAAACACAAACACACTGAGACACACACACAGAGACACACACACTTCCCTCCTTCTACCTCTCTCCCTGGAACTTTGTGTAACAGGACTGGAACTCTCTGACACCTCCCAGCCTATCTGCTGGCCAGTCAGAGGGATGCTGCCTTTCCCTGACAGATTGCCGCACTCACAACCCGTCTGCTGGCCAATGAGAGGGACCAGGGCTGGAACTAGGGGTAGGCATTGTAGGCACATGTCTAGGGCACAAAGCATGGGGGCCGTGAGGCATGTACTGTACCTTTCAATGCTGCCTACCCGAGTCTGGTCCTCATAGTACAGCTTGTTGTTCCAGATACGCAACGTGAGGGGTGACGATGTGGGTCATTGCACATGTGTGCACACTCATTGCGAGGTGGGGGTGACGCGGTCATTTAGCATGCATTGTAACCTAGGTTCTCCCAGTGATGGGGCAATGTGGCCGGCTGGTTTGCCTGGGGCGCCAGGTCAGCATGGCCCGGCCCTAAGAGTTAAGTTGCCTTTCCATGATTGCATGCATGCTGTACTGCCCGGCCCATTCCAAAAGTATGTGGAGGGGCCCTTCGGGCCCGATTGTACAGATTGCCAGTCCAGGCCTGTATCCACATCACCTGGCAGGGCATTGTTATGAAATTTCAAATTCAGAAAGAAATCTAAAGTTGTTTATGGCTAACTGCCATGTAATCTCCATGCTCTCAGTCCTGAACCAGTTATTATTTAGACTAGTAACCCCTGAATCAAGACTATGAGACATATAGCTGCATAAGTGTAAATCTGGTGGGCATGGAGCATGAGACATGGCCTGTCTAATAACCTTTCACAGCATCTACAAAGCTATGGAAACATTGTGCCATTTGATTCATGGCAAGCCTTTTTCCCCCAAAAATCTATTCTTTACTATACTTTATTTTAAACATTTTCACTGCATTTTGGAAAATATTAACAAAACAATTCTGCAAACATCTACAGAAATGAATTGGCTGCGGGATTCCTTTTTCCTTTCAACCTTTGAAGAATATGCCAATATATCAAAGTAAACCAAGCAAAAAACAATATTCATTTAAATTGCAATCCAATATATAATTTATTTGCATTCCCTTTAGAACTGACTGATTAAAACTTAATAAAATATAATCCACACATATACAGTTATAGAATGGTTGATTTCCCATATGTGGGTGTATATAATAGCTTTCATAACTACTTCTCTATGGACTGGTAACATTCTGAGGTCCTTGTCGGATATGTAATTAAATTTTCTGTCCTCAGCCTGTAAAGTATTCAGCTTATATTTTTACTTTCTCAAGCAGAAAAAAACATGACAAAGTCATAATCGTATTTTTAATTGAATACACTGGAAAGGAACTCTAACAGTAACTAATTACCTTTCATGTTGAATAGCTAACTGGTAACATGACAGCTGCTAGTAAGTGTGACTAATTATTTTTTATTAGACCAGTTACAACAGGGTGAACTGAGTATAGTTACTGAAAAAGTAAGGTTTGGTAATGTGATATGTCAGGCCACATTAGTGTGCGTCTGGAATCCTGAAGAGACTTGTTGGGGGCTTACAGATGAAATGTAATGCAATTCATTTTCACAGATTATTGGATGTAGCTAAACAGCTATATGAAAGTATTACAACTATTGCAAGCACAGCAGAAAGTTAGCCTGGGAGGCAAAAACCTTTTGTAATTACCAGTTTTCTCCAGCTTCCTGCAATATTTCAGACTGGTAAAACTTTGACTGATCTTGCTACCATCAATATTTATGGATGTCTAATGTAATTCACTGACATGTAACAAACTATTTTGTCATTTATAATTTCTTCTCTGTGCACAGAATAGTTCAGTCATAAAGGACATATTGCATATTTTTACAATATTCAATTTTAATGAATCCATTTTGATATACTATATTTAAAGGGCAAGGAAAGGCAAAGAAATTAAATCCAATTTTTACTTTCTTTAATGAAAAAGAAATCTATCACCAATATACTTTAATTAGAGCTGTGGATAGGAATTGTCAGATGGTTCCTAACTTCTGGCAGGGAAACAATCATGTTGTGTTTGGTAACAATTAAAGCATATGTATCTTAAAGCAATATATACATTCTTCACATGACATAGTCCTTGGTCCATGCAGGTAGTGTATTTACCAGTTTTCTCCAGCTTCCTGCAATATTTCAGACTGGTAAAACTTTGACTGATCTTGCTACCATCAATATTTATGGATGTCTAATGTAATTCACTGACATGTAACAAACTATTTTGTCATTTATAATTTCTTCTCTGTGCACAGAATAGTTCAGTCATAAAGGACATATTGCATATTTTTACAATATTCAATTTTAATGAATCCATTTTGATATACTATATTTAAAGGGCAAGGAAAGGCAAAGAAATTAAATCCAATTTTTACTTTCTTTAATGAAAAAGAAATCTATCACCAATATACTTTAATTAGAGCTGTGGATAGGAATTGTCAGATGGTCCCTAACTTCTGGCAGGGAAACAATCATGTTGTGTTTGGTAACAATTAAAGCATATTTATCTTAAAGCAATATATACATTCTTCACATGACATAGTCCTTGGTCCATGCAGGTAGTGTCCTGATTCTCTCAGTATGCCTTATAGGTTAACTTTCTTCTGCCCTATTGCGGTTGGCATTAGGAGTAGGAAAATGTCCTTCATCAAATGGAACATCTGCAAAGTCATATCTAGCAGGAGCAAGGCGACTTGCATTCCATATGCGTCCATCAGACCGTTCATATGTGTATGGTCCTCGCCGGCGTCTCACTTCAAGTGGTGTAGTAAATTTAGATTGTCCTTGTTTCAGTATTCCTGGCTGAAAGTGCACTTCCCTTGGACCACGTTTTCTATCAGTATAAGCCTTGCATTTGTCTTGGTGACGTTTGACAATATAAGCAGTAGATGAGTTTGTAGGAACTGTTTGATGTCTGCAACATGTAACTTAGTGTGCATCTGTCTGCCATGTTATAATTCAGCTGGAGATGCTTGGGTGGTTGCATGGCATGTTGCTCTGTAGTTATGTAGTTCCTGTGATACAGTCTCCCTTATAGAGTAGGGCCATCGCCTCAATTTCTGATGTACTGGTTTTACATCTGGTCTCAACTTCACTTTGTGTACAAAGTTCTTTGTACAGCCCAGTGGAATGTTGCTTTGAGGTGAAATTTTAGACACAGGCTGTGTGGCAGGTACTGGTGCTGTGGTAATGAGACCATCCACTAATTGTAGGTTTACTGCAGCAAAGAGATCTCTTCCAAGTATAGCAGTACCTTTATCCACAATGTAAAAGTCACATTTTGCTGTATTTGATTCAAATTGTACAGTTACTGGCAAGCAACCAAGCAAAGGGATTGGATCCTTTAAGTAACTGACCAGTTTCAGGCCTGGTGCAACAAGTGGATCTTTTGCAAAGTATTTCAAGAAAATATCCTTTGGTAGTATAGAAACAGCTGAACATGTATCAATGTTAATGGAGTGCCCCTTGTCAGCAGAAGCAGCACTGACACTGACAGTGCATATAAACTTGTCTGGAATAAATGTACTAGCTTTATCCACACTTAATACTGTAACATTTGCAGTAGTGACTTCATGAACATCTTTAGTAGAACTACGGCAGACAGTAGCAAAGTGACCTGGCTTTAAACATTTGCGGCACTGTATAGCTTTGGCAGGACAGTTAGCATAGTTTGCAAGGTTCAAAAAAAAAATTTAAGCTCCAAAGAGTCTCATTTTAGAAAGTTTAAAAAATTTCAATGTTTATTCATCATAAATTAGTAAAAAAATTCATATACAGACCAACTTGATCCTTCGCCTTACGCGTTTCGTACCCCCTGGTACTTAATCATAGTTTGCAAGGTGTTGTGTTGAACCACAGCGTAAGCAGTATTTTTTATTTGTATTCGCTGCACGGTTTTGCAGTGAATCCCTTTCCTTAGCACTGTATTTTTCCTGTGACAGTGTATTATTAGGCCACAGTTTTGAATTCACAATCCATACATTCCCAGCAGTTCCCTGACTGAGAGTTTTAGCCTCTGCCACAGCTGTTTCAACTTGGCAAGCAACTGTAATTGCCTTTGCAATCTTGCTCTAGGAGCAGTCTCCCTCTAATGCGTGGTGAGTTTGTTTTTTCCACTATTTGGTCTCTTAGCATTTCATCTGTTAGATTCCCAAACTCACAGGTGACAACCAGCTCTCTCAAAGCTGCTACAAAATGTTCTGTGGATTCGCCATTATGTTGTCCACGCTGGGGGAATTTATATCTTTCAGCAACCACATTTACTTTTGGCACAAAAAAGTTCTTTATAGCAGTAAGAACAGTTTCATAAGTTCCAAAAACAACAGCAGCACTCCGGTATATTTGAAGAAGTGATAAACTTTACTTAAAGTGCATTTAGGCAACGTTTTGGGCTACACAGGCCCTTTCTCAAGCCATAATTTAACAATGTCCACACTTGTTTAAATACTCACTAAGTGGGAGGAGTTACAATTTACCCCTCCATTTTAACCATAATTCAGTGAAACATTTCTCCCATCATTCACAGTGAAACATTCAATTGCAGTATAAATATTAAAATTGTAATAAATAGTAACATTAAATGTTATGTGATTTATATGTCTCCACTACTTAAGAAAATGATGTGATAAAAATGATTATTTGTGAAAAGTTACTTTGCAAAAAAGTGTTAAACAATGAAATTGTCAATTGTCAATTTTGGAATTGATGTAAGTAATCCCTGGCAGGGGGTATAGCTTGCACCTGGGGCTGAAAAGAGCTTATTCTGCTTTTGGAGCACACATACATTGAATTAGTTTGAAGCAGTTTCATAAGTATCATCAGGTAATGGTAATGTATATGTAACGCTAATCTGGGCTATCCAGACCACAGAAAGTTAAAATGTCCAGCTATTGGTATGAGCATGGGTTAGATTGGACTCTCTCTGCAGGATCCCGGGCCTTCGCTAAGTGGAAGCATTCCTTCTATGGTGTAGTGCAACTAAAACACCCAGACACTATGCATGCAACTTACAATGATGGGAGCCAGGAGGTTCTTGGTGCAAACAAGGAAAAATGGTTTATTATGTCAGAGACAAATATCCTCAGGTTTACTCACGCAGGAGTTGAGCATATAGCAGGAGCACAGAAGTCACACAGACAGGTACAGCACTTTGGAGCAGTTGCACCCTCCCGAAGCCTTGACAGTCCTCCCTTTCTCCAGGGAGCTCCAAGACAGCAGCCTCAACCCTCACAGTCCCTCTTCTCTGAGGTCCCTGCACTCAGGTATTTCAAAACCTGCGGGAAGCTACTTCCTTCTATCAATCCTCGGCGGAGCTACAACTGCTCATGCTGCTAAAAACTTTGTCTCCCTCTTCCAAGAGAGTCTATCACCAAACTCCCCTAGGCTAGCTATACCTCATTCACGGGGTTGCCTGGTCCCTGACTTCTTTTCAGAGCAAAGGCCTTTCTGTACCCAGGTCCCCCCTGGGCACACCCTGCTAGATCAGCATCCAGAGGCCAAAGAGGAAGCTGCCACTCCCTTCCCAGCACTATACAGTGTAAGGCAGGAAATCGTCATTACACTCTGGGCTGTAACCATTGGTTAGAAGCATGCACTTGCAACATCACCTTCTGCCTCGTAACAGAGATCAGGGACTTAATTCCATAGGTGCCAAACAGAAACCTATGGGTCCCTACATATAGAATATACTCTGTCCCTCTGCTCCCAGGCAATGAATAAGTAAAGCACACTTTATAGCTGCAGAAATCTCCCCCTGGTCAGCAGCAATAATGTAATTATCAAACATACAGATCCAAGCAGTAAAAGGTATGGTAGGCTCACCAGGGTTTGGTAGAAAAGGTGCAGGCTGCTGCAGAGGTAGAAAAGACATCCTTGTCGCCATTTGTTGTGTTTGGTAGACAGGGATTAGGAGGGTATATGCTGCCATTACATAACAGCAGTAAGTCTTACTTTCACTTTCAAGCTGTACAGAAAGTCCTGTGTATGCACCTGCAGGCCATTTGTAAAAAACACCACAAATCATACTTGTGAACAGCAGGGGGAGCCCCTGCCTTACTTACCAGCCATGCAGAACTCAAGCAGCTTTGTTTTTTGATCATTTCTGATGATCCCTAAGAAGCACAGACCACACTGAGCATGTGTATGTAGTCTAGTCTTGCAAAGATCTATAACAAAGTTACAAGATGACAGCCCCCTGTGGCCAACTTTGAAAGCATAAATCATTTGTTTGATTGGGCTTGTGGTGCAGTAAGTTCATGTTTAGTATACAGAATACAGCATTTCTAGCCTTATTCTATTTTAGACTTTCCTTTAAATAGTGCTATATAAAGTACAGTTTGCATCAAATTATTTATATAGAATGTATATTAAATATTGAGATATTTTTTCTGCTAAAAGCTGTTAAAAGTCTTAAGACTGTGATGGTGTCAACTATACTATGTGATCTAAGACAGAAAAAGATAAATGAAGACATAGAGCAAGTGTCAGCTAATTGCTTGCAAACTTAAACCACTGTAACTCCTCCTGATGCCTATTTATGTATATATAAACTAAATTTATATAGCCGATTCATCATGCGCAACTCCAGAAAAAGAATTACAAGGCATGTTGTTTTTATGCACTGTGGTCTCAAAAGCATCCATTGATCATGAAAATAATAAAAGACTTTATGACGTAATGAGCTATCCAAGAACACCATATCAGGCTTTTCTAAAGGATTAGGTTTAGCTGCATTTCCAGGTACTAAAGGGGAATATACACCTGTTTTAGCTGTTTGTTGTACTATACTATGCAGAACAATGCATCTGCAGCATTTTTTAGTCATGATTTTGACCACATTTTTGTATTTTAAGAGTAAATTTAGTAACAACACAGAGTGTGTATGTGTCTGTTGGGTGTAGAGACAAAAACAACAGGGATTATATGAGCTCCAGAGCTACCATGAGACTGACTAATTGCCAAAGCAACATGGCTAGTCTAACCAATGACAATTTCCCCCCCACAGTTCACAATTTACTGTATCTTGCCCTCACTTTTTTGGCCACCATGTAAGGTGGCCACACGCCTCTTACTTGTGTGTCATTACTGACTACGCATGCCTGTGGGCAATTAAGTCTCACTGAGGGTGCCAAAGTGCTTTTTTAACTTGTTTTTTTTCTTGAGCAGCCAGTGCCATTGTTTCTGTTCAGAGATAGTGGTAAGATTATGCTGTGGTGCTCATTTAGAAAGTTCCCCAGGCTGCAGCAGTATTTTTCAAAAAGGAGTACTGGCCTGGTAAAAAAATGTAGCAATTTACTGAAGGATGTCCAACATTTAAGTGGTAAATAAGGCTTTCTTTGTCCTATGACAATGCCCTCTGTTTTTTTCCCCAACATACGTATAACCAGTGCAAGATGTAGTGTGGACTGCACACTGCATGTGCTAAGTGATTGGTACTCCAAGTAGCACAGTGTTGCAACCCTAAGGACTAACCAATCCTGATTTTTAATAGTGTAAATACATTCCTACAGTCATTAGATTAGGGGATACCAATGGAATGCACTGGAACCATCAATAAAGAGGTTGAAGTAGAAGAGGTAAACTTTAAAGACATGTTGTAATCTCAATAAAACGAATTCCTTATTTTGCAACCTTCATCTGGTTCATAGAGGATAGCTAATTCTATTTATTTAGGATATAATTTAATTAATTCTGCATTTGTATTATTTTTGCACATTCCTTTATATTTTGTTTTCTCTTTTATTAATTACTAAATATATGGATAATAAAAAACAATAACAACAGAAAATCTACCCATTTAGAAAATATCCTGTTGCTGGAGCATATTTATAATTTTGTGTTCTGCAAGCCAATCAAACACCCTCAACTAAACAAAGGACTGAAAAAAACACGTCAAAGATCATCAAAACTAATAAATAAAAGGTACATACAGTTTAAGATATTGAAATAAAATGGATAATTCCCTTTACTGCAATTTAAAATGATGCCATGGTTTCTTTTTTATTTGTTAAAAAATAAAGCAATCATAAATTGAAACTGCAATTTCAATAAGTTAATTCTGTTTCAGTAACTTTTATGTACCTCTATAACACAGTGTTTTATTGCTTTATTTTACATGGCTCGGAGACACAAGGTTCTACATAATGAAAACATTAGCCTCAAAATAAGTATTTGTTTTACTTCGGGTACAGTTCTTCAGGGGAAAAAAGCTCGATGAGCCAGAACCCCCTTCCTTAACTACCGGACTGAAATCACCATGTTAACTAGATTATTTTAATTGGTTGGCCATTTCTAGGGCTGTCATAAAATAAACAACTTTTGAACAATTTTACTCTAAGAAGGAAGACATACTTTTTGTTGTTGATTGCAATTGTATTGGCATTAAACAAGGGGGGAAATGTAATTAAAGTCGCTAAGAGCAAAACATTGAGCACCAATAAGAGTAAAAATCCACATCTCGCAATGCAATATTTTCCTCAAACAGTTATTGCATTGCGAATCGTTATTACGCAGTGCGAATTGTAATTGCACACTCTTAAGAAGTGCTTGAGGTGTCGTAATCTTTTGGAGCAAACATTGCGACTTTTTCAGTAAGAAGTTTTTTTACATTGACAGCGCAAACATTAGCACAAACTAGAAAATTCGCAAACGGCCTTCCACTAGCGGAAGTGGGTTTGCAAAAGGTATATTGCATTCGCGCAAAGGCTTAACTTTTCGCATTGCGAATAGTTTTTTGCGTTACCGACTTATATTATATTCCCCTACAAGAATCTACTTAATTTATTAAATGGCAACTAAACTCTAAAATAGAATAATGTTAGAAATTATGTATTTTGTATAGTAAACATAAACATGAACTTACTGCACCAGAAGCCTAATAAGACAAATGATTTATGCTTTCAAATTTGGAGCAGGGGGCTGTCATCTTGTAAATTTGTTTAACATCTTTTCAATATCAAGACTACGCACATGCTCAGTGTGGTTAAGCTTAGGGATCATCATAAATAATCAAAAATTAAAAGTCAAATAATATCTGCCATAGAAGCCAATACAGAAAGACTGATTAATAATGAGAATATACAGACTGCACTGGGTCTGTGGATACAAATCTTTACACAGTCGCCGGCTGCTCAACAGGGAATCAAACAAAGCTGATCCAGTTCTGGGAAGTAAGGTGAGGGGGGCTCTCCCTGCCATTTGAAAGTATGATTGTTTCCCTGCAGAGCAGTTAAGGACCGTCTGACAATTCCTATCCACAAATGAAGGGGGAATTTCACTGCATACAGTTAGACTTGTTATAAAAACAGTAGACTTTTTTTAATTAAAGTATATTCAAAATATATTTTTTTCATTAAAGAAAGTAAAAATGGGATTTTATTTTTTTTTTGCCTTTACATCCCCTTAAAATGTCAGCATTTGCTTTGAAAGATCTGTTCTGATGCTATGCTGTGGTTGAATTTTATATTTTCTTTATCCTGTATTATTATATGGTATGTTATAAGCCTATTTTGCGATTATGCTTGGCATGCTCCCTTCATAAGTTAAACAAAAAAAAACTAAGTGCCAATACAAAATGCTACATTTCCTGCTATTCAGATTCAGTTGTAATAAAGGAGGAACCATAACCTAAAATAACTTGATCTACAACAAGCTGTGAGTGATCTCAGAGCTGGACATTATTTGGGCAGGTTTATGGTTAACTGAAAGGAACTGTGGCCTAAAAAGTAACAGCTGAAACACACCATGCTTTCCTGAAACCATTGACGTCATAATAATGTGTAGGTCCTTGGTTCAGTAGTGCAGTGTGCCTACGTTCCTAAATTTTTCTATAGCTATTTCTTATATGAAACACAAAAATGTTTAAGTTTTATTGATATGAAAAAGATATCTTGTTGTCACAAAATGACCTTGTTTGCACTGCCACATATTGCTTTCTACATTTTTTAACAAAAATATTATATACTGTTGCCCACACTTTGGTGTTTATGCCGCAAGGCTGTCTTGTATTGTATAGTTTTTGAGCGTTGATACCTGCTTATAACAACACTCAAATCTATTGAGGTTTAAGGATAAATTTTGACATTCAATCCATGTATTATGTATAACATTTAGCTGAAAGCTGAAATCATAAACTGATAAAAAATGTCTGCTTCACTCTGCAAGTCCTTGGAGTACCGACTTTAACTATTGTTGCATGTTTACCTTCATCATTGTAAGCACACACATACTTTCTCCATACCTGACTGAAGTTTAGTTGTAAGTTATACTTGGATGAGGGCAACAAGATCATGCATTTTTGTTGTTGTTTCGTTTCTTATTCATGATGCTAGGGACCTGCTTTTGTTGCACCATCCACTGATCTGCTTGCATAGAAAAACATACTTTTATACAGTATTCAAACAAGATTTAGACAATATATCTGAAGAGACTTCTAGATTTATTTGGGCTCATTGCTATATCTAAATGCAATTTGCATATATTACAGAGAATGAAAAAATGAGTGTTTCATATATATTTAAATTATGCTTTTTTTTTGTCTCATTATTTAAATATTAATGTCACTTAAACAATTGGGCACAAATGCAATTGACACATCAAAAGCTAGGAGGCCCATTTGTTAAAGTTGTGAATAAGAGGATGCCTGTAGGCAGGGCCGCCATTAGAAATCACAGGGCCCCGTGCAACAAAGACCCGTCCACCCTGCCCCCAAGCTCTGCCCACTCCACACCACAGTTAAAAGACCACACAGACATCAGCTCTAACAAAGGTAAACTCCCACAAACACAAGTTATAAAAATATAATGATGATCATGGCCCCCTTATAAGTTAAAAAAAATGTGGTTCCCTTACCAGTTAATAAAAATTGGGGCCCTAGAGAATATTTAAATAAAAACATTGGTGGCAGGGCCCACCTAACAAGTAAAAAAAAAATTGAGGCCCAAAAGAATATTTTTTAAAAGAAACCTTGGCGCCAGCCCCCCCCCCCCCTTACAAGTAAAAAAAAAAATTGAGGCACCAGAAAATATTTTTTTTAAAAAACATTGGTGCCAGGGCCACCCTTACAAGTAAAAAATAAATTGGGGCCCCAGAGAATATTTTTAAAAAAACAAGACTTCAGTGTTGCCTCCTTTCGTGACTTTGGGTCTTTTCGCCACTTCAGGACTGAAATTTCAGCTCCTTTCATGTCTTTTCACCGCTTTGGGACTTCAGCTATTTTCGTGGCTTCAGTTCTTATCGCCAGACTTCGACTGTTCTTCTGAAATTTGGCTCTTTGGGACTTCGGAAGGATGGCACAGCTTTGCCACTGCCAGGTACCCCCTTCAGGGGGTATTGCTATATAATGTTATACAGGGAAATCAACATGTATATTAAAACCCTGCATAGTTACACCATTGCAGAATTAATAGCATGTAAAAGCAGCACTCTAAGGGGGGCAATTCTCTAAAGAGTGCTTATCCCGTATGCTAATTAGGCATTTCTAGCATAATTTCACTTTGCCTGACGAAGTAACGGTAGCACAACTTTGCTACAGTTCTCCCCACTGGGGGAAATTCACTAAAGCGCAAAGCACAAATACATTTTCGGAACTTCACCGGTCCCTCGGAATCTTGGTGGATTTGCCCCTAAGCCACCTGCAGCAAATCCACATGAATACAGAATACAACAGCCTGCCCAGCAGCATCAGTACTGATACACTGACTTGCCCAGATGCTGTAGTATCATTGTAAATGGCAGCTATAACCTTTAGAACTTAAAATAAAGGAATATGTGTTGACTTTCTGTGCTTCTAGCTCCATTAACGCATGTTAACTCAGTCCTATAACAATCATTCAGCTGCAAAAAACAGCAGTACACAAATTTTACTTAACGCTGTAGGGAAATATAGTTCTCTCAGCCCTTTCTGCTCCAGCAGTAATACAGAGCTTTACTGGACAACAAAGCTACATTGCCCAGTAATATTTGCTTCAAAGGGATGCTGCCAATCCCAGCACATGACCCCGCCTACTCCTTGCTGTGCTGACGCAGCTGGTTGGCTTGTAAAAGGTTTCTTTACGAGACGTCAGGAAGTAATATGAATGCGCATGTTTGAGGGGAATAGTTAAGCTAAGGTACTATCTTAAGTTATCTTGATAGTGCTTCTTTTGTTTCATAAGTATGTTTTTATATTAAAGCTAGATCAATAAGAAGTAGTAGTAGAAGTCTGGGACTAAAGAAAGATGGCATGGCTTCTCTTCTGTCAAGGGGGCCCCGGCTCTTTCTAAAAGTGCAGCACTGCCGGGCTCCCCTTCAGGCCTGGGCCCGGGAAACTTGTACTCCCTGTGCCCCATGATGGTGGCCCTACCTCTAGGGAAGAGGAAGTGCCCCTCAATGAGGAAGGCTGTCTGCTTCCAAGAAACCTTTTGGTGTATCCCAGGCGACTGCGTCCGTTGCTCTATCCAATGTTGTAGGAAGTAGGCTGCTTCAGTTGCTGCATCTAATGCTGTGAAGAAGAATAATCTTCTGGGGACAAAGGAGTATGCTGCTTCAGTTGCTGCAACCAATGCTGTGAAGAAGAAGAATCGTTTGTAGAAGAACTATTTGGAGAAGAAGAAGTAGGCTGCTTCAGTTACTGCATCTAATGAATATGCTAGAAAGCCTTATGGCCATGGTTTTGTAAGCAAAGTAGAAGACCAGAGTGTTGAAACCGTTGCCCTCATTGATTTAGTGCTGGAGGAAATCTTGTGTTGACCACATTGCCCTGCTTGCAGAAGAACATATTTTTTCTACAGTATTCAAATAATTAGACAAAAACACCACATAATCTCAGAAGAGGCTCCTGGATTTATTTTGGCTCATTGCTGTATCTAAATGCAATTCACATATATTATACAGAGGATGATATTAGTGTTTAATACCTGTATATATTTAAATTAGTATTTTTTATATTATTTGTGTAGCATCATTTAATTATTCCTTCAACTTAAACAATTGGGCACAGATATCATTCACACATCGAACACTAGGGGGCAGATTTACAAAATTCACATGAAGAATTCAAAGTTCGATTGAATTTCAAAAAGATTCGAATTAGAATGTTCGAATATGCAAACTAGGCAAATCGATCCTATTTTTTTCCTATTCGATCATTTAACCAATCGAATTGCGGTAAAATTCTTCGAATTTGAGGGATTTTACTTCACATACTATTCCCATGGTCGAATTTCGATTTTTTTTTTCAATTCGAAATTCGACCAATAGTAAATCTGCCCCTAGGTGGCCTTTTTATTAAAGGATGAATTCTAGTGGTATTAGAGATTTTGTAAACCATGATTAAACTGTATTTTTCTAAAGTCATGAATGCTAAGCAGCAGCTCAGCCCTGTGAGGAACAGCTGGACTTATGCAAAATAACAAACAGGAAAACAGGGAAGAACAGGAAATGTCTTATAAAGAGGAGATAGAAATGTCATCATACATCATCATATGTCATACGGTAGTGGAGTGCTACACCTGATTATGACTCACCAATTGTCGGTGCTGGGTGCTTGAACCGGAAGGCCCTTCCCTTGCACAGGGTCAAATGTCCATATAATGAAAAAATCCAGCAGCACACCAATGTAGTCTCAGTCACAGACTTCACTGAGACTACATTGGTGTGCTGCTGGATTTTTTCATCATATATCATCATATGTCATGTATATTTCAGATAGCAAGCTGTGAAGGAGAAAACACCTGTATAGAAGAGGAAGTGCTCCTCAATAATGAAGGCTGTCTGCTTCCATGAAGCCACATCCTTTGGTGTATCCCAAGAGACAGCTTCCAATGCTGCATCCAATGCTGTGAAGAAGTAGGGTGTTTGGGTTCTTGCATCCAATGCAAGTTGCATGTTGGCCTCATTGTTTGCCTCATTGATATGGGTGCTGGACATGTTGTTACAGCAGGCTGGATTCACTCCTTTTACCAAATTGCGACCTGTTTTTTGAAGTTGTGCATGTGTCCCTACTACAGTCTGGTCCTATTCTTCAAGAACTGAAAAATGTTCAAGTTATTTAAATAAAGATTATGTAAATAGCAAAAAAAAAAACACAAATTCTATGAAATTTAATAAAAGATCGAAATATAAAAACTATGAACAGAAGAAATACTACCATTTCTAAAACTTCTAAAAATGAGACTATGAAGATTCTCAGAATTACTGGCAAAAATAAAACCAAAAACCTCTAAGGGGGGGAATGTAATTAAAGTCGCAAAGAGAAAGACAATTCACACGAATAAGAATACAAATCCACATCTCACAATGTAATATTGTTCCTTAAACTGTTATTGAATTGCGAATTTTAATTGCACACTTTTAAGAAGTGCTTGAAGGTGTCGTAATAACGACTTTTTCAGTAAGAAGTTTTATTACATTTACTGCATATTGGAATAAACCATAAAATTTGCAAATGGCCTTCCACTGTTGGAAGTCTCTGGGTTAACAAAAGCTATATTAAATTATATTAAATTTGCACAAAGCTAAATTTATTCGTGCAAAGGCATAGCTTTTCACTTTGTGAATAGTTTTTCCGTTACTGACTTTTATTACATTCCTCTGTAAAAGTCATAATGGCTATAAACAAAAGCCCAATAGAATAAGAGCAGCTCCCACTGATATATATGGGATCTCAACTGCTTTTAATTGGAGAAGTATTGTATTAGAGTTTTTTGTGGTTTTTACACTTAATAAATCTTGAAGTTTTAGTTTTAGACGTTTTATTTTTTATAAATCCAAATGTGTCAGATTTGTGACATAGTCTGTCCATTTTGAATGACACAGTTGTGGTGGACACAAAGCAGTTGTGTCAGACATAGCACAATTATGTCCAATTTAACTCCTGCATTGGACAAAAATATCACTTGAATTAGGGAAAAAATTGTAAATGGAAAAAAATAGAGATTGTGCTCAAAATGGCACTTTGCACGTTGCGTACTTTGCACAGCTCCGTACTTCTATAGTTACTTGTAAAGTCCGTCTGTCATTAAGGGCGTTGTTTACTAAACCTTGATTTTTTTTCTGGTCAGGCTTTCTGCTGCAAAAATTTGAACTTTTTTTGGAAAAAAAACTAGAATTTTTTGAGATACACTATACCCTGATGCTGCAAAAAGTCAGAATCTGCAAAACTGGCATATTCAAAGTCATGTATATATTATTGGCAGATGTCCCTATCCCAATTTGAAGATATTGTGGTCTGAGCTGGGTTTAGCCTGATTATCTTTAAAATTCAGGGTTTTAGGGTGATAACCCCAAAAAAAGTGATTTGTACAATATTATGTATATTCATGATATACTGTATGTACATGTTTTAGCTAGATTTTACCAAGTTTTTCCTCACCTGGAGTTTTTCCGAGTTATTTTATTGATAAGGTAAAATTGTGGATGGGAGTTTGATTGAGCTTTGTTTAATAAATAAATTACAAAAATTTGGATTTTAGTAAATAATCCCCTAAATGAAGGCAAATAAAAGTACAAAGTAAATGACAAATAAAGGGTTTTCAAGGATGACACTGTATCAGAGCCAGTAACTTATTAAAGAAGCAGTTCAAAACAGTAAGTGCATTTCCACAGTTCGCTCAGTTTGCTCATTCATGCACCTTTCCCTATACTTTACAAATTCAAAGATCATTGGTATTTTTACTAATGCAGCCATTGTCCTAGGCTGTGCCAGGGGATGTGAAGAAAATAGATGGGGCACATAAACGGTATACATAAATGACTTGATCTGAAAGCATACTCAGGAGGTTGAGAGGCTGATAAAGCTTGTTAGTGAGGTTCTATTTGTAATAAAACACAGAATTTTCAGCCACCAGGGGTTGAGAGGCTGATAGAAATGGTTCCTGATGTACATTAAATTGGTGTAAATGCACTATATTTCAGCTGCCAGGATATCAGAGGCATAAGCAGAGCGCTCTGCTTTAATCTGTGTAATTTAGCAGGGACTGTGCAGCACCTTTCGTAGAAGGCAGACAATATAAATCCATATGAAAATAACAAATTTCATGTTAGTTTTTTCTCTACATACTACCACACTTTGGAGCAAATTTACAAAAATTCACATAAAATCGCTTGAATCTGTTCGAAATTCGATAAGCATTCGACTATCGAATGTTTATCGAATAGTTTTCGGCTATCTTTTTCCTCGATATTCGAATACCGATTGTTTGATTTCACGAAAAAATCTTACTTTTTCCTTCGAGCGCTCGAAAAATTTGTACAATTCGAACGATTGCCTCAATCAATCGAATGCCTCATTCGATCGTACGAATGGTATTTGAGCAGGTGTTTGTAAAAGAAGCCTATGGGGGATTCCCATAGGCTTCTATTGGTATTCGGTAGGTTCAATCTGCGAAGTAGGCAATAAATTTTAAAGTTAAAATCCTTTGATCGTCGAATGGTCGAATATTCGATCGATCATTCGAATTTTCAGTATTCGATGATCGAAGTGGCCAAATTTGCATATTCGATCCTCCGAAAAAATCGTACAATCGGAATTCGAACGAATTCGATCAAACTTCAATCTCTTCACGTGAATTTTGTAAATGTGCCCCTTGCCATTTAGGCAGGTTTCACATAGCTGCACAGCCCTATCTCTGCAGGGCCATAGTATTTGAGCTATGACTAATTGCAATATTGCAGCTTTGCTGAGATTGTTGCAGAGGTGTAAACAAATTGGAAACAGGCAAGCTTCTTCAGGTTCTAAAACATTTATTTTCCCAACTGGAAAATGTTGTGCCTATGTTATTGATGGTATTTCCTAACCTTTCAAAATGTCTGTTATAATACTAAGCAGTTTATAAATGAAATATATGTTTCGCCATATTTTATTATTAACGAGAACCACAAGCTATTCCCCTGAGGAAGTTGATTAAACAGCGAAAAGCATTGGGCTACCAACTGGGCCACTGATTTAATAAGCTGATTCATGATCTAATAAGACAAAATTGCAGTTCCATGAGTTTTGTATACATAACCCAAAATAGACAGGTTTGATATCATTAACTCCAGTCAGAAACAAGCAACACTATGCTGTCTCTAATTTGATGACACTTTGTTATGTAAACTGAGGTTCCAGCTTGGATAGTGCAACCTGCTGCTCCCAAAAAAATACTGGTGCATCTCTTTTTATTCAGTCTGGTTACCCTACAGTGCAAGCCCAGCAATGGCAGCTCCCAAGTGACAAATGAGTGTCACTAAGGTAATGTGTTTACCTGTTACCTGTTTACATTCCACACATTTGTGACTATAGTCATACAGACATTTTGGGAAACTTTTGGAAACATTTTTGTTATACCAGTTATGGTCTAAATGAATCTTTTTCTGTCTAAGCTCTGAAAAGTACAATGTTGATGCCAGTGATCAACTGTAAAATGGTAACAAATAAACTATTTGGTACAAAATTAAGTTAAACAACAATATAAGGTACTGTAGTATAAGCTCTGCAGGTATCTTATTGAAATGAAAATCTGATAAAATAAAGTTATTAGGTTGCCGCTTAGTCGTGTGTTTGATGAGAAATATCCTATGTATTACATTTTGTTATTTTTCCCTCTCATTTTGATTGCCTTTTGGCCCAGATTTTGGCATTTTCTAAAACCCTAACCTAATTTATACTCTGTGTATTCATCCACAGTGAAATTGAAAACCCTGAGGATACAGAATTATTTTCAAAAAGATTTCCCCTGATGTGGCAGAAAGAAAGAGATTGCAAATTAAACACACCTACACTATTAAACTCCTGGATTCTATGTACAAGTTCAAATGTAGATATGTTAGTTTTGATTATAATGTATTTGGTGACTAAATAAACAAATTTGTGCATTCTCACTTGGACTTGGGCATGTAGGCCAGTCTCTCACTCCTGAGTTTCAATTTTACAAATGGACTAAGTTTAACCTTTACGTTGAGCACAACTTCCCCTTGTTTGTTATAGTTTATACAGGAACAGTGGCCAGCTCTGTGTTGTACTGTAGCTCCCACCCTTCGGAGCTATAGTCAGGTGATTCCACTGGTGGCCAATAAAAGTTTGGGAGTTTTACTTTGAAAGCAGCAAGTGAGTTGCATGTAAAATGTATAATGAAGCAATAGAATTCTTAATGAATCAGATGAAATTAGAGTATAGGACTGGTCATACCAGTAGTTGGCCATCATATATATATATATGGACAAACAATGCCTGTTTTGTTTAAAGGGTAAGGCATTTTTACTAGCTTAAAGAAGAAGGAAACCCTAAAAATGAATAGGACTAAAAATGCCATGTTTAATGTACTGAACTTATTGCACCAGCCTAAACTTTCAGCTTGTCAATAGCAGCGATGATCCAGGACTTCAAACTTGTCACAGGGGGTCACCATCTTGGAAAGTGTCTGTGACACTCACGTGCTCAGTGGGCTCTGAGCAGCTGTTGAGAAGGTAAGCTTAGGGGTCGTCACTAATTATCCTGCAGAAAATGAGGTTCCCATGTAATATAAACTGATGCTACAGGGCTGATGATTAGATTCTGGTGCTAATTGCACTGGTTTATGTGCTGCCACTTACACTGTGACATTTGCATTGTATTTGCACTGTATATTTTGAGTCGGTCCCTAAGCTCAGTAACTGACAGCAGCACAGAGCATTTCAGGGAATCAGCAGAAAAGGGGATATACTGGGGCATTGTGAGGAAAACTCACCCTGGTGGTTTAGTGGGCCAGCGAGCCTGCCGCGCCTTCAGCAGGGATGCCTGCCACACTGCTCTGCTGGTTTCCTAGGACGCGCACTTCCTCTTTTTAGTGGTGCAGTGATGCTGGTGTGCGATGTCAGCAGGAAATGGCGCCAAATTCAAATTGTATTTAAAGGGACTTCAGTACTGCGTTCATTGTCCATTACTGGTTCATCTTTGCAAGTTCCTGGGTGCTATTTCTGATTATCTGATCCCTTTGTTTTAACCCCTGCCTGCCTGACTTCTCTGACTTCTGTGATACTGACCCCTGCCTGGTAATCCGACTACTCTGATATCTATATTCTGGCCCATACCTGTTTGACCATTCTTGAGTGATCCCCCGGCTTTGACCTGTCTGACTCTGCTTGTATCCTGCCCGCACCGACCCTGCCTGGTTTGACTACGTTTTCTGCCTGATCCTTGAACTGGGAACTTCTGCCCCAAAACGATTGTGCTCCTCTGCTCGTCCAGAACCTTTAGCTTGGCTCCTCTCTTAAATAAGACCTGGTGGCATCCAATTAGCCGAGGGCTCCTCCCAAGGTGAAAGGCGGTTGTTATAGGCAGAAGCAAGAGCCGAGACCAGGGAGCCTAGCATCAGTTCTGGATTTTGGGTGCCGATCATGATAGGCATCTTTGGGACACAGATCTTTACTGCTAAAGCGCTGTGGTTGCCTTGGGCTGGTACAGAAGCCCAAAACATGTTCAACATTTCTAGCTTACTTCTTTCCTTGTCCTTTAAGGCACAAAATGTCTCAATGTCCTTAATATATTGGTAATGGCTTGAGTACAGAGGACCTGTATTTGTCTATATGTGTGTATACTGTATTTCTACAATTTGGGAGATAATCACCTCTACGCTAGGTTACGTAGCACATAGGCATTCTAAGTACAACTTATTTTGCCCCCTACTTGAATTTGTATATTTTGTTTTCCCATTGGCTATTCTCAGTCATTGGTGGTCAGAGGGTTTTGAGACAATAAAAAATTTTGGCTGCAGCTGGGATCAAAATTTTGACTACAGCTTGGATTACATTGTTTTTCATATGCAGCCATGCAGTCAAACCTTTTCTGTTATGGATAAGTTAGCAGGCAGATACAGTAGCACAATTCATAAAACATATGATTCAAGCAGCATGCAAAAGAAGCTTCTCTGCACCGCAATGATTATTAGCCACAAGAGCTGGAGGCCAAATGAGCGGGGTTGGGACAAATATCTTTAGACAAATGAGGATACAATAAAGGCAAAGATGTAATCATGCTGTCATATGACCCACTCAACTGGACCAAGTTCTGCTTCCCCTGCTCAGTGTTTTTTAGAGAGGCCAGACCATTATTATTATTATTATTATTAACATGTATTTATATGCCGCCAACATATTTCATAGTGCTGGATGTGATTTAGAGTAATGTATAAAAAAGTAATGTAAAAAATGAATTCCAAAGTACAGAGCTATATAATGAAGTTAGGTACACAAAGGCAAACAAAAAAATGCAAACAGAAAAAGTGGCACAAAAGCCATGGGCAACATTTATTATTTAATCCAATAACATGAGCTTTATTGACAATCTCCATTAATATTAATAATTTCCAAAGACTGCAAGCATCATATGTGTATTTGCTCCTTCCAGCTCCTGAAACAATTCAGCCCAAGCCCAAATGTAATTATGAACATGAGAGGATTTCCTGATAATTATTCTGTCTACCTCCACCATAGCAATCGTTCAACATATAGAATAACTGTCCAGTGTTGCTTGTTGATAAAACATTGAATTGTGTTTCCAAAATGTAGACACAATACTGTTTCAGTATTCAGTACAAAAACACACACCAAGTTCAGGTTAGGAAACATTGTGATAGTAACCAACAGAAGCAAGAAGTGGTTTCTCTTATGAGAAACTGTAATTTTTTCTTCTATTATATGGGAAAACAGTAATACATAAAAAAGACTGAACTGGAAAATGTGCTGCTGTTGACAGACACTAGACCTGTCAGCTTGTAATTACTCTGTAAAGGAAAAGTCAGTGTTCTCAAGTGATAACTGACTGCACTTATGAAACTAAATCTCCCCAGCACAGTTGTTTTTAAACCTCTGGGGACAGACACACAGAGTTCCAGCTCAAAAACTCACTTCTGAACTCTGCTAGGCGTACTGCCTTTGTCTGTTAATGGAAAATATTACAGATTATCTAAATGAGGAGGACATCAAATAAAAGGAAAACAGGGCATAACTAAAAAAAATGAAAAGAACATAACACAGTAATTAGAGAAACAGCAACATCAGACTCCACTTTATTAAAAATTAAACCTTGACTGACTGCCAAATGCTTTTTCCAGTTCTGTATCTCATGTAACCGTCAAAGAAAAATATGTCAGCTAAAAATACCTACAAGGTAAAACAAAATACACATCCATCTGTTTTTATAATAAAAAAACCTTCATAAAAGTTTCCCATTGCATAGAGAATAGACTAAAATGAGAAGTCTGTAACAAATATGGCTTCTCTTAGTTCTGTATCTGCTTGTCCTACAGCGAACAAGTTGAAAGGCCATTGAGTATTGTAAATACATGTCTGCATTATAGTTTAAAGTCTGTAGCCAGGGTCAGTCTTTGGTGAATAAATTGACTGCTCTAAAACTGTAAGATGTGGTTTTACTTGAACTGACTTACTGTACCCTTCAGCAAGCATCAGTTCTTGCCACTGATTATTATCGATTATTATAACCCAGTACCCACTACAATCTAAATTTTAGATTACAATTTAGATTAAGTATAGATGTATTCAATTGTTCTATACATGCATGGGATCCGTTATCTGCAAACCCTTTATCCAAAAAGCTCAATATTATGGGAAGGCCATCTCCCATAAGCTCCATTTTATCCAAAGCATCCAAGTTTTTAAAAATGATTTCCTTTCTCTCTGTAATAATAAAACAGTACCTTGTATTTGATCCTAAGTAGGATAAAATGACTGAAGGCAAAACAACCCCATTGGGGTTATTTAATTTTTAAATCTTTTTTAAGCAGTTTTAAAGGGCAAGGAAAGGCAAAGAAATAAAATCCCATTTTTACTTTCTTTAATGAAAAAGAAATCTATCTCCAATATACTTTAATTAAAAATGTGTACCGTTTTTTATAAGAAACCTGACTATATGCAGTGAAATTCTCCCTTCATTTAGTGCTGTGGATAGGAATTGTCAGACAGTCCCTAACTTCTGGCAGGGAAACAATCATACTTATGAGGAGCCCCTGCCTTACTTACCAGCCATGCAGAACTCAAGCAGCCTTGTTTTTTGATCATTTATGACGATCCCTAAGCAGCACAGACCATACTGAGCATGTGCAGTGCCAGTGTCAGGCAAAGATGTATAACAAAGTTATTCCATGCATAGTGTTAGCAGATGGAACCCCTTATGTTTGTGCATTTCCTGTGCAAAGAGATGCAAATCTATACAGTGAGATACTGGTTATTTAATGTAAATCATGACAAGAAATGCAGAGCAACACAAGAGTAAGAAGGTTGGGTATTAAGGCTGTTAAAATATTCAATAAAAAAGCCTTGTTAGAAAGTGTCTTATGTTATGTTACATAATCCGTATGGATGTGTTTCCTTATATGGACACATCCATAAGACATATATATACATTTTGCATTTCCATTGATTATATAGCAATGAAATGTATCATACATCAGGCAGAAAAATGCCATTTTGTTATATATTCTGCTTTATCCATTCCTATATAAAAATTGATTCACTCACCGATATGAGCAAACGGATGAAACCCCATCAACACAGTACAAATATAGATGCACAATAATAAAGAGTACAGGGGAGACAGCATGTTCGCATATGTATGTATAATTAATCTTAGCATTATATAACAGCAAGATGCATCCCTTCTCACCTGGTAGTGAATGTGTTAAGTAAGCTACAACATATCTCCTTTAGTCTAGGTCATGAGATAATATAATAACGAGCTGCCGCAATTGCAGACAGCATTCTCTCATCTTCCTTGTTTAAAAAAGGGATGATCCCTCCCCATGGATCATGCAGTTGGCAGCTTTGGGAATAACAGCTTCTTTATTTTTTTCTTAGTATGTTTTTTTTTCTTGTGGCCCTCAATGACCCAACCATTTCTCCAAGGATCTGAAGTTTGACTGCAAAAGCCCACTTTCTAAGCAACTTTCTGACATCTCTTTTCAAAGGAAGTGAATTCTTAATCGCAGTCTTTGTAATTGAGCCTGGGGATCTCAGGAACTCACAGCTGCGCATGTGAATTGGATACTCTGACTGCTTTTTTTTGGAGCTGATGTTAAAGACATAATGCTAGACTTCCAGCTGAGGAAAGCACCCGCGTTCGGTCAAGGGCATCACACCAGCAAACGTAAAGATGCTTTTGTAAAGTATTCTTGTACACACTGCAAGTTTGGCAAATACTTTTGAAAGGAAGGTTTATTTCAAGCAGAAGTCATTCAAAACCTTACTGAAAAAAATATACGGTGTGTTTAAAACTGTGCTTTATGTATGTAAATATATATATATATATATATACAGTGGTGTGAAAAACTATTTGCCCCCTTCCTGATTTCTTATTCTTTTGCATGTTTGTCACACTTAAATGTTTCTGCTCATCAAAAACCGTTAACTATTAGTTAAAAATAACATAATTGAACACAAAATGCAGTTTTTAAATAAAGGTTTACATTATTAAGGGAGAAAAAAAACTCCAAATCTACATGGGCCTGTGTGAAAAAGTGATTGCCCCCCTTGTTAAAAATAACTAAGAACAAAAGTAATTGAGATCTATCAGTCTGATAAAGGTTATAAAGCCATTTCTAAAGCTTTGGGACTCCAGCGAACCACAGTGAGAGCCATTATCCACAAATGGCAAAAACATGGAACAGTGGTGAACCTTCCCAGGAGTGGCCGGCCAACCAAAATTACCCCAAGAGCGCAGAGACAACTCATCCGAGAGGCCACAAAAGACCCCAGGACAACATCTATAGAACTGCAGGCCTCACTTGCCTCAATTAAGGTCAGTGTTCACGACTCCACCATAAGAAAGAGACTGGGCAAAAACGGCCTGCATGGCAGATTTCCAAGGCGCAAACCACTTTTAAGCAAAAAGAACATTAAGGCTCGTCTCAATTTTGCTAAAAAACATCTCAATGATTGCCAAGACTTTTGGGAAAATACCTTGTGGACCGACGAGACAAAAGTTGAACTTTTTGGAAGGTGCGCGTCCCGTTACATCTGGCGTAAAAGTAACACAGCATTTCAGAAAAAGAACATCATACCAACAGTAAAATATGGTGGTGGTAGTGTGATGGTCTGGGGTTGTTTTGCTGCTTCAGGACCTGGAAGGCTTGCTGTGATAGATGGAACCATGAATTCTACTGTCTACCAAAAAATCCTGAAGGAGAATGTCCGGCCATCTGTTCGTCAACTCAAGCTGAAGCGATCTTGGGTGCTGCAGCAGGACAATGACCCAAAACACACCAGCAAATCCACCTCTGAATGGCTGAAGAAAAACAAAATGAAGACTTTGGAGTGGCCTAGTCAAAGTCCTGACCTGAATCCTATTGAGATGTTGTGGCATGACCTTAAAAAGGCGGTTCATGCTAGAAAACCCTCAAATAAAGCTGAATTACAACAATTCTGCAAAGATGAGTGGGCCAAAATTCCTCCAGAGCGCTGTAAAAGACTCGTTGCAAGTTATCGCAAACGCTTGATTGCAGTTATTGCTGCTAAGGGTGGCCCAACAAGTTATTAGGTTCAGGGGGCAATTACTTTTTCACACAGGTTTGGATTTTGTTTCTCCCTAAATAATAAAAAGCCTCATTTAAAAACTGCATTTTGTGTTTACTTGTGTTTACCTGTGTTATCTTTGACTAATAGTTAAATGTGTTTGATGATATTTTGTGTGACAAACATGCAAAAGAATAAGAAATCAGGAAGGGGGCAAATAGTTTTTCACACCACTGTATATATATATTGTGAGCAAGATCAGACGAAAAGATCTTTAACAGGGCAAAGTCCATTTATTGTTCACATATACAGACTCTGTGAGCAAAGCAGCATAAAACAAAACAAAATCATTGCCACACTTGGGCTCTAACGAATACACGGGGTAGTTTCCCTCTCTACTACTGGTCCCCTTCTGGGATTCCCGGTCAAATATAAAAGTACAACTGCCCAGAGTCACAGTACCTTTACAATGTCCTTTCCTTTTGGTGAAAACAAACAGCCACTTCCAATCACCCCCCTATGCTTCAGCCCGTAGGGCTGAGCACACTGCGCCACCTGGCAATGAACCCTTGAGAGGGCATCTGCATTCTCTTGCAGTTCTCCTGATCTATGTTGCACTGTAAATCTAAATTTGCAGCCCAGCAGATAGTACTTGAGGGCCTCCAATGCCCACTTAATGACAAGGCACTCCCTTTCTACAACAGAGTACCTACTCTCAGCGGGTGTAAGCTTTCTGCTTAAGTACACTACTGGGTGTTACTCACCATTTACCATTTGGGAGAGTACAGCAACCAACCCCACATCTTAGGCATCAGTTTGCACAATGAACTCTTTCTGAAAAACTGGTATTAGTAACACTGGTTGCCTACTGAGGGAATTTTTTAAGGTCTGTGAAAACTTTAGTAAGATCTGTAAGGGGAGCTGCAATAGAAGAAAAGTTAGGCACAAACCTACAATAGTAGCCTTCTATCCCAAGGAAGGCTCTGACTTTTTTCTTTGTGACAGGTTGGGCCACTTTTGTATTACCTCCTCTTTATTTATTCGAGGCTGTACTGCACCTCTTCCAATTACATAACCTAAATATTTGTCTTCTTCCATTCCAACTGCACACTTTTTAGGATTTGCAGTAAGCCTGGCCTCACGTATAGAGACTAGCACTGCCTGTACTTTTGGTAAGTGAGACTCCCAATCAGAGCTGAAGATAACCATATCATCCAAATAAACTGAGGCATAGGGATTATGTTGTTTAAGAATATGGTCCATTAGCCTTTGAAAAGTAGCTGGGTTCCAGTGTAAGCCAAAAGGTAGTACATTGTATTGGAAAAGACCTCAGGAGTAAAAAAAGGCCGTCTTTTCCGTAGTCCCTTCCACTAGTGGTACCTGCCAATACCCAGGGGTACTCCACTAATGAGGTGAGTTGAGAAACTCACCTCAGGCGGCAGTGCCTCACTGGGTACCAGGGGCAGCAAAAATGATTTCTGTTCAGAAATCAGGCTCTTCCAGGGCAGAGTGCAATTATGCGCTCTGTGCTGGCTTCATATCCATATCTTGCATCTGCCTACAGCCCACAGACACTGCTGCTCTAATATTCTCCTTGGCTTCATTCCATAGTAGTGATGGGCGAAACGGGCGCGTTTCGCTTCGCCGAAAAATTTGCGAATTTCCAGAGAAATTTGCGAATTGGCGAAAAATTCGCGAAGCGAGTCGCGCGTCGTTTTTTCTGCCGTTTCGCAAATTTATTCACCAGCGGCGAATCGTGGGAATTCGCCGCAAATTCGCCCCAGGCGAATAAATTCGCCCATCACTATTCCATAGTTCATGCTGATTTACTTCTATGGATTTCTTGCCATGGCCAACCACAACATTACTGGAAAAATCCTAATGCAAACTATAATATATTCATGATTTGCCTTTTTTGAGAGCTGGTCCAGATCTGGATAATTGGTAACGCACAGGGGCGCTCCAGCCATGAGGCAAGGTAAGCACGGAGCAGCACAAAACAAAATCCTTGCCACACTTGGGCTGTAATTAATACACAGGGTACTACCCTTACTGTGATTCCCGCACAAATATAAAAGTACAACTCCCCAGAGTCACAGTACCTGTACAATGCCCTTTCCCGTTGGGGAAATCAAAAAGACGCTTCCAATGGCTACCCTCAGATCCCAGCTCCCAGCTTTCTCAGTGTGTAGCTCAATCTTACTCTGAGAGCCTCCCCTCTCTAGCAGCTAGCAGATCTAGCCTGCTAATTATTCCCCAGGTGAGACTTTCTAGGGGTATTAACCCACGTAGGACTGCTATATATATGGGAGTAAGACATGAACCTATGGGAAATATATCTCCCTTCACACTGTGCTCCAGTTACCAGTACAATACATACATACACACACATATATATATATACACAGTATAGATATAAATAGATATTATAGATAGAGATGTACATGGATATATATGATCAAGCAAAGAGAATGAATTAGTCTTTTATTGAGTTTTCTGTATTGGGCAGCTGCTACGCTCTTTGCTATGGTAGCTCACAGACTAGCAGAAGCTCTTTAACATGATTTATCCCTTCCTTTTTGTCACCAATAATATATATATATATATATATATATATATTATATTATTTGTCTTCTATTTGGTGTTTGTAACCCTGTCTTTTTGAAGTAGGTAATTAAAATAAATGCTGCTATCCCATGCTCCTGTCAACCTAGATAAGCACCCAAGGGACCGTACCTAGGATGGCAGCTTTTAGGAAACTTGTGAATAAATTTGGCAGGGGAGCTGGGTGAACCCTATGCACATTGACTGTCTTGCACAGGCACTAAGGGAGGTGGAATGAGACAGGAGACAGGGGCAGCACTAAGTATAAACCTGGCTTTAGCTAAAGGTATCAACGACTTTTAAGGATAAGTTTAGTTTAAAGATAGTTTGTTTACATGCTGTGGAATCTTCTCAACTGTTGCCTTTATTTTGCCTGCAATAGAAAAACATTTCCAGATTAATTTGATCATGTTGGCTTAAGTCCGATTTATGTTTGAAACTTGCTGTATTAATAGGTATGGTCATAAAAGTCTGTACATAACAAACTGTATGTCCTGCAATTACAAGCTCACAAGGCCTTTTTGGTATTTCTCATATTCTACAGATCAATTATTTCCCCTACTTATGGGTTTTTTTTGTTTCATTTTTTAATTGAAATATATTTAAAGGCCTTATACCCACTGACCCATATAATTATCCTGCCATTTGTCACTTGGTAGTTCATTTAGCAAAGGGAGTTCATAAAGGCTCCTTAATAAACATATCCTATGGACTTCAGATTCTTCTGAAGAAGGAAAGGCAGACTCTTACTGGTATATAGCTAGATGAATTATACTAATTGTATATTCGTGTTGCTGATATAAATGACATATTAATTAGATTATTGTCTCTCTGGCCTGTTCACCTTTTGTTTCTCTGATATTTTTTTTTTTTCACTTTTCTCTCTTTTTTTTGCATCAAAAACTGCTGGGTCTTCTTTTTCATTCTAACAGCAACACATCTTTACCATCTGCTCCCAGCTATTGTCTGCAGTAATGAAGCCCAATAGACTTCAGTATTAGTCTTACGCATGTTTGCTGTCTGTCACACTAACCAAGTTACACCGAAGCTTCAAGGCTCTCGCATTATAAATTATGATCACAGATACCTAGTACCTGATTTTATCCAAGAATGTCGTATTTCATATATATAAGCAAACATGCGGTTTTATGCAGAAATAACAGATCTTTCCTTTCGCTGAGGAAGCTTTAGAAAGATGCATTTGGGCTGTGTAAAAGCCGAGCTCTATGCATTTTTCACTGGCGTGCTTATTAATATAAGACAGAACAGCTGGGTATAGATTTTTAATACATGTCAAGCATGATCGATCAGTTGTATGGGGATTAATTTATTAGTTTATGCTTGCCTAACATGATAAATTTGGCAAAAAATCAAATGATGTAATTCAGCTTGTAGATAAAGGTGTATATTGCTGATACGGGCCCTGCTACAATGTATGTAACATTTATCTTCAGAACAATTCCCAAATGAATTTGTGACCTTTTCTATTCTGGGCATATACACAGCGTAGTGTACAGGTACTTTCTTTTCTTCCTCAACACTGAATCTTTCTCGCCTCACATGGGTTGGGTTAATAAATCAAGTTAAATTGTTTTTGTTAATGTACTTTTTAATCCACTGAATTTCACATTTATCGTTTTCTAAAAGTATTGTAATGTGTTTAGATACAGGTATGGCATCCATTATCCAGAAACTCGTTATCCAGAAAGTTCAGAATTATGGAAAGGCTGCCTCCATTTTATCCAAATAATCCAGATTTTTTAAAAATGATTTCTTTTTTTCTCTGTATTAATAAAACAGAGAATGAGTTGATCCCAACTAAGATATAATTAATCCTCATTGGAAGCAAACTAGCCTATTGGGTTAATTTAGAAATAGACTTAAGGTATGAAGATCCAAATTATGGAAAGATCGATTATCCAGAAAGTCTCAAGTCCCCAGCATTCTGGATAATAGGTGTCATACCTGTTTTGAAATTTACCCGTTTGAACTATTTCACTATAAATTCGTGAATTTTGAACTATTTCACAAAATTTGTGAAATTCAAACGTTTTCACTATAAATTCGTGAATTTTGAACATTTTCACTATAAATTCGTGAATTTCAGATGTTTTCACTATAAATTCGTGAATTTTGAATGTTTTCACAAAAAATTCGTGAATTTCGAACGTTTTCACGAAATATTCTTGAAAATCGGAAATTGATGCCGGCGAATTTTCACGCCTGTTTTGCGAATTTATTCGCTGATGGCGAATCGCAGGAATTCGCCGCAAATTGGAGCTAGGCAAATAAAATCACCCATCACTAATTACAGGCAATTTTAACCGTAAATGTGAGTGGAATTTTAATAAGGGAATGATTTATTAAAAAGGTTTTTACACTCTACGTGTATAAGTGAAGAGCTATTGGTGTTACATTAGGGAAGCAGAAGTTATTCAAGGCTTGCAGATTTATTGAGTATTGATTTATTGAGTATCCAATCTCAATCCCCTGAGGGTGCCACTCTTTAATACTGGCTAAGGGGTTATTTAAACCTGCAGGTTAAAGGAAAGAGAACTTCCCTATACTGTATGAGTGTGGTTTTACAAAAAGGGGGATTGTAGAGTATAACCGAAAAGACAGTGGTGTGTGACAAAGGTCAAAATTAAAAAAGAAAAAAGAAAAAAAAAGAATGAAAGAATAATACAACTTATAGAGTGGTCTCTTATCAAGGTAACCCCCAGTCCAAAGGTTTGCCAGTCGTTTTTTTACAGGAATGTAGGAAGAGACCATCCACTAGTAAAGCAGTAGCCAAAAGTATTTTTTAAAATTAAAATATCTTTATTAAGACATATGTAAGCCTCGGCTAAGAGAGTGGACTACTGGGACCTTATAACATCCATTTATATTTTTTTAACTTTATTTTTCTTGCCTCACATGAGTTGGGTTAATAAACCAAGTTAAATAGTCTGTAAAAAAGTTTTTCTTATCTACTGAATTTAACGTCTATGCTTATCTAAAGTATCTAAGTATTGTAATTATGTAGAATAGATATAAATATATTTCTCTCTTTAGCTCATTACTAGTGATGGGCGAATTTATTCGCCTAGGTCGAATTCGCGGCGAATTCCCGCGATTCACCGCTGGCGAATAAATTCGCGAATCACCAGCGAAATTTCGCTTGGCGAAAATTCGCTGAAAACGAGTCGCGCGTCAGTCTCGCGTTGTTTTTGACGTGACGCGCCGAAAACAACGCGACGCGTGCCGAAAACGACGCAACGCGCACCGAAAACGACGCAACGCCTCAAAGTTGACGCGACGCGCGACAGACGCGCGACAAAATTGACGCGACGCGCGACAAAATCGTCCCGTGATTTTTCGCCGTTTCGCAAATTTCTCTAGAAATTCGCGAAAAATTCGGCGAAGCGAATCTCGGGAGATTCGCCCATCACTACTCATTACTCATTACTCATTTGATTAGTCAAAGTACATGTACCTCTTCTGACAGAAACACTTTGAAAGTGCAGCAATCCAGGGCCAGTGTATGAATACTTTTACATTATACTGATTCATTTGTGTTATCATCATCATTAAAGGGGTTATTCATGTTTAAGTTAACTCTTAGTAAATTATACAATGGATACGTTTAAGCAACTTTTTAACTGTTTTTCATTTTTTCCAATTCCACTAACCGTCATCGAAGTGCCCTGTGTTGCTACTTTTGTATTACCCATCTTTCTATTCAGACCCTCCCCTTTTTATATGAATGGTTGCTAGGGTAATTTGGACCCTAGCAACCAGATTAGTGAAATTACTAACTGGATAGCTGCTGGATAAAAAGCTAAATAACTCGAGAAAGCACAAATAACAAAAAATGAAAACCAATTGCAAATTGTCTTAGAATATCACTCAATACATGCTAAAAGTTAAAGGTAAACAACCCCTTTACAGTCCTATGTAATATTTGTTTACACCCATATTTAAATTTTTTTTGTAACTGATTTAGTAAAATTACTTTCCACTTTAAAATTTCACATGTGGCTTAGGGGTTCTAGTGCATATAGTATTGTGCAATCTGTTTCAGAGGACTGAAAAATATATATTTTAATTCAACAAAGCCCTAAAAATTGTCTAGGTACCTGTTCACCTGCAATTGGTAATTCTACTTCTGCCAATTGGCACTTGTACTTCTGCAACTTTACAGCTTCAATCAGTCATATAGATTATATGTTTGATTTTAACGGGATTCTTAAAAAGTGAATTGGTATTTTAAGTTAACACTTCCTCTTATGTTATTGCATTTATAGAATTTTTTATTTGTAGCAGGTTACAAGGTGTCATATAAGACAGCAAATACATTGGACCAAGTGCAATTTTGACAGCAGTCACCATTAGTCATAAGTGATTCTGCTCCATATGACTGGAAAATTTGCAAAATCCGGTAAAAATTCCCAAAACATTGAAGATTCACGAAATGCATTGGAGTTGATGTTTTTTTTTACTGTGACCTTTTCAGTGCAAATACATTGGAGTCTAGGGTGTTTTTTTTATAGCAATTGCTTAATTCATCAGTAATCACTGTTTATTACCTACAATGCAGTGGATTTCCCCTTGATTGCAGTATAATTGTGGTCCCTAAGAGGAGATGTGCAATTACGCCCTATGAAACAAAATTGACTCTGGAGTTGCCAATTGAGTTGATAGGTGGAGATAGCTCTATGGTTCACCTCCATCAGTACTGCAACTGAACAAAACTTTAAACTGGAGGCAGGAGGAATGTTGTCACAGGTAACGTTAATGAATTAGATTTTTCATGTCTGTAGCCAACATAGTGGGACAGCAACTGTGTTTGCAGTAAATGACCCCTATTATCTTGAACTGTACATGTAGCTTTAATTAATGTTTACATTAGTTCTTTGTGAAACTGACCTGTTGAACATGTCACTGCTAACTGCCAAGTGTTGCATTCGTTCTTACAATTCTTTTGTTGCCAGGTTTACTCTCCTATATATTCAGTTCACTGCCCTTTTGAAGGACCTTAACTTTTTGCACAAAATATTTTCTACGGTTTGCTGCAACCTACATTAATGCTTTGAGGATTGGTATCTTAGAGAGTAACAGTCCCATAACAGTATATCAGTCCTAGTAATTGGTTTTTGAAGATAAATATAAAGATACTTGGAAACTTTTTACATAAATTAGCATTTATAAATTACTTTAAACAGACTTCAAAGACAGAAAGAGTTTAGCAAGAGGTAACGAGGGCATCCTATCTATGACACAACTTCTGAGTTATGGAGGGGGCCAGGAATTCATTCCTCGTGTGTACACATGATCAACTAGGGGTCATTTGTTCACAATGCTCCAGGCTATTCTCTAGTGCAATCAATAACTTATTCAATTATTCATCTCATGTAACTTGTACGTGTCCCATTAGTCAAGACTCCTAAACTAACTGCATTTTGGAACACAGTCAGAGAAAAATGTGCAGTAATGAAAAAAAACGAGATATGGAGAACTTAATTTTTCTTAATAAATAGATTTATAGACTTTTTCACAATTCTGTAGCAATGCAGCACTAAATCAAGTATTGTAAATGTATTCCTTTATAATATAGCCCTCTTCTGCTATTGCATGAGCTCTATAATTCAATTACTTGAATGTAGCACTACTGGAGTCCTGTGCCTCTTCTATATGTGAGAGCAGGTACACTATAAAATGTAAAAGTCAAAGGTTGTATGCTCTTCTTATACAGAATAAATTGTACCTACGTATCGCCTTCCTTTAATTCATAAGCGACTTAAATGCCTTTGAGATATGTAGAGTTCCAAATGTATAAGTGCACTATTTCACGATCTTTATACTCAACTGACTTTTAGCGCAACCTCAAAAACTTAAGAGTGACATAGAGACACGCCAATGTGCGTTATCGTAAAACCGGCACCAGATCATTTGTTGCCTCGTGTTCCACAGCTCCAGCGTCTACTGCTTCACTTCCTGGTTTGTTCGTACTGAATACCCGCCCTGGGATTAGTCAATACGGTAATGGACACTACAGACTGGGAAATCGTGCTTGCAACAAAGAGAGAGCTCAAATATTTGAATACATATTATTATGTAATAATACACACATTTAAAAATCAGAGTACTCAGACTAACGCGTTTCCTGAAGAGTTTAGTATCACAATAGCCTTTGATATTATGTCTGTCCAAAAAAATCATCCAAGCCCCTTTTTAAAAGTATCAACTAGTGATGGACGAATCTCCCGAGATCCGCTTCGCCAAAAAATTTGCGAATTTCCAGAGAAATTGACGTGCGTCGCGTCGTCTGCGACGCGCCGTTTTCGGGGCGCATCGCGTTGTTTTTGTCGCGTCGCATTTTTCCAGCGAAATTTCGCTGGCGATTCGCAAATTTATTCGCCAGCGGCGAATTGCGCGAATTCGCCCCTGGCGAATAAATTCGCCCATCACTAGCATCAACATAATCAGCCATCACAACATCACCCGTCAGTACATTCCACAACCTCACTGTCCTCACTGTGAAGGACCACCTATGCTGCTTCAAATGAAAGTACTTTTCTTCTAGTAATAGGGGAACAACCGTCAATTGTATTTACCTGTCCAAAAGCGCAACAGCAATCAGTAGCCCAGCTTTTTTAAAGGAAGAAACTAGTAACTCCACATGGTTGGGCAACAGAAAAGGTTTTTTTTTCAGATGTATGCAGTGTATTGCTTGTAGAACACTGAAAAATAATGAGAAACAAATATATATGATTTTTAATCTAATCAGACGAACAAACCGCATAAGATCAATAAATGAATAACCTGTGACACAGTTAATGAAGTGTATCTGTTAGAATGTCCTTGTAAAAAACAATATGTTGGAAAGTAGGAAGTAGGAAACTAAAACTTAGAATGGGGGAACACATAAGAAGTATTAAAAAAGGTCTTAAAACAATAGTGTTTTCTGCAGTGCCACAATAGTGATCGAAGTGGACTTAAATTTGTGGGAATTGAACATAAAATAAAAAATTGGAGAGGTGGTAACAATGTTGTAATAATAAGTCAGGAGGAAACTTTTATCAGTTTCTCAAAAGGCGTGATGAAGTTAAGTTCAATCACTTTTTTTAGTGTTCCATTAAACCAGTGTAACAAGTGTGCATATTGAAAGCTATGTTTTAATTTCTGTTCTGTTATCATAATTAATTTGTTTGATGACATTAGTCCTTCTTCCTCCATCATTTCATATGCACGCAAACATTCTGTCCCATTTAGGAAACCTCTAATTGTCATTCCCGGCAAAAAGCAAGGATTTCCAGTTATAGGCATAAGTGAGCCCTTGCAATTTATGATCTCATTGTGTTGTCTCATTATTTGGTCCCACTGTTTTAAGGTATTCTGTGTTATCAATGGGTATTTCTCATAACTTTGACGGTTTGATTTAGGGATCCATTTAAGCGCTGCCAGTGTTGTCCTGATATTAGATTGTTCATTCGGTACCCAATCTTTATTACCTTCATGATGTTGCCAGTCTAAGATCCTGTTCATGGGTTATAGCTTGAGAATATATTCTAAGACATGGGAGACCCAGGCCACCCTTCTCTTTTGGTCTTTCCATGAGTGATCGATATTCTATTTGAGCTTTTCCCTCCTAAAAATTTTGTAAACAATTTCTGCATTTCCGTGTAGAATATATTTGGGATCTGGCACAGCAGGACTTGCATTATATATAATAGCCTTGGAAGTACATTCATTTTAATTACGTTCACCTTCCCAAACCCACGAGATAGTATTTTATCTAAATTATCAATTTCTGTTCTTTTCCTGGAATTTATATCTTTTTTAGCTAAATTATTAAATCTGAACCATCATGTAATATTTGTTAATTTGGACCAGTGATCCGATCATGTCAATTACGCTAATTATGTTAATTATAAAGGAAGTGACCTAGTCATGTGGGCTAGAGCCTCTGATGAAGTGAATCAATTCACAAAATGCATTAGGCTGAGTACTCTAATTTTTAAATGTAAGTATATTTTATTACATAATAAAGTGTATTCAAATATTTGAGCTCTCTCTTTGTTGCACGCATGATTTCCCAGCCTGTAGTGTCCATTACTGCATAGACAAATCCCAGGGGAATTCAGTACGAACGAACCAGAAAATGAAGCGGTAGATGCTGAAGCAGTGGAACACAACAAAATTCCGAGCAGGACTCCATTAAGAATGAGCACTGCATATGCAGATGAGACTGCCAGGTGAATTGTATTTCGAATCTTTTCCAACTCAATACCGTGCCCAGAGCATGCTGTAAGTATGAATTAAGCAGGGATCTGGTGCCGGTTTTACGATAAAACACACTGGTGTGTCTCTATGTCACTCTTATGTTTTTGAGGTTGCGCTAAAAGACGGTCAGTTGAGGATAAAGTATCGTGAAATACTGCACTTATACATTCGGAACTCTGCATATCTTAAATACATTTATGCCACTTATGAATTAAAGGGAGATGAGAAGTTGGTATATATTTATATTTCTATAGGGGTGGAATATCTTTGTATTTGCTAGTCTACTGTGTTATATTTGCACAAGGTGTATATTTAATTACACTATAAAATATACAATATAAAAAACCCAGGGTTCAGATAAACCTCACATACACACAGGAAAGGTTGATGGATTTATTGGCAGGACACTATACAGGCAGCCTGCCAGCCAGGAGCAACTTCACTGAAATAGTGCAGATGGTGATCTCTGAGCTGCTGGGGGGGGGGCTACCACTTATGTAGCAATATGACAATGAAGATTCTCATTCATCCAGGTCATGGTATATTTATCAAAAGTAACTCAAGGCAACTGGACTTGCTGAGAAATTTTAATGAAGACGTTTCACTGCTCATCTGAGCAGCTTCTTCAGTTCAACTGACTAGTGTAGGGGAATCTCGGCATATAGACTCTTCCAACAATCCAATCACAACAGCACATTGTAACTCTTCAGAGAGGGGACATCTGAAATTTACAATGTGTCATGCAACTCCTAGAAAACAGGTTTTACTTGTGAGAGTTGCATGAATGGATGTGTGAAGAGTTCTGAAACCTCGGGGGAACAGATATTATAACAGCATTGTATGTATCAGACAGGTGGTGTCGAAGGCTCCAACCTCTGTTCAGGGATGGTTTCTCCACCTTAACATGAATTGCCTCTTTCATACCAGCGGCCTTCTTTATCCAAAATTTGGACATTGATATATTTTAAAAGAATGTCCCTTGTCTTTTAGGTGTAGAAAAACAGGCGAGTCTTGCCCTGTAGAGTCCGCCCTCCTATGCTGATGTAGCAGTTTCTGCAAAGTTCTGAGAAGGCTCCCTTTGGCTTTCCATGCCCTGAGAAGAGCATACTTTCACACACACAAAACTCTGGGACCTTCCAGCACCTTGCTTTTACTCTGCTGCCTTTCTCTCCCAGTACTTCCTCTCTCCCTCTTCTTCCTGTCAGGTCACAGAGTGTGGGGGCTCCTCCCCCTTCTTGCACAGTAAAAACACAGAGGAGAGAAAGTGTACACACAGCTCCCCTACATTAATAATATAAATCTTTTGCGGCCTGGCAAGAAGACAAATAAATTAAAAAAACTTAAGACAAGAAGGTTAACTGTTACCTAGTGCTTCTTTGTACAATGGTAGCTTTTCCTTGTATTCGTACCCCGCCTTTAGGTACACTTCATCTGATGCTTCAATATAGTGGTCACAAGGAACGGCTTGTAGGCAGGAATGCTGCTCAAAAACTTTTATTTATTAGCACAACATGTTTCGAGTCTATCGACTCTTTATCAAGTGATAACTTTATCACTTGATAAAGAGTCGATAGACTCGAAACATGTTGTGCTAATAAATAAAAGTTTTTGAGCAGCATTCCTGCCTACAAGCCGTTCCTTGTGACCACTATATTGAAGCATCAAATTAAAAAAACTGTTATAATCACAGAATTAAAATACAACATTGTTTTCGGGGGTGTTACTATGACTAGGGTTGCCACTTTTTGCTGTGGCTAAACCCTGACATGGGGGTGGGGCCCGTGACGTCAGTGGGCGGACCTGTGATGTCAGTGGGTGGGCCCAGGACAGCAGTGGGTGGAGCTATGACGCAGCGATTGTCGATTGGCCGATCGCTGCGTCAATCAAGCTAATCCTGCCCGGTTTTCCTTATTTGGAAAACCGGGCAGGAAGTATTGACCCAGGCAGCCCTTCAAAATACTGGGCTGTCCTGGTCAAAACCGGGCAGGTGGAAACCCTAACTATGACGCTGTGTTGTACTCCTTAATAACGAGATTCTGGGTTTTGCAACAGCAAAAAATACATTGCGTGAAAGAAGCATGGTCCTCAGACTATTGCATATCGCAAAATCAAGGGCAGATCTGACCAGCTTTCAGTGTACTTTTTCCCTTCTTGTGGCTCCTGTGTAGCTGAAAGTAGCGATCCCTGGGCAGGACCAAGTCAGGAACAATTGTCAGGGAAGTACAGTAATAAACAATATATGGTAATTGGGACCATGCTCACACATAAAACATTCACACATAAACGTATTTAAGTAATAAATGCAGTTCCCACATTAAAGGGTTGGTTCACATATACGTTAATGTGTAATGGCCAATTCTAAACAACTTTGCAATTGGTCTTTATTATATTTTATTTATAGTTTTTTTTATTATTTGCATTTTTCTTCTGACTCTTTTTCAGCTTTCAAATGGGAGTCACTGACGCCATCTACAAAACAAATGCTCTGTAAGGCTACAACTTTATTGTCACTGCACCCTAGAAACCAGACTGCTGAAATTGAAAACTGGAGAGCAGCCGAAGAAAAAGCCAAAATAACTAAAAAAAACTTATAATCCAAAAATCCAATAAATCCAAATGACATGATCTATGATGAGGGTCATTGAAAAACTAGCTTACTTCATGAGGCGGTATTTTGAATTTGGTAAAAGGGAGGTAGAAGCTAAGGTGCTTTCTCACTAAGAATCCATTTAAGGGTTAGGTAACAATGGGTAATCATGTTTTTGGCTCAAACTACTGCCACTTTTGCATCTGATGTCATCAATCAAGTTGACAAGTCCTGCAAAAGTCTCAAAAATTCTTCCTTTCAAAGTGAATTAAAACCCAAACCACTGTAGACAAATATTGGACATTTGAACTCATTTTTTTACATGGTAATAAGCATCATCCATTATTAACTGCTTAATTTACACCTTTTGATGGAGGTTTTAGTATATTTTGCAGACATCAATTACTCAAGTGTTTTCTTTGTCATAAAGTCTTAATACTGAACATACATAGAAATAAAAAGTCACTAATTTGTTATTAAGGTATTTTCATTGTGTTCTCTTAAAGGGAAACTGTCATGGGAAAACATGTTTTTTTTTAAAATGCATCCGTTAATAGTGCTGCTCCAGTAGACTTCTGCACTGAAATCCATTTCTCAAAAGAGAAAACAGATTTTTTAATATTCAGTTTTGAAATCTGACATGGGGCTAGCCATTTTATCAGTTTCCCAGCTGCCCCTGGTCATGTGACTTGTGCCAGCACTTCAGGAGGGAACTGGTTTCTGGCAGGCTGTTGTTTTTCCTTCTCAATGTAACTGAATAGTATGCAGTGGGACATGGGTTTTACTACTGAGTGCTGTTCTTAGATCTACCAGGCAGCTGTTATATTGTGTTAGAGAGCTGTTATCTGGTTACCTTCCCATTGTTCTTTTGTTAGGCTGCTGGGTGGGGGAAAGGGAGGGGGTGATACCACTCCAACTTGCAGTACAGCAGTAAAGAGTGATTGAAGTTTATCAGAGCACAAGTCACATGACCAGGGGCAGCTGGGAAATTGACAAAATGTCTAGCCCCATGTCAGATTTCAAAATGAAATATAAAAAAAGCTGTTTTGAGAAATGGATTTCAGTGCAGAATTCTTCTGGAACAGCGCTATTAACTGATGCATTTTGAAAAAAAAAATTTTTCCCATGACAGGATCAATTTAACCTAACACCCTTGAGCTATGAACAACTCACTCTTGAGATTTGGAACTGCATTTGTCATGTCAGTTTGTTTAATCAGGAAAATCTATTGCAGCTGAATGCTTCCTTCTGTATACATGTGAACTACAGCATAAGTTAAATTCTAGGAGCCCTGGCACTCCCACCCCCCATTGAACAATGAAAAATCTGGCAGTAAGTGACATGCAACCTGCCTTAGGGAAGTCAGTAAGGACAGAGCATGGATGTGGGCTGCAAGAGAGCGATGCAAGTCCAAAATGAAGCGCGGAGGCTTTATGTGCACACACAAATGTAGTGTTCAAAGTGCAAAAAATGGCCTATTGCAACCTCTTATTTGAGATCTCATCAAACATATGATTTATGGATGGTTTCCTTTGGTAACTGGACTGGAATATTTTAGCAGCTAAGTTTGTAAATCCATCCAATATCTTAAAATTCTAGGGAAAGGAATAAAAGACCTGATAAACCAATCCGTGCATTTCTTTTTTGACAGCACATTTGTATATACATGTTTTAAATTTGCCTGGGTTTATGCTATATAATATGAATTATTTTATTTGCATTACAATGCTTTATTGTTATCCTGTGTGGTATTCATGCTCTGCAAATTTCAGCTATCTGTAATGACTCAATGTAAGTAGGCAGGCAACCTGTTCCAGGAATGTTTAAAACATACTTTACTAAAAGAAGCATTTAATAAAAGTATGCTCCAGAAGGTTGTTTATCACTGATGTTTTCATGCATGTTTTAAGACAATGTAGCAGGATGTGAAACCTACCTGTAAAACACTGGATGCAGAATCATTAGCAGCAGTCTTTTGCTAAGCTTGTCAGCATAGTCACAGAGAATAACCTTTTTTTGTGTGTATGCAGAACCACAGATCGTGGCAGCTGTCATTCAGCCCTGATAAAAAAAAAATCACAATTGGGGAAATTCACTAAAAGGCGACTTTTCGCCTTGGAAGGCTTTGCCACATTTCAGTCCACTTAATTCGTAGCGCCTACATAAATTAGTAAATTGGTGACATCCCTGCGGATTGGATTTCTGCTGAATTTTCCCTAGTGACGGCCACTTTGCCCTTAGTCTTGCCAGACCATGGACAGCATCTTTTAATCAGATGGAAGCTAGTGAAGGATCAACCAATGAGCAGCTCAGGCAACTTGTCTGCAGAACCATGGACAGCAGCTGTTACTAACTTGCCTTTATGGCCAGGTCAGCCATTGGGGTGTTGGCACATATATAAATATATATATATATTTCTACATCATTACCAGGGTATTAAAATTACATTGCACCAGCTTGGATGGAATTTGTAGTTCTTGATAATTTGATGCCACAAAGTTACCCTTGGTGTATTATAGGATCAATTTACTGTGACCACTTTTTAATGGATGTTTAATCAAATCCTTTGACATTAATCCCCCTTTAAAACACTATGAGAAATCTATTCTGATATTTGGGGACCTATATTAAAGCAGTATACCTGCAGTCACATGTGATGATATCGTCATGGAATTTCTCAGTGACATATTGTTATTCAGTGCAGAAAGAAATGTATTATTCCATGTAGTATATTATTTGGCTCTCTTAAAATTTAGGAGAATTGTTCTAAAGGAAGATCACAAGTTTTGAGTATGGTTATCCATTTATTTTCTGGAAATTGTCATATACAGTATATTATTGTACTTTAGCTACTCAGCAAGCTTAACTTATGATACTTGTGCAGGTTTATATAAATGTAACCTTAGCGCTCATCACAGTAAAATTCACCCACTTTCTAGTCATTCCTGTGGGAGTCTTCGAAGTATTATAGTGATTTAGAAGCATCAATGTCATCATTGTTGGGAGCAACAGAAGACAGAATTATGCAAAAAAAAAGCTGTTACCGAATGCTGTTTTATACGGCATATTTTATATGGCAAACGTATTTTCTCTGTAGGGGATTTCGTGAGTCTTTACTTTTATATGGGAAAAGACAAAGTATAAATGGTGAATGTGAAGTATTTCTGCCTTCCCAATGCATGTGCAAAGTTTGTTATTAAATCTGGGAAGTACATCTGTATTGTCTGTGCAATAACTTTTCTGTTGTCTTCTGCCTTTTCAAAGAGAAAAAGAAAGGATGAGGTCTTTAGGTTAGGCAAGTAAACATTGGGGATGACAGCTAATTGAAGCAAACTCTTGCCCTTGTGTTTAAGGAAAGTATGAACAGTTGGTGGTTGAAGTTTGAAATTGACAGGAACACGCAGCTCATCACTGCAGTTTTCAATGCTCTTTAAAAAAGGTAATTTGTACAGTAGACAATGCAAAGCATGTAAGACATGACAGTACTAATTGCAGGGGCTTTGTCATTTCTAGTTATTTGGTTTGACACAAACCATCCTTTTTATACCTTAGCTTCTGTACTCTTAAGGAAGAAAGTAGATCCTTAAAGGTAACATAATTCTAATTAATTTGATCCAAGCAAATGTTGCTGGATTCAGTTTTCTCCGGATTCTACAGCATATTATTATAAGGTTAAAGAATGATAAGAGCTGTAAAACAGCAACTATAAAAATACATTCCTAAAGCAACTTGTACATTACCACTTGTACATTGTACAACTTGTACATTACCACTTGTAAACCACTTCTAATAAAAGAGACATTTCTACTCTCTTTACATTTGACTGTTTATCTTCTTGCTTTCATATTATCACTGAAGAATTTTTCTAGCTCTGGACATCTGTACAGCAGTATAGTGTAGGTCTAATTTTTTTAGCAAGCAAAGTGCCAAAATGGCCACAAACAGCCACAGCATATAGGCATCCCCTTGCCTACCCCCTACTTGCCCCAACCTAACACATCCATATGCATCTAGGTGGTGCAAGAATGACCCTTTATATCTGTCCTTAGAAATATTTGATGCAGTGCTACATTAGTGCAAAAGCACTAAAGAGTGCAAAAGCAAATGGCGTAGTGCTTAGTACATTTCAGGCTGGAGTGTGGCTGCACATTGCTCCTTGGTGTGAGATGAAGAGCGCAGTGCTGAGAGTGCAAGGTAGCACTGTCCTATGCCCTATGGCAGGCGGTATGTACAACCTGAGCATACTAGTGTTTCATTCAGATGTACAAGTTAATGGGAAGGGTAGGAGGTCAGAGTGGGCACATAGATTTACGCTGGATAGTGGCTGGGCAATTACTATGAAATGCTAATGAAAAATGGTGCTAAAAGCAAAGTATATGTAAAAAATATATATACTTTATATCTTTTCATTTATTTAATATATGGCTTAAAGCAAGGAAATGATCCTATATAATAATTCTTGTATTGCTAGCTACCTAGTTGATGCTTTCCCCATGAAACTTACATTATCTCTTAGAATCATTGGTGAAGGACGGCATAGTCTAAATTAAACCCAGTGGATTTTTAATCTTGGAAAAGAACCACCTAACCTGGTCTGGATTTGACCCAAATTGCTTATCACCCAGACTCAAATATTGTCAGAAAGCCTCAAGAGATAAATGAAACAATGAGAAAATCTTCCATTATTCAGATATAGCTTTCTTATGGGGCCAGAGATGAGTAAATCCCATCTGAATCTTACCTGCAGCATTAACACTTTAAAACACTTACATTGTTTTACATTGGAACTGCCCAAGCCTGGATCAAAACATGTCACACCCAACCTTCCCAACATGCAAGTGCTAATGTTTTTGGAATCCATTTGTAGGAATGCTTATATCTGTATAGACATTACTCCCAGGGCCGGATTTACATAGTGGGAGCCCCCTAGGCCCGCTGCCTTTTGTCGCCCCTGTCCCCTCCCCTTCATTTGTGCATGCACAAATTTTCAACCATCAGGTCAGAAGCACTGGGGATTGGTGAACGGGAAATTTTAAAAAAAACTATTGTAACCCATGTTCAGCCCCAGAGCTTTTGAATCAATGCGGATGTTGTTGGGCATCATGCTGCCCCTAAAATCCTCCCACCCTAGGCCTGGGCCTTGGTGACCTTTCCACAAATCTGGGCCTGATTAATCATATACTGTATAATTACTTTAACTGTCTATACAATGCATTATATGCAAAATGAAGACTTGTAATATATAACCACTAAATTAAAAGTCACAGTTCTTAAAACTTAAAAGAGCTGATGGAGGAAACCTCTGTGTTACTGAATTAAACATCTGATGTGTTTTACCGTGGGATGCTCTGACAAATAGCTTCAGTACTTCCAGCCACCATTCATTAAATAGGTACAATATGTGAAAAGCGTTTTTTAGTTACATTCATTAAACTTGTCTATTGTTTTGTCTTGCGTCTCATTACCTTGATCTTTAGTTTGCTTTTAGATTAGCTTTTAGATTAGTATCTACAGTGTAACAAGCATATCAGCTAATTGATTCACTTTGTATAGGTCTAATCCTGTGAATGTAGCACTAATGATGTGTCTGGAGTTTATCTGACTGCACAGTCCCTGATATGAATATTCGAATGTATTCATGCTTTGAGATAGTGAACCAGATCATCCTCAGCCCTGGAGCATGGAGCTTCATGCTGTTTTCTATGAACTAATTACTGTACAGGCTGATCTTAAGCAGACTTGAGATTTACAGTAATCGTTTTCTGTAAGAGGGGTTAGGTGTAGTTGTTACTAATATATTAACTACGGTATCAATGGGTGAGTGTGAGGAATCGGTAAGAAATACTGAAAATTAAAATATGGGAATAACAATTTTTTAAACACAAATTGATATCATTTTAACCCATAATTAAGTCCCCCCACAATTGCAGCTTCATTGCATGCATAGATATGCACTGTTGACATCTGTTGACATATGTAATTGTAGTTGTATGATTTTACAATCCAAACAAAATTGTGCCCAGTCGTTACCAATGCTTGCAATAAAAACATTTACACATGATTCTTTAGAAGAATGATATACAAGAAGATTAGTCGCACATGATAAATGTCCTCTTCTGCAGGCAACTAATCTCTCCTAAATGCTTCGCCACCAGTGCTTTGTTTTTCCAAAATTTCCTTACAAAGCCCCATTTTACACATCAGATTTTATGATATGTGTCCTCTTCACACTCATCGCCAGCCGAAAATTAGCTAGGATAACGCTAATTTATTAAAATGTGAAATTCTGTCTTGTCCAACGAACGCTGGCAAATTTTCACTAGCGTTACTTTGGCAATATGAACAAATCAACGTGAAGATGTGCTAGTGTTCATTTCTGCCTACAGCAAAGAGGTCTTGCGTTCAGGCTAAATTGAATGGACGTCTTTATGTTACATGTTGCATCAAATAAATTACATTTACACTAAGTAAACATGTCCAAGGAACCTTAATAAAGTCAATAGAGTTGTTATAATGCCATACACATGAGCCCAATGTAAAATAATGTTCCATATATAAGAAAATGTATGGGGGAACCAGATACCCCCCAAAAAAATTTATGACTTTTGCAGCCTATCACCCTGAAAAAAGGAAAAGTCGCCAGCAATTTTTGAACTTTTTTCCACTCACAGAATATGATGTAAGTGACAGAAGACTGAGGAACTGCACTCCATTGCACTTTGCCTGCTCTAAGTTGTCGAAGGCAAGTCTGGCGAAAGAGATAACGTTCAGTTTGCAGAGTAACGTCCATTCGCCAGAGTCAAAAGTCGCCAATCACCACCAGCGGCTATCTCTTTCGCTAGCGAATTGGCACCTGCACTCGTTAGTAAATAGCAGAAGTTCGCCCTTTAATAAAACCTGTAATTCAGAGCTTTCAGGGTAATGGGTATGGATGATACACTGTCACACCTAGTTAAAATTATTTTGCAAAGAAAACAGTTTTACAATTGTTCTGTAGAAATACCTAGTGTATCTTTCAAATATATACTATTCATTTAAGTTCCAAGCCATACATTCTTTTCTATTAAGAATTCTAATTCAAAGATTTCTCTTCCACTTCCCTTAGCTCTCTATTACCATGCCTTCCCACCCTCTCCTCCACACCCCCCCCTTATTTTAAATGCATCTACTTTTTTTGTTTTCAAATTGTTTGTTTCTCTCTCCTCCCTCTTCCCACCTTCTTTTACAGGGGATGTCCCCCTCCACCTGCTCCAAAACCAATCCTGCTCGACTACACAGTAAGCTTAAACATCAATGGACTGAATTCACCTAAGAAGTGCATCTTGCTTTCAACTAAACTTAGAAAACATAGCACTTCAGTTTTTTATCCAAGAAACTCACTTCAAAGAAGGAAAAGCCCCCAGATGGAACAACAGGTAGTATCCACAGATATATACTAGCAGATACCTGAACAACAAAGTCAAGGGAATGTCAACAACATTCGTGCATGACTGTGGCTTTCTGTTATTGGACAAAAAGGCAGATTCGCCAGGACATTTTATTTTTTGTCAAAGGAACTTTTGCAGGGAATAAATATACGTTTGCCAAACTGTACCTCCCTAATACAGACCAAATCACACATCTCTCATCAATCCTCAACATTCTTACATTATTCACAGAAGGGATCTTAGTTTTGCACACATTCAAACCCCAAACACAGAAACAACACTTACACACAGATTGGTTACCTTCTGCTTTCCCATAATGGTCTAAAAGAAGCAAAATCTTGCTAAGTACATGCCCATACTTGTTCAAATCATGCACCCATCTCATTAAATTTGCAAGTGCCAACAGCAGCTTCTGATGTCAATACCTAACACTTAAATGAAACACTACTTAATGATACCCAAACTGACTTAAATTAGGAATAAAGGAAAATGCCACTAGTTAGGTTTCTGCCCTCACATGTTGGGGAGTACATACTATTTGTGTGTTATCAGAGGATACACAATCCAACTGGGGTCTAAGATTAAAAAGAACAAAAGTGACAAGCAAAATGCCCTACTCTTTTCCTTGAAACACAGCACAAACAAATATTTCCAGAGAAAACATTCTGAACTTATCATTACTATGCAGGAGTTAAATAAATCTTTAGATACACTTACCAGATGTCAATTACAGTTTTGTGTCACAGATTTTATGAATATTGATGGGCGAATTTATTCGCCAGGTGCAAATTTGCAGTGAATTCCCACATTTCACCACTGGCGAGTAAATTCGTGAAACTACTCCGAAAATTCAATAGCGTCTGAATAATTTAATCGGACGCCAGCACATTTTTCATAGTAGTTTTGTGAATTCATTCGCCAGCAGTGAAACGCAGGAATTTGTCCAAAAATGGACACTGGCGTCCAGAAATGGATGCCGGCGTCCAAAATGAGACACTGCCATCGTTTTGTAAATTCACCCATCACTATTTATGAACACAAATGTGGGTGCCCCTAGCTCATATGCTGAAGAGCAAACAAGCAAAAAAATATATCCCTGCTATATCTCTTATCTAAACCTCTCCCCTTTTCCCCTCCATACCCCCATCCCTATCCACCCCCTCATATCCCCCTCCCCTGTACTGTTTACTTTTCTCTTTTGTGCAATTGCTATACAGACCTATTGCCTTGAAATTGTGAGCAATGTTCTTTTCACTGTACACTGTACTGTTTGAAAATGTAAAAAAAAACTATAATTCGAGAAAAAAAAAGATTTTTCATGTTTCTAAATAAAAGGATGTTGATATTTTTTTGGCTACTGGATGAGGCTGGTCACAGTTGGGGATCTGACAGGTCTGAATGACATATCTGGTATATATTCCAAGCTGCCTGGGCTCTAACCTTTATTCATCTACGTTCACCTCATGTAAAATTATTTCAGAGATACAATCTAACCTTGTAAAACTCATTAACTTGTTTTCTGCAATTGCCGAAGCTACATAGGTTTTTTTGTTGAGAACAGAATAGAGTATATAGCAGTAATGGCATTAATATAATACATACAACAAACATTATCATCATTCTTAGAAATCTGTGTTGGACTCACTATATGGATTACATTGTTGTTCTGGGGAATAAGCGAAATTAAGTTGCTTATAGTACATTTTCAAGATTTAGACCAATGACAGCAATGCTGGAACCAGGACTGGACTGGGATTCAAAATAGGCCCTGCCATTCCTGCTACAAAGAGGCCCAAACAGCCCCCACCAGCCCACTTAATAGTCACTTTCTATTTACAGCAGCCCATCGGGCATTTGCCAGAACCCACAGATTGCTAGTCCGGGCCTGGCTGGAACTAAGGGTAGGCAGAACAGGCACGTGACTAGGGCGCAAAGGTAGAGGGGCCCCAGGAAACTCTTCTGACATCTTCCCCTAGTTTGGACCCTTGTGCAACCCCAACTGCAGCTACAATTCGGCATATGTGCTCTTCTGTGGATGCATGATCCCTCTGCTAGTGCTCTCTTTCTCGCATGTGCGCACATTCAGTAGGGCATCCAGGTTGCCTAGGGCTCATATGTGCTGTAACATAGGCCATAGTACAGCATTAGTGTCTAGGTGCCTTCTCCTTTACTAAATTGTAAAGGCAAGTAGAAAGCTTTTGGCATTAGTGAGATAAAGAATAGTCTATTTCATTTATAAAGTATAATCTCCCTATAGCCCTGGAATTATCAATCTCCTGTCCCAGCATTATGGGTCAATTGAACTGAAGTTTCAGTTCCTGCAGGTCTGTCACTAAAGAGAGTTTTTTTAATGTAATCCAATACTGGGAGATAGATATTGGTGCTGGCTCAAAGAGAGGTGTTTTAAAGCATATGTGATGTTAACCAGTATATTGCAGGTGAGTCAGCAATGGATGCTCTTCTTCTATGCAAGTGTTTCTCCAGACTTAATTACATTGTGTTGTACTGAAGATTGATTAGTTCTGTATGTGTAGATTCTTCACACAGCTCATAAAACCTTCCATAAATATAGCCTTCACATATTTATGGAAGTCATATGCTTGGCTCTTTGCCAGTGGAAGCATTTGGCACTCCATACATGATTTCCTCATGCAAATTTTATAATGGTTGTCTACTAACACAACACTATGTAACTGTTTGTGTCTTGTTAGAAGACACCCCATAAGGAAGCATCAGGTGCTGATTTTGCAGGTTATGGCATTTTGAATATAAGGATAAGCTGCACATGAGGGTAGGCGTTAAAAAAGCGGTACATAAAATAGTTTTCACTGAAGATACCTGTATGATCTAAACTAATTCAAGTGGAGCCTCCCATCTGGTAAACCATTGTTGTATATATACTATATGAACACAAAATACATTTCAGGATTTTGGACAGAATTCTGTAGCACCCTTAAGAAGCGTAGTAGACATGCCTCCACACCAAGAAAATAAAGTCTTTATAGAAATAAAAACTTAATTCACTTTTAAAACAATGAGATAGAATGGAAGTTCCTGGGGCTACATTGTTATATGATAATCCTGTGGATAACAGCTATTGTTTATTCAATGATTCATGATTCATCTTGAACTGTTCCTCAATGTACTTCTTGTTCTATGACGACTGATCAGCCTAGGAGAGAAGTTTAAGATTAAAGGAAAACTATACCCCCAAAATGAATACTTGAGCAACAGATCATATTAAGTGACATATTAAAGAATCTTATCAAACTGGAATATATATTTAAGTAAATATTGCCCTTTTACATCTCTTAAACCACCATTTTGTGAGTGTTGCCTCAGAGATCACCTGACCAGAAGTATTTCAACTTTAAGGGCTAGATTTACTAAGGGTCGAACTTGAGGGTTAAAAAACCCTTGAATTCAACCATGTGAATAGTTGATGAATAGTTGATGAATGAAAATTCTCCAAATTCGAATTCGAAGAATTTTTACCGTTATTCGATTGGTTTAATGATCGAATAGTGAAAATTTGATTGATCGATAAAATCGTTTGAATCGATTGAACTCTGTCTGTTAATCGATTGAACTGTCTGTTAATTGGCTCATGTGACCTAACTTTATAGTTTGTTAGGTATGTTTGTGTGCCCCGTTGAATCACTCGATCCCAGGAGGCTGTCCTTATTTTTTAAAATGGCTATTTTCTATTTAGGATTACCCAATGGCACATGCTACTAAAAAAGAATATTATTATGAAAATGGTTTATTTACATGAAGCAGGGTTTTACATATGAGTTGTTTTATGTTTTAATATCTTTTTATTGCCTGGGAGGTATAGTTTTCCTTTAAGTCACTCCTTTGCAAAAACACCTCAATTTGTAGCCTATCATTTCTGCTGTTTAACTTTTAATGTTTTGCTTTGGGACCTTTGACACAGAAAGGGTTAAGCATCTTAAGACTGCTTCATGATGTCTTAATTATGTAACTGATTACCCTACAATATTCATTATTTCTTGAGAAACACAATTACTGTCAAAGCCAGACGTGAGTCTGTATTTAAAATCAATTTAATAATGAATGCTCCCTTCACACAATTAATGTTCCCTTCAGATTGCTCATTGGGAGAAATGCGGAAGTCAGTCAAATCACAATTATTTCCCAATGTAAAACCATCTTATTGTCAAACATTAATATTAAATCACAGCTCTACTGGTCACTTCCTCTTGCAGTTAAAAGGGGGTATGTGATCACTGCACTACTAAAAGTAAAATAAAATAACTTGGATTCTCCGTTGCAATGAAACACAAAGGAATGTTTGACAAACTATTAATGTAGAAAATGATGCAGTCTGAACTGACTATTGCTTATAAAGTTCACTTACTGAATATTTCTAACAAAAAGTACTACCTTTCATGTTTGCTTTTTGATTGTAAACAGCCATTTGCTATTATCCTGATAGACTTGTTAACTCCCGGTGTGACTTAAAATATGGTGCCGAATTGTACATTATTTTTTAGATTTTCTCAGGCTTTTTCCCAAAAAGTCCAAAATAATCAGATGTTTGGGCTAATTCCAGCGCAGACCACCGAAACTTCCAAATAGGATAAGGACCTCTCCCATTGACTACAACCTTGGCAGGTCTGAGATGGCAGATTTTCAGATTCTGAATTTTTGAAGCCTCATGGTATGATAAATTAAAAAAAATGTGTGATTTTTTTTCCCACTAAAAATATGGATTTATAGTAGAAAACTTAAATGTTTCAAGCTTTTGACATTAGGACTTTAATAAATAACCCCCTAGATGTTAAGGCTGTGGGCACACATGGGTATAGAATGCTTCTCTCTGCCTAATGAATAATAATGAGGTGAGAGAAGCGTATGTGTTAAAACATGGAAATGTTGGTGCTTGAAAGTAATGCACTCAAAGTCGGTACAGTTTTGAAGAAGAGTAGCAATAACTATGGGTAGGAGGTCACCGCTGCAGTGATTCTACCTTCCCTTAGGCTTTGGAGACACAAGCATAAGAATGCTTCTCTCCATCTAATGAATATTAACGAGGCGGAGAGAAGCAGATGTGCTCAAATCAGCACTTGAATTTAAAAGACCATTTTCTGACTGTGTGCAGCTACACGGAGCCAAGCAGAAATCCGCCTGAAATCCGCAAAAGCGGGCATCTTTGAAGCCGATCTCTGCTCTGCTTGGCTCTGCGAACCTGCACACAGTCAGAAACTGTACTTTTAAAAGCAACTGCCAACTTTGAGTGCATCACATTCAAGCACCAAATTTTCCTACCATGTTTCAGGCATTTCCTTTGCCTACTGAAGAAGGGTACATTAACAAGTACAGAAACAGGCTGGCTGTACTTTTTTATTGGTATTGCTGAGCATGCAAGTAAATTAATGCTGTGGTATCAAACAAAGCTTCACAATTGCATGTTTCTGAGTGTTGTTTACATTTGGAAATACTATGATGAATCTGCAAGCAGAGAAACCCAGGCTTGTGCAGAAGAAGATGAGTTTGGTAGGCTATTTCTTGGGTAGGATGAAAGTGACTACAATTGCTGAGGTGCCTAAATCTTTCTACCTTTCCTTCTCCTTTAAGTCATGGCTGTAAAACCACCTTGTTTTGATAACAGGACTATTACTATAGGGCTGATTAATAAAAGGTTAACATTCAGCTTTGCCATGATTAGTGCAAAACTTTTTTTAAATCTCCACACCCAAAAATGCTGTTTTCTGACCTTGAAAATTAAGAAATGCCCTAAGAATAGGGCAGAAATGATAGATCAAGGAAGAAATATCTGCCCACCTAGTGACTTACAACATTAGGGCTCTAATACATGGGTGTTTTGGGGTGTTTAAAATGTACACCAAGCAAGTAAAAATTCATATATTGTGTTTACATGCATTTTTTAACATGCACCCCTATTTTATTTTCTGGTGAATGCATCAACAACCAAATAATGCAACATGTTATGACATATTTATCAAGTTTCGAACTTCAAAGTGAAAGAACTTCGGAATACGCGCCAACCACATTTTTGGTCGAATACTTCTGTTTTCTATCAAATTGGAACGATGAGTGCATTCGATTCAAAGTATTTGCCCCAAAAAATTTGAACTTCTCAAAGTTCACCAAAAGACTCCATATATAGGTTATAGCAATTCGGCAGGTTTAAGATGCCGAAGAGTTTAGTCGAAGTTTTTAAAGAAACAGTGCATGGTAATTTCGAATTTTTTTCAAATCAAATCAAATTTTTTTTCTATTTGATAGTTAAGTACCCCAAAATTTTAGAAATTTTGATTTATTCTAATATATTCAAATTCTCACTTTGAACCTTGATAAATCTGCCCCGTTGTGTTTAAAAAAATGTAGCGAAACTAGACTGCAACTAGACTGCAATAAAACACATTTCTGAATGCACATGAGTACAAACAGGCAGATTTGAATGGAATCTATTAGTTAATGCATTTAGGTCTGCTCAAACCTGCGTCCCAAAGGGACAACATATAAAAGCCAGAGAGAACTTACATTACATAGTTGGAACACAAAGGGGCCTATTTATTATGCTGTACAAAACTTAATTTGCCAAAAGCTGTGTAAAATAAATGACAAATTAATCATGTTGTGTTTATTTTATGCCAGATTTTACAACCATGTAAAAAAATGACATCATTTTACAATTAGTGATGGGCGAATTTATTCGCCAGGGACGAATGCGCGGCGAATTCCCGCGATTCACAGCTGGCCAATAAATTTGGCGAAAAAAACGAGGCGCACGTCAAAAGCGTGCCGCGACTCGTTTTGGTAATTTTTCACCAACTTGTCGGCGAAGCGAAACTGGGGAGATTCGCCCATCACTATTTACAATGGCTTTTTACACAAGAAGCCTGGCGATGTACGGCAAATTATTCCACAGTTTTTTACACCACATAATAAATATGCCCCCACAGTGTGAAATACACTAGCAGAGAAAACCTGATGCCCCCATCCCTCTGTCATTAACATATATAGAAACAAACTGTCACTGCTCATGACTTGCAGTTTGTGGCCCTACAACACTCAAATGTGCATTATATTAGAGAATATGTAGCTAATGGCATAGATAGGGTTTCTCTACCAGCACATTTCAGCCATCAGAGAAATTACAGTGGCGGTGTAGTCCTGAAACATTGCTGTGTTGGTCAGTGACAGTTTGATGAATAAAGGCATTTTAACCATTTTTAAAACAGTGATTTTTGAATGCTGTCCATGATCTAGAAATAAGAAAAAGCCAGCAGAGTAATGCAACACCTACCTGCCTCCAAATGTGAATTTTCATGTTAAAAGCCACTTTAGCGGTGACAGTTGGTTTCCAATCATGTCAGTGGCAGGAGGAACAGGGGATATTGGGGGAGGTATTCCTCCACTGGCTGAGATACACTGGTGATAAGTGCATGTGTGCCATTACTCTAAATATATTCATATTTCCAAAATACAAAATATGACAAAAATTTAAAAGCCTTTCTGTATAGCCTTTACTACAGTTAGAGTGAAAAAGGAGGAAAACAATGAGAAAGATGACATATAGCTTCCCTTGACTTTACCTTGAAACTGTCCAGCAACAAATGACTTTGAAGAGAAATAAAAGTGACTGATAAATATATCTAACTCTACAGCCCTGCAGATATTAATTGTTATTGATGCCAATTATATAAACTGCAATGTGAGATGAGCAGCGCAATAAATCAGCAAGGGAATCTACAGGAGACTACATTTCACCAAGAGAAGGGGAAAAAAACGCAGTACTTGTCACTTGATAGATCGCTGCTGTCTGTCTAGCAAGAAGAGGTTTCTTTGTAGAACGTAAGATATAAAAATTCAAAACGTGTTGATATATTATAAGAGGAGCGTGTTGCAAAATTCAAAGCAACACACCTTGTGTTAAAAGCTTACCTATTTGGCACTGCTTTTCAGCACAGAGTAAAATGCAAATTTGGCTTAATGTAAAACTAGTAGCAAATTCCAGATTTCCAACTATAACACTTGACTACCCCCATATAAAAAACAGGTCACTGGGATTGCACTGAACCTTACATATTTTAATGGCAACTTTATGTAGTGGTTAATAATCACTGCCTTATTAAATAACAGCCAATAAAAATGAGGACAAACCTGATTATATTAAATTGAATCAATACCAAAATAAACCAAGCTTAGCTGGTTACAACAGTAGTCTTTAGACATTTGTTTTCAAGCCCCCTTTGAGGTCCAGTAGGTTCTACCTCACCTAGTAACAATGTTAGAAATGTATACAAACTTTTTAGTATAAAGCAAATCTTTTTGCAGTGAATTTGTTTAAAAACTCACCCAAATTAGCTTTAAGGCTGGACTTTTTGGAGTATTTAGAGGAGAAAATATAGATGATCACTACATGACCTTCAGTTTAAGCACCCAGCTAAGGTCATGGTAGTGCTGGTGTGGCAACAAAAGCTCCAAAATATCACTGTATTAGAAAGAATTGAAATCACCTCACCCTTACCAGTTGAATATTTTAATTGCATGGAGGAAGCTTTAAGCCTCCTAGAGGACAGAAGTCAGTGGGGGTCATTTATCAACACTGGGTAAATTTGGCCATGGGCAGTTACCCATAGCAGCCAATCAATATGCTGCATTCATTGTTCTACTTGCAGCTGGCTTCAAAAAGCTAATCGCTGATTGGATGCTATAAGTAACTGCCCATGGGCAAATTTGCCCAGTGCTGATAAATGAGCCCCAGTGACTTGGGGGGGGGCTTATGGGTCATACATTGTTGCTTTTCAATCTGAGCTAAATGCTGCGGATCAATTGCAAATTCACTGAACAGTTATGTCCCATGTTGTCCCCCTTCGACCAACTAACTAAGTCATAGAGAGCTGAAAAGCAGGAAGTTGTGTGTTATGTTAGACATCTGCTCACTCCAGCCTTTATACATTACATTTTCATCTAACTATATTAGAAACATATTTTTTATATTGTACATACAATCTATTTACCCAGTTTTTATTTTTACATCTGTTCCTTTAAACACATGCCTGTGTCTAAATTAGGCAGCCTTACTGGGAACTCCCACTCCATGCCGGTGGCAAACAATTTTGCACAAAATGGTATTGTTTCACCCAAATGGAGTGCAGACACAATTAGCTTGCACCTCTCGTGGGGTTAAATCATTTTCCATCCAGCGAATTTAAACTGAACACACCGCATACAAAGGGTTTTCTTGCATTTTTCTCGCAAATGGGAACATAAATTTATACCAAAGATATAGGTCAGCAAAATAAAGTATCATACGTATACTAACAAACTTGCATGATGGCACTACAGTTTTTATTTGTTAGAAACATCATAGCAAACAGTTCCCATTGTTGGAGGCGGTGTCGGCCCCTATATATACTCCCTTAAATCAAAATTTATTATTAAAATTTGATTTTTAAAACTTGGATGGATTGAACTGAATTCGAATGAAGTTTGATCAAACTTTTCTCCAAAAATAAGCTTGAATGTCAGGAAGGCTGCAAACAGTTCCAAATTGATCCCTGGACCTCTCCCATTGACTTAAACAACAACAATTCAGCAGGTTTTAGGTGAATTCTTAAACGGCCATAGTATGATAAATCTCAAAAATCAAATTAAATTTTTTTTAAAAATGTGAATTGGATTTGAATTATTCCCTAGTCGCATTTGACAGTTTTGACCATAAAATAAATTCAAAAATTCAAATTTTCAATTCAACCTTTAATAAATCTGCCTGATAGTGTAGTACAGACTGGAACTAAGGGAATGCAGAAGAGGCACATGCCTAAGGCACAATGGTGGAAGGGCACTAGGTACCTACCTCTTCTCTATGCCTGCCATGTGCACACACTTTTCCCCCACTGTAGTCAGTGTATGTACAGTCAGCATTCACTGGGTAGGGGGAGATGAAGTGAAGGTTGCATAGGCACTGATATTCTATGGTATTATCACTGACAATGTGGTCTTGAGAAAGCATGTTTTATTGCATATATCAATAGGGTTGAAGGGTACAAAGGTTTACAAAGACCTGTGAATTTATTTGTTGGACTAATGCATTGATATCATGGTTTAATTGCTCCTAGCAGACAATATTATTTTATTGGACTTCCTTGCCTACATCAACTGAGTTACTGTTTGTTATATGACAATAGCAAACTGAGCAGTCTTAATCATGCTGTCTCCTGGCAAACTTGCCAATATTAACACTCCAGGTTTTAGTCTTTTCCTCTAGCCATTTTTTTCCAAACAATTAGCCCTCTAAGGGTTTTTATAAATAAACATACACTCCATTACAATCACAGCATCACCAAGCTCCTCATAAAAAATGCAGAATAAGGTTCTCTAAGTGCAGCAGGCTGGTTTACAATGTGAAAATAAAGAGAAAAGTTTAGTACATTTACTGAATGTGCAAGTTCTCCATATGCAAGATATAGCACAGCTTGGGAATATTATATTCAGAGCTTTTCTATTTGTAATAAAATGTATTCTGTTGTTTCACTGACCTGGTATTCCCCTCTGTATGAGAACATGTTCAAAAGGGAGCATGCTTTCTTTGTTGCTGTAAAAATTGCCATTTGATAGATTTCTGGAGGGAACAGCTAACAATATTTCGACTGAGGAACAGGAATTTGTTGCACAGAATTGCGTATATTAGTGCTGTCAGCGGCCACTTTAATTTGTATAATTCAGGAATATTTGAAACCTCAGAGACTAGTATGGAAAACAAAGCACAACAGAATCATTGAATCTAAGACTATAGGAAATATCTTTAAAATAAAAAAAAGAAATCTTTATTTTTTAAAAAAAATAACCATGCAGAAGCCTGAAAGTATATGATAAATAGTATATGGTATCTGTGGTGTCTGATGGTGGGCACTAATAATGTGCTGGATAAATAGTAAGACAAGTAATAAAAGAGAACTTTATTGTCAATTTGGCTAAATGTAAAGAATTTAATGAACGATCTCGTACTCATTACAATTCAATAAAAAGGTAATGATGTGACTATGTTGAAGCCGTGCATCGTATATTTTCATTATTGTCTTTTAAAACTTGATACCTGGAGTAAATCTGTTCTTGCTGGATGGGGAAGCAGCAGTAAAGCTCAATCCACGACTGAATGCAAATGTGCTAGCAAAAAGCACTTTTTTAGTTGCAGATATTTTGAAAAAAAATATAGTAGATCTATCATAACCAGCAAGAGATCTTCATACAAAATTTATCAGTACTCTTACAATTGAAGAAGATGCTGTGTTTGTATGTTATTAACCTTAAAATATGTGTCTGGAGGTTGTGGAAGTGTTTAGACATTAATGTGGGGTATTGTAATTGATATAGTTGGGTAATAACACATAGTTTTACTTATCACTTGTAACCTACCATGTCACTTTTCAAAATCATTGGCCCTCACAGAAATTTGCAATGTATGATGGTGCAGTACAATCATACATACAGATATGTATATTGATTGCAAAGTCTATACAAATTATACCAAACAAAGTTGTTATGTATAAAAAAAATGTCCTTTTCATAGACCTGCCTATTACTATTAACTTACTATTAGTGATGGGCAAATTTATTTGCCAGGCGCGAATTCGCGGCAAATTCCTGTGATTCGCCATCAGCGATTAAATTCGCAAAATGGCAGTGAAAATTAGCCTGGTGAAAATTCGCTGGCATAAAAATTTTCGCTGAAAATTTTTAGGCAAAACAGGATAGATTCGCCCTTCACTACTTACTATTAATTTGAGGAACAAAATTATTATATATCTGTATTTTAAATGGAGGATTAAGTTAAATAATAAAATAATAATAAAAAACAATATACTGTAAATACATGGTATTATTAATAACATTAATAATAATAATTAATAAACAACTCAAAAACACAAATAATTGATGATAAAAACCAATTGCAGATTGTCTCAGAATATAACCAATTCTACATCATAATAAAAGTTAACTCAAAGGTGAACAACCCCTTTAAAGTACTATGTACTAAGTAATTTAGCAAATGACAGAGTCTCCTGCTATCTGTTGATACAGTTTGATGGCACTATTGATTATAACAAATTGCTATTACTGACTATTAGGCATCAATATTTGCATAGTAGTAATTCTACTAAAGGGTTAGGAGCTAAAAGTGCTCTTTCAGAAAAAAAGAAATCCACAGCTACATCTATGATCTAAGGTGTCAAATTTTGTTTTCTAAATATTCACTCTTACCTCTGCCAATACAGCAGAGCATCTTGACAGCTTATTCATGTAAATTGCCTGCCTTCCATTTTTTTTAAATAAATGTATAAATGTTCAAACCACAGAAGCAAGCTTCAGGGAATATAAATGTACTTTGGAAGCGGTGACATGTTCATTTGTGGTCACCAGGGGCCGAGCACACGTGAAGTATCTGCACGTTTCAGTTTTTGAGTAAAGACATCTAAAGTTTGCCTGTGATACCTTCACAGCAACATCCTCATCCCTCTAGAGTCCTGTGCTTACGTGCAGATGTATTAATTATAAGCATACGCCAGTAAATGGTTTCCCTAGAGGAAGTACTATTAATACAGCCTGACATCTTTATAAGCCAGCATCGAACTGCCCAAGCTCAACAGTCATTTGCAGCTCGGGAGGAGAGCACAGTAAGCAGGTGGTAATGACCTGGTAGTTTTCTTAAGTACAGCAATAAAAACAGCTGCTTTAACAGTACCTAATGGAACAAACCTATAAAATACTGTGAGATGCAAAATAAACTGATCTAACATAAAATAAGGGAATGTACAATATGAATCTACAGAGGCTGGAGAGAGAGACAGATAGTAAAATTCATTGCAGAAAATGATTTTTTTTCTGCTTGTATATAGAAGTTGAATTATTTTGTGTCTGCCAAGAATATCTATCTAGAATGCTTCTCTTGCTGGGATTAGTGCCACCAGCCCACCACCAGCATGTGGTCACGTGAAAGAGACAATGCCATGTCTAAAAACAATGACATTTTGAGAATTATTTTGGTATTGGTTATTCTACCCAGAAAGCCATATTTATCCATGTTATTTTTAGTTTTCCTTCTTGTAGCAACTACATCCTTCAACCTTACATAAACATTATTATTACTGTTTTATAGATACTGTACCTGCATGCCAGTTACAGATCATGGACCAGCTCCATATAAAGTTAACACATATCTTCATATATCCCTTATAAATAAACTACATTTTATTCAAAAGGTTTCTCACAGGGGCGTAACTAGAGAGGAAGCAGACCCTGTGGCTGCAGGGGGGCCCAGGAGGTATAGGGGGCCCCATTAGACCCTGATTTCAATATATATTGGTAAAACAAGACAAACTCTGGATAGTGGGGGGGGGCCCAAAATTGATTTGCTGTGGGGCCCAATAACCTCTAGTTACACCACTGGTACTTTCTCATTATATTTTTTCACATTTCCCAAATGTTGGGAACATTTTCTCTAACAGTCAGTGTGGCACATGTACTAATGGTTGGAATTTCGAGGGCTATTTGCCCTCGAATTCGACCCTTCTAAGATTTTCGAATATAAATTCGATAAAATTGTAGAAAAATTCAACGGTTTTTGGCCGCTTTTCGATTTTTTCCCTCCTTAGGCTATAGTCTGTTTTCATTCATAATAAGCCTATGGAGGGAATGCACTGCCCCCAGCACAGGGTAACTGAAACAACTCAGCAAGATGATTTAATGGTGTCGGAGGGTCGCTGTTACTAAGGTTTGCTGGGCTGGGGATGGCATTTTTTTATAGGAACATGTCAGTATCATTTTAATAAATTGTAAACCCTAGTTTAAACCACAGTTTGTACCACTGCAAGGTAACAGTGTATTATATATTCAAAACACTTTCAATTATAGGTGCTACTAGTCCTTTAATACATTTCAAGCACTAGAAATCGCAAATAAGCAGAGTCTGTGTGGATGAGATTGCAAAGAAGCAGAGTTGGTTGGGGAAGCAGGTTGGTGCAAGGGGTCAGGAGCAATCGTAGGGGGCCTAGGGCACTGCCCATGTTTTAGGGTCCTAACTTCTGTATTCTGTATAAAATGATCCACATCATCTCTTACATGTAAATCCCTGAAAAGTGTTGGAAGAAATGTGCTTAAAATGCTATAGGTTATTGCAAGGGCCATATCTAGCATATTGGGGTCAACGATCTATGATTTTACGCTCTTATCACTTCTGAAGTTGCACATGGTCCTTTGCAAATTTGTCCTTGGGGGTTCTAGTGGCCCCAACATGATGCAAAAGTCAAATGCCCACTGATCGTTGACATCAATGGCCTGGCCTTTGCAAATGCCCCATATGATGCTGTCATAAAACTGGAGTCACATATACAATTCAGTGGCCCTATTTAGATACTTGTATGATATTATAATTACCCATGACCTTCCTGTAGTGTTATAAGGATGACTTTGGCTAGACAGTCAGTGAAAAACAGTATTAAACAGTCACAGAAACTGGAAAAAACAAAGCAAGATAGAAATAACTCATTCACGTATTATAAAACAAAAATAGAAGGTATAGTGTCCCTTTATCTGGAATATTTAGCAGAGTGATTTCTGTAATACAAGCAAACAATAAACTGTGATTCCTAGAGACCCTGCTAGTAGCCAATACTTGGCATCTTGTTGTTATCAGACTTTCCAATTGTTATTCAAACTACTACCAAATTATGCAATCAACTGATTAAGAGAACTTTTAATCAGCTGCTAATTGCAGTTTACAAAGCCCTAAACTTGATCAAAATTTTTTTTAAATTACTTAAAATGGGCTGTACTGAAAAGCTTGCAGTCCGTGAAGCAGTAGTAACCTCTATACTGCTAGTAGGATTTTTTTCAGTTCTTTACAAAACCACAGTGGGATTCACCCAGCCCTGGTATTAGCTGAAGAATTTATTCTAATTCTACAATTGTTACAAATGTCTAGTGCTTGGATAACATTGTTACTGTAATAATAAGCATTGCTGCTGTGTACTTTGCTTAAGAATAGTGGTCCCCGGAGGGAGAGTATAACCTTTCTGCAGCTGCTGTTTGCAGGGGAACATCCAAAACAATTCAAGACACATTTGGGGCAGCTTGAAATGAGCAGTTGTTCTGAGTTAATTCTGCCACAAACCATAAAGCCAGACACAAATCAACTGCGTGGCTGTAGCATTAGCACTGCTGGCCTAAGTTTGTCTTCAATAAATAGAGAGAAGGAAAATGAAGTTCACAGATATCCTGCTATAGTGAGTTAATTTAATGTTTTACCACTATATAGAAAGAAATATAAACCTCCAATATATTATGTCCTACAGGAGCTCAGGTCACTCAAACATCCATGTGAATTTGTATCCCAAGTTTTTACCCAGAATTTCACTGGTTTGTTTTTACACAGATATGTTTTGTACAGTATACTTTGCAGAGTTGTCAACCAACTCCATGTCATGAGGGAGATAATGATCCACTCCAGGTCTTTTTATGGCCTTATTTCATGTTATCATTTAGTGCGAAGAGGAATTCAGGCTTAAAAAAATCCCAGATTTAATCATTATCTCCCTCATGACTTGGGGATTGATTGACAGCTTTGACTTTGATGGAATGTATGTACATGAGGTTATTAGGTAAAGGGTCATAAAGCTTTCCTAAAACCAACTCTTTTGTACCCTCTAGCTCTCCAAAACAATTTCAAACTTAATTACCAATAAAAGAGACTTTTCCATTATCTATCAAACATCTAATACACTGATATATATATAGGCACCTGCTTGCTCACTCACCTGCTACCTCACTGTTCTTTTGCCATGCCAGGATTTCAGAATTGAGAGTGCCACCCAATTGCACCCGAGGAACATGCCTGTGCTGCCTACCCCTAGTTCTACCCATGATTTCCGCTTGCAAGTATTATATTATGATTAATCATAAGTATTGCTGATATACTGATGTTTAGTTTAGATCACCTCTACAAAAAAAACAGTGTCTTCGAATTAAACTTGTATTGAGTGTAGATAATGCAGACAGATCTGATTTAGAATGATCATTTTGCATCAGTTGGGGCCTAAAGAATAAATACTTTTCATTTTGCAGTCTATCTTTAAGAACACATCTTCATGGTTGTCAAACTACAGCTCCCATAATTCTTTGACCATTGATAATTGCACCTAAAATTGCCGATAGATGTAATCCAGAAACAGTTATCTCCTGTTTAAGGGGTTTCCCCACATTCCTGCAGAGTCAAAGCAAACTGCCCAGCCAAAATGGTCAGAACCATCCACTGCTGCTAGAATTCAACTGCATAAAAAACCCAGCATGATATGCAGAGCATAGGCCTGCCCTGTTTTTAACACCTGCCAAAGGACTGGTGGTAAGTAGAAGGCCTCAAAGTAACCTACCGTATTTGCCGGCGTTTAAGACGACTGGGCGTATAAGACGACCCCCAACATTTCCACTTAAAATGTACAGTTTGTTAATACTCGCCGTATAAGACTACCCCCTCTTCCGCACACCAAATAAAACTTATGTAATGTACGGTACTAGTAAACTGTAAATTTGCAGGACATCAGCAGGACAGGAGTGCCAGCCCTTTACCTGTACAGTAAAGAGACAAGGGGTGGGCCGGAGCACCGCTGCTTCCTGCTGAGCAGAGGATGAAGGAGCTGGCAACCTTGTCGCGCTGATGTCCCACCACGGCCCCGCTGATGTCCCGCCAGGCCTATTAGTAGCGTTAATATCATAGGAGGTAAGGAAGGAGGTGGGAGGGCATGTAAAGTAACCAGAGGATAAGAGCACCCGGCGTATAAGACGACCCCCCACTTAGGGGCATATTTTTCTGGGGGAAAAAGTCGTCTTATACGCCTGCAAATACGGTATATCTGTCTCAGCTCCCTAACTTGGGGTTAAATTGACTAAATTCAGGTTGCACTTGGTAAGGTCATTTAATTTATTCTTATGCAGTCCATGGTTTATGATTGGCCAGTAAAAGAATGAGCACTAAAAACCAGGCACCTCAAAAGATGCATAGACCCATCTCTATAAAGAGATGCAAAAACGGATGACGGCGTCAAAAGACGGACGCCGGCGTCCAAAATGAGACAAGCACCAAAAAAATTGGTGAATCAAACTGCCTCAGATTCGCCCATCACTAGTAATGTGTGATCTGCTTCATCTTTTCTTTCATGATCCATGAGTTCCTTCTATAGTATTTAATAAAGAGCAGAAAAAAAGAAAGCACAACCCCTCTCTCTTCCCATATACCAACTAATTAACTGAATTAGACCAGCAGCAGTGTATTAGGTTTTTTTAGGTTAATGTTCTAGAAAGAATATCTAAAACATTGGTGTAAATTCCATTGGCCCAGCAGCATTAGCTGTGATTGAAACCATAACCAATTCATGACCAAATTGGTCCCTATAATGACCCACCTGGTCTATAATTTGATTGGTCCTTTCTGGAAGCTGCTTTTGTAGTTGACACAACACATCAAACCTTTTTCTCCATTTACAATAGGGGCTGTTCCCTTTCTGGCTTACTTAAGGTGCCTTATAAGAATTCCAATTTTCTAGTCTGTCTACAGAAGATCAGAGGGCATAGTTTCAGCTAGACTGCTTAGTGCAGGCTGTTTACCGTTCAAATGCTGGAGGAAATCTATAGATGTGTTGCTGCTGTACAAAAAAGCTGTTATGTAGCCATTCAAGCACAGAATACTAGATAACAGATACGTTCTGAAGAATCCTATTGTATACTACAGAGCTGATCTGTTATTGGCTGTGTATCCTGTGCCTTTTCTGATTTTTCAGCTTGGAGTGACTGCCCCCATGTTTACACAGCAGTCTTTCTATACAAATTATAACAGAGTTTCTGAAGCAAACATACCAGTTGTACCAGTGCAGCACAACTGTACAGTATGTTTTCTTTACTTTAAAACACATTTTTTGGTGTTACTGTTCCTTTAAGACTAATTTGGAGTTGACCTAAAATGTTCGTTACATCTGAAAATCATCAAACAACAAATTCACAATACTCTGAAGCCAAATTTTTATGGTACACAAAGAAAAAAACCTTTTTTTTTTTAAACAGTTGGAGTATAGAAATAGTTAAACTGCATTCTGTTGTTATTAACGGCAGCAAAATTGCATTAATAACTCAAAACAATACACCAACTTTATCTTGGTGTAAATTGTGCTCCAAAGCATTATGGAGAAAAGTGGTACTTCAAATTCCCTGAAGTGGAGCTCTCCAACAACAATTCCAGAGTGTAGCAAACTGTCAAATTTATGAAACATAATAAAGGGCACCAGTTCAAGAAAACAATATTGTTTTAAAAAAGCCCCTGTGAGTTCTAAGCCATGGACACCGGGAGCTCTTGGTACAGAAAACCCTGGTAGCTCCATCCACATAGCTCCCCCAATCAAAGTGTAGGCTCTGTTAACCCCCCAATTTGGCATTGGAGACTTTTTCAATAAAATAACCATTTAAGGCTTTAATCAATTTCATGTTATTTTAACTACAATAAAATGTAGTACTCCAATTTCAGTTTACTCCACTTTTGTGTGTTTTACAAGGAGAACAGCCTGGTCTAAAGTTTTCATGCAATTCCCACAGGAAACAATGGAACCAAAGAATGGAAGAAAAAGCACAGTAGCCAAAATGTCCAATACAAGTAAAATGTTTTATTGGAATTCTATTTGTCTACATCCTCTATCAATTTTGTGGCTTTACATGCTAAAATCTGCCTGCTATATCATTTCTAATTGGATGCATCTAATGAAGAGTAGCTGTAATTAACACATAACAGATCTTATTAACTACTGTCAATTATTACTTCATTCGTTATTACCATTAATAATTCAGCCGAAAAGCCTAATGGACATAAAGCAAAGATGTTATTTAATTTCCTGTATTCTGACTTTTCTTAGCAACAAAAGGAAGGTCAGGCTAAAGTATCCAAAATGTTGGACATTAAATACCTCTGAAAAGGAACAATTATTTTTTATAACTAGTTTTATTTCCTGATAGCACCAAGGTGTGTGTCTATATCTACAAGACCACAGAGGAGTATTCTGAAAAGAATGACTTGCCTAGCCCACGTAAAAGTAGTTGTTAAGAATAATGGCTCAGATTCAAAGGTGTTTATTGAATGAGCAACATTTTGTTGTTCCCTGTAACCTTACTTTCATGCATGAGGAAGGTCACAATTGTTGGACATTAAACTAACACTTTGCTTTATTTCAAAGTGACACAGTGTCTATAGTAGTGTGTTTTTTGTTTATTTGAAGAGCCGAGCTGCCAGTTCTCACCTTTATGACAATGAGTGCGAAATCATTGCAATCTGAAAAGTTTAATGGGGTAAGGCTCTGCTTCATATATTTTATGTGTAAAATGCAAGTTTTTTAATGACCCTACATTGAACTTTGTTTGTAAACCCATTAAGCCTTTTCTCAATGACCTGAAAAATGGTTATCACTGTATTTAATGGCCAAAATTACTATTGCTCTCCACGGGGATATTTAAACTCAGCAAAGGCAAGACAATAAGGCAATTTATGATTTAGTTTGCAACAAAATAAAAAAGGAATAAATGCCCTGCTAAAAATTATGGGTAGTTTTGTTTAGTCCTGTACAGACCTTAGCAAATAACACCTTGCTGACAGTGCACTGAATCCACAACAGAGGCTGCCAGGGTCTAACATGAAGTGCAGATAAATGGAGGATTTCTTTTCTCATCAGAAATCACAGCAGGAGCCAAAAACACAAGACAATAGTCAAGCATTTATTATTGGCTGATTGTGCAAATACAGTACAGCTTGGCACTTATGCTCGGAGCTTTGAGGGCTACATTAAAGAAAGTTCCACTCGATAAATCTTTTAAATGATAACAGCAAACTGCCAAGGCACCTTTTGGCTGTGCCTCTCTGCGGTTGAAAAATGAGTGTTTGTATCAGAGAAAGAGCATAAAGACAAGGACTGAGTAAAGATTACTCATGTAAGGATTAAATGAATGATTTAAGGTATGTTTGCTAATAATTTCCTTTTCTGGGACACAAGAGGAATGTAGTTAAAATTATTTTGCCCTTGATAAAAATATTTCAGTATCTGTGAGTATTGGGTCAGAACATTAATGTTATTGTTTTTACTGAGCATTGCAGATTTTTTTATTGACAAACAAATTATATGCCGCATGTGGGAAAGAGTCCAGCAAAGCAAGACATTTCTGGTTGAGCTTATGGTATATGGTATATTTTAATCAATTTACAGCAGAACTTTACATTTTTCATGCACAGAATTACCAACTATATCACATTCTAATACATCCCATGATGTACAAATGTACAGTGCAGGCTGGGAACCATAAACATTGCTGGGCAATATTGACATTCCAACCAAATGTTAATAGATTACAACTCTTGCATATTATCTTGGTTTAATGCATAATGGGTTTGACTGGTTTTTAAAGTAACCATGCACAATTAAACATTTCCCAGTTCTGAATCCGGACTTTCCCCCAAGTCTAGAACTTAAAGCTATCATGAGATGGGGCCAGTTCCAGGGGAGAGAATCAAGAATGGTAGATTTTTTGGAGAATGGCAGATTGATTGCATTAAGGGATATCCAAGAAATCTGGGGCTCCCACCCGAGAGATCTGTGGTGGTATTACCAACTGCATAACTTTTTTAATACACAAAATATAAAGCAGGATAAGATAATGTCGGCATGGGAAAAAATATTGGATCTAAATAAATCAAAGATTAGATCTATATCTCTAGCATATAAGCTCTTACTTTCAAATAAGGAACCATCCTATAATAAATACTTTGATGTGTGGGAAAAGGAATTGGAGATAGAGCTGTCCCCACAGGTTAGGAGGAAAATAATGAAAAATATACATAAAACTTCCAGGGCCTCCCGAGTAAGAGAAATGCTGTATAAAGTGATTACCAGGTGGTATTATACTCCGGAAAAACTTCATAGGATCTTTCCAGCCTCTTCAGGGAAATGCTGGAGATGTAAGTCGGAAGAAGGTACTTATAAACATATATGGTTCACATGTCAGAGAATTATCCCATATTGGATAAATGTGGTTGATAGGATAAACGAAATAACAGGCTTAGAGATACACTATTCAAATATTGGGTTATTATTGTTTCATATAGACAGTCAGGACAAAATGCTAGCAGATAGGTTAACACTTCATCTCTTACATGCAGCAATAGCTATGATACCAAAAAAATGGAAGGAACAGATACCTCATTTAGAAATGGAATGGATGAATCTAGTGGAAGAAACTAGAAAACTAGAGGAGATTACAAGCCTACGGCATAATAACACATCACAATATCTCCAAATATGGGGACCATGGTTTGAAAAGTGGGAATTGGTTGGATGAAAAGTTAGGACAAGATACAGTATAAAGGACTAGTTTAAATGGGTATCCTAACCAATCAGATAAAGGTATCTAGGTGTGATGAAGTGTTTTACAGAAAATTATTACTCTGTTCTGCAACGGATGTATGGCTGTTTTTATTCCCCTTCCCCCTCTTTCCTTTTTGTACCCCCTTTTACCTTTTTATAAAGAAAAGAAAATCAATAAAGAGAGATTAAGAGAAAAAAAGATAGACTACAAGGTCCAGCAGCCCATTTAATGGAACAGGATCCTTCAGTGTCAACCCTGCCTGATTCATTTACACTTTAATATCTCCTTTTGGGGTCATATATATATATATAAGACATTAACAAGGCTTTGCTCACTATAACACAATAAAAACCTTTTATAATCATCCTTCTGGTGTTTGATTACAGCACAATATTGGCAAGCAAAGCGTGTATGGTAATCTCAATATGTTACATAACATTAAGATGAATCACATAGGGCTACTTAAGAGATTGTTATTGGATAATACTCATATCTTTAATTTGACTTGAAATGCCTACTGTGGAGTGAAAGTGGAAAAAAAACATTTAGAAGAAGGTTAAATCCCCATTAAGGGATAATACCATTGGTCCTTTAAAATTTATATTTTAACTTACCATTAATATTAATATACATACATATGTGTAAATATTTACTATATTTATTATTTCATTAGTAAGTGCTGTCAAGTTAGTTTCAACCCCTGGAATCATATAAATAAGCTTTCTCCAAAATGTCCTATCTTCTGTTTAGGTCTTCAGGCTTGATGGAATGTCCCTGGGAGATGGAACTGGGTCTATTTGTCTTGTTGCTGGACATTTTTCTCCTCAATTTTCTGAGCTTTATTTTCATATGCTGAAAAATATGCTGCTTGATCTTGTATGCTTCAAGTGGAACATCATACCTCATCTGGTCAAGATTTTTTCATTTATATCCCTTGACATGTACTGTATCCTTAATTATCGATTCCAAAACCAAAATTCTAAGCCATCAATACATCTTCTGCACTGCTTCTTTAAACCCTGGCTTTGAAATACATATAAGACTGTCATTTAAGACTGCAAGTGCAGTCTAGCTACATTGAACACCATAAATAATGCTCTTCATTAAAGGTGCATGTGCCCAAAACACTCCTTGCATCTTTGTATTGTTAAATTGAGGACCATTGCCTCCATCCTGTTTCATCTGATGAATTGTGCACAAATACCCTAATTGGTTCATGGGCAATGCAGTAGTGATGGGTGAAACTGGGGAGTTTCACTTCGCCGAAATTACACAAATTTCTAGTAGAAATTTGCAAAATGATGAAAATTTTTTGAAAAGCCACTGCCTCTAGTTTTGGATGAGGGCGTCCATTTTTGGGCATCAAAAAAACAGAAATCAGCTTCTGTTTTTTGGACGCCGGTGTCCAAAAACAGACTCTGGCGCCAATGAATTTTCGACAGGTGAAATTTTTCTGCCATTTTGCAAATTTATTCACCTGCGGAAAATCGTGGGAATTTCGCTGCAAATTAGCCCCAGGCAAATAATTTTGCCGATCACTACAAGCCAGGTGCAACAACTGCCCTGTATGTGGTATTTTTAGGCTGAACACCAGAAATTATGTAATTACCACTTTGAAAATCCTGACCCAACTTGTGAATGTAAATTGAAATTGCATTCATTTTGATACATTGGGAGCAATAGAAAAAGACACACCTCGAATGCAAAAAGGAAAAAACATTGTTGCATTAAAATATTGCACTTTGCATGCTCTCTCTGGTAATTTCCATAGCATAGACAACTACATTTTTATGACTTTCATCTTAATCCACCATGTTTGTGAATGCTGTATGAGGGTAGAATGGAGGCAGGCAAATAGGTGTCCCTCCTCTCTCCCCCTTATTTACACATAATTAAGAAGCTCAAGTAAGGGTGCACCAGTAGCCTTGAACTGCCTGGTACTGCCTGCTCTTTATCCAGGGTGAGAGGAAAATAGAGAAGGCAGTTTGCAGTGTCAGCAATCTGGTTGCTAGGGTCCAAATTACCCTAGCAACCATGCATTGAGTTGAATGAGAATATGGAATATTAATAGATGAGTAATAAATATTAGCGATAACAATAAATGTGTAGCTTTAGAGAGGATTTGTTTTTAGAGGGTGTCAGTGACTCCCTTTTGAAAGCTAGAAAGAGTCAGGAGAAAAAGGCAAATAATTCATAAACTATAAAAAAATAAATAATGAAGACCAGTTGAAAAGTTGCTTAGAATTGGCCATTCTATAGAATGCTAAAAGTTAACTTGAAGGTGAACCACCCCTTTAATCAGAAGGTGAAGAATACTGCCTACACAACTTTTTATCCCTTGGTGCTCTTACACTTGCCTTTGGGGAAATGGGAAATTAGCCCTTATCTGAAAAAAAATGCTGTAAACTTCTGCCAGATTAATGTCTGCATGCAAATTTCCGGAGAAATGTGTCAGTTAAAATAAATGAGGTAAAATAAATATTATTTCTTATTATAACAATCAACGATGTTTTCCTACATTAACATGCAGAGGAAGGCCAGGCCTGCCTAGGCTAAGTTTACCATTCGTCCCCGTTTCACAGGGACAGGCCCCGTTTAAGTACTTCGGTCCCCGTTACAAATTGCCCTGTGAAGCGTCCCCGTCTGCAGCAATATATTTAAAAAATCCCAATGAAGCAGCATATCAGGGCCCGCACTGCATCATTCCACAGGCAGGGGGTGCAGGAGAGAGCAAGCAGGCTGGGGCAGCAGGCTGATGACATCACAAGCACAGCCACAAGGAGAAGACTGTGAAGAGGAAAGGAGCGACTGCGCACCTCTGCTGGGCTCGACAGGTCAGGATCATGTGTCAGACAGTATTCAGTATGCTGCAGATTCCCCCCCTCCTCCCAGACGATCAGTGGCAGACAGAGAATGCTGGTAATGTTCTGCTTTTTTTTCTCTGTCCACTGAGTTTCACTCCCCCCACTGTCCCCTTGTCAATGCTCTTTCATTACAAAGTTTTAGCTGCCTCACCCAATTTCTCCCATTGTGCCCACATTAACCTTACCTTTAATTAGCAATATTGCCTTTATGCCATCCTACTATGAATTCTGGGGTATTGTACATGGAATTTCCTTTATGCTGTCCTACTATGAATTCTGGGGGTATAGTACATGGAATTGCCTTTATGCCATCCTACTATGAATTCTGGGGGTATTGTACATGGAATTTCCTTTATGCCGTCCTACTATGAATTTTGAGGTACTGTATTGTACATGAAATTACCTTTACGCCATCCTACTATGAATTTTGGGGGTATTGTACATGGAATTGCCTGCTGCTACTTTCAATTAATATATTCATCAGGGGTAAAATGGGGAGTGGTTAGTGGGGTGTGTCTTACAAAGTGGGCGAGGTCTAAAAAATTGCCACGACGCACAACATTCTCCCCTGTCCCTGGATTTCTTTCCAAAAATCTGATCACCTTAGCCTAGGCAACTCAGCTGGCCAGCTCGCCCCCCCCCCCCCCCCCCCCCCCCCCCCCCGTCGCACCCACATGCGCAGTGATGTCCCTCGCGCGTATGTGTGGGTCTAGGAGTGCACAAACCGAGTGGCAGGTAAGTCTAGTGGTAGACAGAAAAGGTACCTGCCCAGCGCTCCTCCAGTCATTGGGTCTCTTCTGCCTACCCCCAGTTCCGGCTCTGTAAACATGGCACTGTGTCTAACACAGATTCAGTATGAAATAAATATAAATCATATTGCAGTAAGTTTTCACCAAGACTTTCTTTTTGCTATTTTCATAGCTGAATATCTCAGCATTCGGTGTCAAAGGTTAAATCTGCCCACTGCCATTATACTTTGAAACACGTCAAATGAATCAGCTGTCTGTCTGCACATGCATTTGAATATTACATGGAGAAAAAACATTGTGGCTCTAATAATGAACACTCCGTTTACTTTTAACATTTGGATTTAACCTATTTATTTGCACAGTGTGACTTCACAACAACAAGCCATATGTTGCACCCCTGATACATGCACTGTCCAAAACATGTTTTCTGAGGTACTGTATGTAAACCATTTATATTTATCCATATTAACCAACAAGTGCTCATATTACTGGCATTTAAGAATGTGATGAAAATGTTCTTTTCCTTTTTCTGATAATGAAACAAACATGAGTATTTTTCTAGTACCCAAGCTAATACTGAGAACGTTTAAGGAAAGTAATCCATTGAGTCTTGAAATAACAAGACCATGCAACATTTATACAGAACCAATAAAATGTACCACAATCAATATAAAAGTATATACCTGGTTTTTATAGAGTACAACTTTAGATTAGTTTTCTAAACTTTTAAAAATGGTACATGATCCATTGCAATGTTATATCAAACCTTTATAGTCTGGAGGACTATCAACTTGTTGCTCCAACTCCAAGTTTAAAAAGACGATTAGAGGTCATGGTGCAAGAACTAAAATCCCTCGAAAATTTGATAAGCATTCGACTATCGAATGCTTATCGAATAGTTCTAGGCTATTGTCTTGCTCGATATTCGATTTCTCGATGAAATCGTACAATCAAATACCGATCGTTTGATTTCACGAAAAAATCTTTTGCCTTCGAGCCTCCGAAAAATTCATACGATTCAATGACCAAGGCGTTCGATCGTAGGAATGGTATTCGAGCAAGTCTTTGCAAAGGAAGCCTATGGGGGTTCCCATAGGCTTCTATTGGTATTCGGTAGGTTCAATCTGGCAAAGTAGGCATTCGAAGGATTTTAAAATTTTAAATCCTTCGATCATCGAATGATCGAATATTCGATATTCTATCTATTCGATAATTCGAATATTCGGTATTCGCTGATCGAACATGCCAAATTTGCATATTCGATCCTCCGAAAAAATTGTAAGATCGGTACTCGATCAAATTCGAACGAACTTCGATCTCTTCAAACAAATTTTGTAAATTTGCCCCCTAATGTGCAACTCATTGACATGTGACATGTTTAGGGAGGTTGTACCCCCCGAAACGTTGAAGTTGGAGTTGGTGGTTGAATAAAAAGAAAAGGGGAATCCCCCCACTGCAGAAACAAGTGTGTGCGGATCCATTATTGGGAATTGCTGTTGCTAAGGGACCGTGTCGGGTCAACGGACTACCAGCACCACTAAAGCAGTGAAGTGAGTAAAAATCCGGGAGTGCAGTGTGCAAATACCATAATACATGTTTAGGGAAAGCATTTTTTGAGGTTGCAAATGTAAGCTCAAAAGAATATAATCAAACTAACATAGAAATTTTTACTGATTTATTCCACCTAAATTAATGGAATATATTTTATTAAGGTGATGTAGTGAGTCTTAAAGTCAAAACAAATACATGCAACATTTATACTGCCCCATTAAAATGAGATTCAGTCAATAAAGCACCTTGTTTGAAATGTACTTGTTCCTGCAGATTTTTGGACATGACCCCTTGCAATGTCATATCATACCTTTATATCCAGAAGGACTTTCAACTTATTTCTCACAGTGAAGTTTCAGAAGTAGACAAGAGTTCATTGAGTAAGATCTGCATCAGTGGCTTGGGGAAAAAACTGCTCCAGGATTCTTCTAGCAATAAAAAAGGAACAAAAGGGAGAGAGAGACAATTTTAACTTTAACTGAGTTAATGTATACAGGAGACAGTATCAAACAAGGAATAAAAAGCTACTCACTCTTCATACTTAAGACGCACACAGTGTGCATCAGTTTCATTAATTGAGTGAAAATTGAATTGTAAGTAAAGTTTGCATAATAGCATATCATTACAATTCCTTATATAACATATAAATACATATATTCCAATATTTTATTTGGCATTTCCCAGAGTCTCCCAATTATGTGAATCTCAATATCTGAAGAGAGCTGAGGACAGGTTTAGGTATGATTCCCAAAGTGGAGGTACTGTTGTTGTGTGACTTTATTACAGTATTGAACATAGAAATGTAGACCATGAACAAACTGCAAAGTATATATCTTTGAAAAATTAGTGTGAATATGTGTTGATAATTGGTGGTTATTATAGTTTGTCATAGAAAAAGAAGCACATAGGTGGGACCAGCTCCACAGTCACAAGAGACTGAGCTGTACAGTCAGAGAGCCATGCTTCCTTCATACACTGTGTTTTAACAAATAAGTTGCTGTTGCAAAATCCACAATCTCATAATTAAAGGGATACTGTCATGGGAAAACATGTTTTTTTCAAAACACATCAGTTAATAGTGCTGCTCCAGTAGACTTCTGAACTGAAATCCATTTCTCAAAAGAGCAAACAGATTTTTTTTATATTCAGTTTTGAAATATGACATGGGGCTAGGCATTTTATCAATTTCCCAGCTGCCCCGGTCATGTGACTTGTGCCAGCACTTAAGAAGGGAACTGCTTTCTGGTAGGCTGTTTTTTATTCCTTCTCAATGTAACTGAATGGAACGAAGTGGGACATGGGTTTTTACTACTGAGTACTGTTCTTAGATCTACCAGGCAGCTGTTATCTTGTGTTAGAGAGCTGTTATCTGGTTACCTTCCCTTTGTTCTGTTGTTAGGCTGCTGGGGGGGAAAGGGAGGGCATGATATCACTCCAACTTTCAGTACAGCAGTAAAGAGTGATTGAAGTTTATCAGAGCACAAGTCACATGACTTGAGGCAGCTGGGAAATTGACAATATGTCTAGCTCCATGTCAGAATTCAAAATTAAATATTACAAATCAGTTTGCTCTTTTGAGAAATGGATTTCAGTGCAGAATTCTGCTGGAGCAGCACTATTAACTTATGCATTTTGAAAAAGATTTTTTCCCATGACAGAATCCCTTTAATGTAACCACATCAGTCTCAGTGGGATTTGGTTTTTACTACTGAGTGCTGTTCTTAGATCTACCAGGGAGCTGTTTTCTTTTGTTAAGCTGGCCATAGATGCAACAATTCGATCATACGAATCCTGGATTCATACGATTTTAGGATCGTGCATGGAGTGTCCCAACATTTGTCGTGCCTTGCGGATCTGTCGTTTGATCGATCGGACAGGTTAGAAAATTTCTGTCGGCTGCCAATGATATCTCTGCGTGTATTGCCGATCATACGATTTTCAGTGGGAGACCATCACTAGGTTTTGTCGGACACAACTTTCTGTGCTTTTACTACTTTAGGTGGCAGGTCGGGAGATGGGGATGTCCGATCGTATGATGATTCGTACTGCGCCCATCCAAGGAACAAGAAACTCGGATCATGCCACAGTTAATACACAAAATACAATTGACAATAAACAGGGGCAAATGCTTACTCATGGTGTGCAAACACATTATGGCTGTGTTATCAGAAAGCCATAGAGACTAGTTGAACAGTGTTAAAGTGACACAGTCAGTTATTTACAGTAATATAATTATACCAAATCCCTTGTACTAAGTTACATCTATTAATGGTTTGTTATTATTACCATTGATGTTAAAATGTTAAATGGGGAAGGATGTGTTTAATAATTGTTGATGTTACTAAAGGTTTGTCACAGAAAAAGAAGCACACTGATGGGGCCAGTTAGAGTGCATTATGTAGAGTGCATTAGTTGTATGAACTACTTTCTCCAACCAATAAAAATACCAGTCTATGTATCTCTGCAGTTAAGGACAATAGAAATGGCCTTGGAAGAACTATGCATTCAATATTTTATTCAGTGTCTTTTTCAGTAATAAATATGTACTGAAATGTCAATAAAACTCATAGAGATGAGCAACATATAAAATGAATACATTCCTGCCTTAGTGCAGCATTCTGTGGGCAAAGAGAACCCTGTACTTAAAGGGGGAACTACAGCAAAAATGTATTTAATATAAGCTTCAACATTAGTGATGGGCGAATTTCGTTGGCGAAATGCCGCGATTCGCCGCTGGCGAATAAATTCGCGAATCGGCAGCGAAATTTTGTTTTGCGAAAATTCGCCAGAAAAACGAGTCGCGCGTCGTTTTTGACGCGACGCGTCGAAAAAAGGCGCGACGCGTGCTGAAAACGACGCGACGCGCGCTGAAAACGCCTGCGCCAAAGTTGACGCGACGCGCGTCAAAAGCGTCCCGCGACTCATTTCGTGAATTTTTCGCCAATTCGCTAATTTCTCTGGAAATTCGCGAACTTTTCGGCGAAGCGAATCTCGGGAGATTCGCCCATCACTATTCAACATACTTAAATAAGGAACTTTCTAAAAACAATCAATTAAAAATTCTGTATCATTTCTAAAATAATCAAGTTCATCTTCACTCTCCCTCTCTCAGCATCTGTTTCTCTTCATTCTGTCTTCATTCAGCAGTTGGGTGGCAGATAATCATTGACAGTTAGATCCAGTATATCGTATAGGGGCTCCTTTTGACTTGAAGATGTATTAGAGCTCCTATTTAAGTCACCAGAAATTCTGTCTCTCTACATGCAGGATTTTTACAAATGGCAGTTATTTTGTTAGATTTTGTTTGTACTGGGATCAGTTATTTGAGTGAATTCTTATACATCTTCTAGGAAAGGAAGCCATCCTATAAGAAATATTGGATCATTCATCGAGCCAGCTGCTCCAAGAAGACAGAATGAAGAAAAAAAGGTGTTGAGCTAGGAATATTGAATATAAACTTGATTATTATATTTAACAGGGCAGTATTCCCTTCCTTGCTTCTATCAGTTACCCCTTTAAGTTGGGTTAAATGAAGTAAAGCATAGTAAAGCTATATATATATATATATAGTCCATTTGCTATTTCTCCAAAAATTGTTTGGCTCAGATTACAGTTCACTGTTTCCTAAGTAGCCACTATCTCACTGCAGACAGCCCACATGTTCCATCTCCAGAAACAGTCATGGCCTGGTTGAGATGGTGTAAGTTATGAGTCTGACAGGCCAGATCAGTAGCACACAAATGCAATAGTGCCAAGATGGGAGACAAACACTAGATCAAAGAAACAGGCAGGGGTGAGAAGAGAAGTGGTCAAAGAGTCACGGTCAAATAACTGAAGATCAAATCATAAAGTGAAATAAGGAGGGGAGTAGAATAACAGGAAGGTATAAACTAGAGCAGTGTAAGTCTGGGACAGTAGGACTGTAAAAGTATGACTGGGACAAGATCAAGACAGAGACAGAACTGAAAACAAGCTTATTTGGTAGGAAAACTTTGACTTGAGGACCTTTACAAACACCTAAGTTTTATGTAAAATTTTGTCCAAATTAAGATAAAAGCCCATTTACTTTACACAGGAGAAAATGACTAAATTACCCATTACCTCCTATTCACACACTGCATATGAAAACTGATAGAATACAATTGTTTGTGGCAATTGATGCCCTCTTGTGGTATGTGGTTTTGATCCTTCGGATGGCAGTTGTTCTTTGTGATGCTTTAAAAAAAAAATGAATTGGTGATCTCTAAAATGTGAAACCCTGTAGTGAATTTCCTTTTGAAGAAGGAATATCATTATCTGAAGCTGTTATGGGAATAATTTTATCTTTAAGTAGTAGACTACTAGCAGGCTCACACACAAATGCAAATAATAGTTGTAATGGCATGCATTTACCAAAAAAATTGCATATCTGAAACAGTGCAGTAATCAATTAGCTTGTATCAGTTTGCACAGTTTTAATAATTCACTGATGGGTTATTGAAATGGGGCACAATTGCACTTTTATACTACTGACAGTATAATGCGCAATGTGACACTTTGTGGAATGATATTTGAACGCCCAGTGGAGTTTCACGGTCTATGCAGTGCAAACATTTGCAAAACACTAGATAAGCCTATATAAAAGCAAACCATGTTTCATTGTTCCCAGCTTGATAGATACTAAGCATAATATTATGGTGGGTGCTAGTAACCATGGCAATCATATGCATTTGAAGTAGGGCATTATTAAACTGACAAATTTGCAAAGTTACCCCATGAGGCCTTCTATGCATTGTAAGCACTGCTTTGAGCTGCCTCTATCAATGTTCCACTGTCTGGGCAAACGCTGCTGATAGCATTCCAGGACAGCCTTCGGTGATACCTGTGCTGTGATATTTTAATGTTTTCCCACTGTTCTCTAAGATTCACATAAAATATTCTAGTTCAAGGCAAAGTCTGTCACTTGCTACAGATCTACAATGTGAATGTCAAAATCATTTATTGTATGAGATTTTAGAAGTAAAGTAAGAAAGCTCCTGGAAGACTAATTGAAAAGTACAAATCATATATATATATATATATATATATATATATATATATATATAAATATATATATACACAAACTGTAGCAACCATACTTTACTACATTGTATCAATTCTGTTAAAATTTTGATCCCAGGATGAGGTATAACATAAAAAGGCATCAAATACAATAAACAGATTCTCAGTTCTTCCCTTGCCGTCATGCACTCAGATCTCTGCAGTTGAAAAATGCCCTGCAGTGCAGTCACTTTGCTCTCCGCTGCTTCAGTAACTGGCTGTTTTCCGAAAGTGTGATGATGAAAATCCACATGTTATCCCCAAGCAAAATAGTCCAAACTCTCGACAACCTTGTAATAGAAAACAGAAAGTTATTTAAAAAATAAATGACACTGGTATACTAAACACAAGGCAAGGGAGAATGGGATGGCTATAAATGACTTCTCCCTAAGGGAGTAATGGTGCCTGAATATTCCTTTTTCACTCATGTTAAAAAATCAATATTAACTGAAATCTCTTTACTGTATTGCACTGGTTATAGAGAGTCTTGCAGAATAAACAGGTGAATATATTACCCCACTAAGTGTTATTTTCAGCATCAATTCTTTTAATACTGTGAATTAAATGTACTATTTGCTTTACAAAACTGTACAAAAATACATCAAATAATTTATTCCAAATAAGTCCTAACTGTGTTCTTTGTTCTGAAGCTAAATTCAAACTCCCATCACTCTCAGTCAGACAGAAAAAGTTTAAAAACTTAAAAACTGAACACACCAGTTAAGACATTGCTGACCTATATTGGTATTTTTTATAATATATCATTTTCTAAAATCAGAACGACCCTCCAAATAAGTCCCATTCACTCTCCTAGATACTCCCCCTCCCTGCTTCTGCCCCATAGACCACATTATCCCAAAGAGTGTCCCTGAATATCATGCTCATGTATCCATACAGAGTAGCGCAGTGTAGCTCATTAGTGCCATCTTCCGCATTTTTTGTTCTATTCATGCATGTTCTATTCATGCAAACTGTGCATGCACCAAAAAGTTCTGAAAATTGCTGAGGATGCGGAATATGGCGCCCATGAGCTCCACTGTTCCTTTCCTAGATGATGTATTAGAGCTCACTCAAATAAGTGATTCCAGTACAAGCAAAATCTTACAACATAACTGCCTTTTGCACAAATACTGCATGTAGAGAGACCGGATTCTGGTGATTTTAATAGGGTGAGCTCTAATACATCTTCTAGGCAAAAAGAGCCCCCCTATAAAATATATTATGAGTATATATGGTATAACTGTCAATGATTATATGACGTCCAACTTCTGCATAAAGAGAGAATGAAGAGAAACAGATTATGAGAGAGGGATAGGGATGTCAAACTTAATTATTTCAGAAATGTTGCAGAATTTCTAAGTTTCTTATTTCAGTATAAAGCTCATATAAAATTTTCATTTTTGTGATAATTCCCCTTTAAATATTGTTATTATTCAGTTATTATCATATCATATCAGATGACAATATGAAAAAAGAAAAATAAATGGCCTGTACTTAGCAGTTTAAGTACTAAAGGTTGTATTCTATCACTTGTTAACTTTGCTTATTCAGCCAATAAAAATTTCTGAGATGAGCCATCTGTATGAGTAATCTTGACTCCTCTATTGTAAAAGAACTGATTAAAGCGGTGGTTCACCTCTAAGTTAAATTTTAGTATGTTATAGAATGTCCAATTCTAAGCGACTTTCCAATTGGTCTTTATTATTTTTTGTGGTTTTTTTTGTATTATTTGCCCTCTTCTGGCTCTTTTCTGTTTTCCAATAGGGGTCACTGAACCCATCTAAAACACAGATGATCTGTAAGGCTACAAATCTATTGCAACCAAATTGTTGAAATTGTAAGCTAGAGGGCTATTGAATAAAAAGCTAAGTAACTCAAAAACCACGAATTATATCAGAATATCACTCTCCATCATACTAAATATCATCTCAAAGGTGAACAATCCCTTTAAGCCCATGTAACCAAAATATGTCCACTTTTTTATGGAGAAACATTCTTATCTATCATCTTTTTGCTATTATATTTATTTTTTAGATTTTATTTTCAGATAAAGCAAATAGATTTTACTTCGCTATTTGTGCCACAACTTTCTTGCATTTGTGTTAAGTCACATAGGATGGAATTCAGTCCATTTCCTAAGGGATTAAAAGAGCAGTAATGGCTTAATATTATTTTAAAATACTTCCATTGCTGTTCTGTGTTTTTACTCTGTCCACTGCAATAGTGGTCCTAATTTAAGAATTGCTTTCCTGAAACGAAGAGTGCCTTTAGATCAATTTTATATATGTTTAAACAAAATGTTCTAGTACTTTCATATTTGTAATTCATTATGGATTGTTATAGATGACTAAATTCAGTATGGAACAATTTCTGGCTGGGTCCTTAACAAACTGTGATATGAAATTGTTATGCAATTCAATTCTTGTTATTTCTATTTTCACCAGAAAAAGAGTTCATATACAGTACATGGAGAAAGGCAATCTCCTACATACACCAACCATACAGATTCAACTTTATTATTTTCCACTGCAACCTCTTCTTTAAATATTTTTGAATACATTGACAAATATCTCCTTTTCTATTTCCCTTGTCCTTCTGAAACAAGGTATAGTCTTATGTATTTTCTCCCCAGTCATGTTTAGCCATTTTTCAGCAATACCAATGGCATCATGTACCAAAATCAATATATGTTCAGAGCTTTACATGGTCTTCAGATAAATATAATGAAGTGATTGCAGCTTCTGTGCAGGTATTCAAAGCCAAAATACAAATGTAGATTAACTACAAGGAAGCGTACAAGAATAAAATAATATCTAATGCAGTATATTTGAGGGTAATAAATGTCACACCCTCAATACCGATGTGTGTGTGTGTGGATAGTGAAGTGACAGTACAAACAAATAACGAAAGTAGGTAATGAATCTCCTCCACAAGCCACGGTGAGATGACCTACTCACCAGAAAAAAAAAACACCAGGTAGTTTAATACCATTCATGCTCATATGGGGAGCTGTAATGCTTCATTAAATGCTTGATATGAAGGGGAATGCTTCCATTTTCCAGTCAGATGTCATACTGGTCATACAAAATAAACTCCATATTTTTTATGCCTTTTGCAGCCTAATACCCTGAAGAAATGAAAAGGCGCCAGCGTTTTTTGGACGTAGAAGATGTTTCACTCAAAATTATTATGCAAGTAACTGAAGATTGAGGATGTTCAATGCACTTTGCCAGGTCAGAGCTGGTGAAGGCAAGTCTGTGATAGAGGTAATGCTCAGTTAAATCCGCATCTTAGTGAATTTGCGGTGTTACATTCATTCACCAGAGCGAAAATTCGTCTGTTGTTAGAGTGCAAAGCCTACACCCGCTAGTAAATCCACACAGTGACTGAAAACGTTAACCATGGCGAATCATCACCAACGTTAGTCACTTCACCCTTTAGTAAATTTACCCCTTAGTTTATAAGTATATTGCTTACAATATACAAGAGTTCACCATGTTTCGCTTGATACTGCACCACAATTCATTAAGAACAAGTCACCCCTTCCCATAAACAGATACATTTTTGCATTCTACAAAATGCATATTGGGGTTCTGCTCATGCTCGAAAGATGTGGTGCTCATACGGAATGTGTTGTTACATAAATATTTTCACTTCAATGTTGGTGCACACACACACTGCATTTGATGTTGTGGAATTTAACACTGTCAAATATATTGCCTGATATAGTTACTTAGTTACATAGTTAAATTGGGTTGAAAAAAGACAGAGTCCATCAAGTTCAACCCCTCCAAATTATAACCCAGCATACATACACACACACACATCTCCACTCTTTCAAACACAAACCATATATGCTCATAGCTATACTAACTGTAGAGTTTAGTATCAAAATAACCTTTGATATTATGTCTGTCCAAAAAATCATCCAAACCCCTCTTAAAAGCATCAACAGAATGAGCCATCACAACATCACCCGGCAGTGCATTCCACAACCTCACCGTCCTGACTATGAAGAACCACCTACGCTGCTTCAAATGAAAGTCCTTTTCTTCTAGTCTGAAGGGGTGGCCTCTGGTGCGGTGATCCTGTTTATGGGTAAAAAGGTCCCCTGATATTTGTCTATAATGTCCTCGAATATATTTGTAAAGTGTAATCATGTCCCCTCGCAAGTGCCTCCCCTCATAATTTAAGTCTTCCATCCCTCTAACCAGTTTAGTTGCATGTCTTTGCACTCTCTCCAGCTCATTTACATCCCTCCTAAGGACTGGAGTCCAAAACTGCACTGCATACTCCAGATGAGGCCTTACTAGGGATCTATAAAGAGGTATAATTATGTTTTCATCCCTTGAGTTTATACCCTTTTTTATGCAAGACAGAACTTTATTTGCTTTAGTAGCTACAGAATGCGACTGCCCAGAATTAGTAAAACTTGTTATCTATAAAAACCCCAAGATCCTTCTCACTTAAGGAAACTCCCAGCACACTGCCATTTAGTGTATAACTTGCATTTATATTATTTTTGCCAAAGTGCATAACCTTGCATTTATCAACATTGAACTACATTTTCCAGTTTGCTGCCCAGTTTCCCAACTTAGACAAATCACTCTGCAAAGTGGCAGCATCCTGCAAGGAACCTATAGCTCTGCACAATTTAGTATCATCTGCAAAAATAGAAACCGTACTTTCAATGCCCACATCCAGGTATATATATATTATTTTATTCTTGTGTGCTTCCTTGTAGTGTATCTACATTTGTATTTTTCCATTGACATCATAATTCTCATTCAGTGGCAAATCAAGTTTGCCCAATTTACCAGTCAAGCTTCAAGCAGTGAAGCATTGCCAAACGTACATTTAATTCTAGTACCAGTCTGTTTATTGGTCCTCCCTGTCGTGTATGAAATCCCCATCCATCTCCATTTCCCCCCCCTATGGGCAGATCATTATCTAGCATATCTTTTGCTGAATGTTTAACTGCTCCCGTCCACAGTATCTAGTTTACACTCTCGTCTTCTTTAAGCAAAATAAATGGATAAGAAACACCACATTTGATTATTTTCCCTTGCTGTCCTAATTTCAAACATTTATAAGAATCAAGGACCTAATTTTAATGTTCAATTGAGGTTTTACTATAAACCACATATACATACAAATCATTAAAATTAATTTTTCATTATTACTAGTATCCTTAATTAATAAAATGTTGACATGTTACACAAAGTGATTGTTCATTACTGACATCTTTTACTGACCCCATTGGAGTTTATAATCTAGGGTCTATATCACAAAACGCATACAGGAGTACCAGTACAAACCCACACAAGCAAAGAGACAATATAGCAACTCCTTGCATACAATGCCCAGGCTGGAATACAACTTAGGAACCCGGATCTACAATGCAACTTTATTAGCTACTGAGCCACCGTTTAACCAATATTTTCAAAGCTAACTAAAATATAGAATTGGTGAAATTACTTGAAAACCTTTTTATCTGTATTTTGTCAGTTTAGAGTTTCAATATCTTTTTCAATGTCTTTGGATAAAAAAAAGGCAGCTCTCAGTCGAAATTTGATACTTTACAACTGCCACAGAAAGCACTCAGTGTGGAATGTAATTCCCGTAGCATTGATTCTGGCTAAACTATAATTCTATGAGCAGCTTGTTCTGTGGACATCATGGAATAGTCCAGACCACAAAATGATACAAACATTCATTCATTCATTCATTAATTCATTCATTCATTCATTCATTGAAGTTGTACTGTTTCTGCCAAGTGCCTTTATGATTTCCTTGGGTTTTTTTAACTTAATATTAGGTTCCTGACTATTTCTCCAACAGTCTTTTTTATTATCAAAGTCCCAATCCTCTGGAAGGGGTTTAAAACCACACAGTTCAGTTCAAATGGAATATTCCTTCCCCAGAGCACTTACAACAGGTAGCGCTACCTTCCCATAAGTACCTCTCCCTTTGAAACTTAGCAGCCGCTTCCACATAGCAAATAAATGCATAAGACTTGTTTTCAAATTGGGGCCACATGCTTGTATCCTTGCCAGAATCCTCCCTTGGGTGTCTCACTCACCGGGGTGATCTCAGAGGCAGTCACACTGGAGATTACAGACAGCTCTGCAGTAGGATCAATCTCATCAATGGCACCTTTCTCCTGCTTAGTCTCTAGCAGATTCAGCAGCTTGGACAGTTTCACAATACTTGGTTCTGGCTGGATCTTTCACTGCACCTGTTAAACTTTGTCAGAGACCCTGTACAAAAGGCTCCAAAGTCAGGCACACACTCTCTCCCAAGGATTTACTGGGGTGCCCAGCCAATTGGATTGCTCTCCAGACTGTAACTGGGCTGGATGATGTCACAGGCAGAAAAACAGGCTAAAAGATAAAACAATTATTAAACACTATACATATCAAAAGGAAAAGTGCTAGATGGTCCAATGCACTATAGTATAGGTCGTTTACAAAACTCTTTGGTGCAAGTGCAAGAGCACTAGGGGGAGTGCCAGGGGAGTGCTTCTCTCTGCAAAAAAAAATCTCCATGCAAAGAGCAGTGTCAGGAGATGCACCCCAGCCCTGTCCTTGCCGCCTGCATTAGAGCAGGCAGTAAGATCAGGGCCCCAATGCTCTGACATACAAGGTGCCGGGGGAGGGGGTGGTTACATGCTTCCAATAGCTCTGAATAAATTGCTGATTATCAATAGATGACCCCTGATATGTATTTATTTTGAACTTATTTACCAGCAGTCATGACAAAAATATTAAACTTCTACATATTTCACGGATGCACCATTTTTTTTTAGCAATTTCCTCACTTCTGCTGTGTGGGTGCAGGCTGCACACCTCGAAGAGGAGTCATCTACCTGGGTGCTCTGGTAAAATGAATCAAATAAACACTGTGCTTGTTACCGGCACTCACAGGTTTTGAATAGAAAGTCAATCTGGTGAAAACATGGAAGATTCAGGTTTATTAGATCCGACGTTTCGGCTCCACACTGGAGCCTTTCTCAAGGATAAACCTTTGTGACTTTCTATTCAAAACCTGTGAGTGCCGGTACCAAGCACAGTGTTTATATATATATATATATATATATATATATATATATATATAAAAACATAATATAGTTTTCATAGTAATATCTGTAAAGTTAAAAGAAAGTCTAAATCTGTGCTTCTATTAAACTAAACTATGATACCAGTATGCTTCATATTGATGCAGAAGCAGACACCCAAATGTTTGGGGACAAGTTCGAATTGGGGGGTGTCCAGGATCCCGCCACAGCCCCCCCTACTAGTGCGCCATATGAAATCATGCATGCATCAACAGTGTTGTTCAATGCACTGAAAAAGGAAGGGGATCTGACCCTGTTTGGGAAAGCATAACAGCCCATGTTGCCCAGATATTGATATCAGTCACTTATAGCCTGTAGAGATTGGAACGTGCCATGTATTCAGACCCAGTTAGTGTACAGTCTGTGAGGCCATTTGGCTTAGTGTTCACCACCAAAGAGTATTTGATAGAACTGTTGAATAGGTCTTCTTTTGATGCAATTTTTTACAGAACAAACTGTTAAAAGCACTGCAATACTGTTTCCTTGTTAGTTGATGACAAGATCATTAGATCATACAGTAGTTTTACAAAGATTGAACAATTTTTGACAGCAAAGGAAATGAGTGGTCAAATCAAACAAGAAAAGGAATAAGAGCTCCAGCTGGTTAACTGCAATCCATTTATTCCAGGTAGCGGATACACAATTTGTTTCAAGTCAATACCCTTTAAATGTACACTTGATCTGGTGGAGCTCATACTACTTTTCTTTTTTTGGTTTTGCTGACTTAGCGGAGTTGCAGCACAGAGCAACTACAAGGAAGTAAGACACAAACATTTTCTATTACATTGTACAGGCCACTAACCCATTTATTTATTGAAGTGTGTGGTCTGATTGTTAATACTTATGGTTTTGTTATTTTATACGATATAGTACTGTCTAGTTTTCCAGTAGTTTCATAATTATGTTCTATGTCCTAAATCAGCAATAGTCAAATCATGAACTATACCTGTTTTTAAAATGAAGACCAACTTAAAACTTTCCAGTCCAACATACCTTTATAAATTTGACATATTAACAATCCTATACATTTCGATTTTGCTACAACTACAGTATGTACTGTTAGTATCCCTAAGCACTGGATTAAGCAGGTACTTCCCTAACTGCAACTTACCCACATTGGAAGAGCAGAGAGTTTTCTTATACATTCAGTATCTCCTCCCAGAATAATGGTCTTTCCATGTTTTACAGCTGAACGTTTTAATTTGCTGTTTTAATACAGGATTTTATAGGTTACATTACAGGGGTTATTTACTAAAACTTGCAATTTATCTCATTTTCTATTAAAACAAAATCAACCTACAGTGGTGTGAAAAACTATTTGCCCCCTTCCTGATTTCTTATTCTTTTGCATGTTTGTCACACTTAAATGTTTCTGCTCATCAAAAACCGTTAACTATTAGTCAAAGATAACATAATTGAACACAAAATGCAGTTTTTAAATGAAGGTTTACTTTATTAAGGGAGAAAAAAAACTCCAAATCTACATGGGCCTGTGTGAAAAAGTGATTGCCTCCCTTGTTAAAAATAACTAAGAACAAAAGTAATTGAGATCTATTAGTCTGGTAAAGGTTATAAAGCCATTTCTAAAGCTTTGGGACTCTAGCAAACCACAGTGAGAGCCATTATCCACAAATGGCAAAAACATGGAACAGTGGTGAACCTTCCCAGGAGTGGCCGGCCGACCAAAATTACCCCAAGAGCGCAGATACAACTCATCCGAGAGGCCACAAAAGACCCCAGGACAACATCTAAAGAACTGCAGGCCTCACTTGCCTCAATTAAGGTCAGTGTTCACGACTCCACCATAAGAAAGAGACTGGGCAAAAACTGCCTGCATGGCAGATTTCCAAGGCGCAAACCACTTTTAAGCAATAAGAACATTAAGGCTCGTCTCAATTTTGCTAAAAAACATCTCAATGATTGCCAAGACTTTTGGGAAAATACCTTGTGGACCGACGAGACAAAAGTTGAACTTTTTGGAAGGTGCACGTCCCGTTACATCTGGTGTAAAAGTAACACAGCATTTCAGAAAAAGAACATCATACCAACAGTAAAATATGGTGGTGGTAGTGTGATGGTCTGGGGTTGTTTTGCTGCTTCAGGACCTGGAAGGCTTGCTGTGATAGATGGAACCATGAATTCTACTGTCTACCAAAAAATCCTGAAGTAGAATGTCCTGCCATCTGTTCGTCAACTCAAGCTGAAGCGATCTTGGGTGCTGCAGCAGGACAATGACCCAAAACACACCAGCAAATCCACCTCTGAATGGCTGAAGAAAAACAAAATGAAGACTTTGGAGTGGCCTAGTCAAAGTCCTGACCTGAATCCTATTGAGATGTTGTGGCATGACCTTAAAAAGGCGGTTCATGCTAGAAAACCCTCAAATAAAGCTGAATTACAACAATTCTGCAAAGATGAGTGGGCCAAAATTCCTCCAGAGCCTGTAAAAGACTCGTTGCAAGTTATCGCAAAAGCTTGATTGCAGTTATTGCTGCTAAGGGTGGCCCAACAAGATTACTTTTTCACACAGGTTTGGATTTTGTTTCTCCCTAAATAATAAAAACCCTCATTTAAAAACTGCATTTTGTGTTTACTTGTGTTTACTTGTGTTATCTTTAACTAATAGTTAAATGAGTTTGATGATCAGAAACATTTTGTGTGACAAACATGCAAAAGAATAAGAAATCAGGAAGGGGGCAAATAGTTTTTCACACCACTGTAACTCCCATCCACAAATGTATGTAGCAGCTGCTATATCTTCACCTTCACCTGATTGTGTGGTATGTGTAACTTTCATTGCATCTGAACTCATCCTGGATAAGTGGTTTTAGAAGGAGTTATTGCAAGAGGTTACTGGCATCATAAAACATAATGGTCACTGGCAGTTCCAATGAACTATTCAGGTAGGTGTTATCTGAAACTGTGAATGTGTGATGCAGTCGTTATGGTGTTTCAGCCAACATCTGCCTGAATAGTTCAATGGAACAATTGTGATTTGATATTGGTGACAGTTTCCTTAAGGAGTTAGGTAGTTAGGTGCCTAGCAAATAAATATGCCATCCTTCTTACAGGAGTGCTGCCTTCACAGTTTAAACTGCACCATACCTGCCTTTAATTTATTTCAGCTCGCAGATCAGTTAGGCTACTCTTATATTGTATTATTTTGAATAAATCTGCAATAAAAAAGCAGATACTGTTTTTTGCAAGGGGGCCAACATATATGCAGTACTTTCATGGGAGATCCTTCATGCAGAAAATATAATGCAGGTATGTTACTTTCTGAATGTAAGATCTCCCATAAATAACACAGTTGGCATATAGTTTATGTACTATAACATAGTTTAATGTTAAACAACCCAATCATCAGCCCTTATTTCCAGTAATGTGGATGAACTGAACTGATTCTATAATTTTGATAATAATGGAGTACTATGAATATTATTTTCAAAATAGTCTGCCTTGAAGAAACATGGCAAATGGACTTAATATTTAACCATGCAGTCCTTGGCCCATCAGTTAGTAACTCTTACGTTAGACCATGTATGGGACAGATTTCAATTTGTAGTGCATTTTTTGACAAAATTCCTCCCTGTGTGCTCAGACAGGTGAATTACTTTAGCCAATGCTCATAATATGGGACTGAAACAGCTGTTTCTCCACCAGTGGAAATCTGGGCCGCCATCAGAAGGGGGGACAGGGGGGATTGAAGATGTCCGTCAGTGCTACACTTTTTGAAGAGCCAGGCCCCCTTTGACTGCTCCAAAACTTTGCCTCACTTAAAAAGTTCCCAAGAGGCAGAATGCGGAAGTGGCGAACATACGAAGTCCTGAAGCGACGGAAAGACCCGAAGTCACGAAAGGAGCGGAGACTGAAGTCCTGAAGAGGCGAAAACATCCAAAGTCACAAAACCAGCTATAATTGAAGTCCAGGAGTTCAATTCTACTGACACAGATATGGGTTTTTTTGTTTCTTTTTATTAAATATCTTTTATTTATATTCCAGTCTCTTGCCTTCCTGACATTCAAGTATTTCTCAGAGGGAAAAATCTATTTGAAATCAATTTGAATTTTCGGGTTGGGACTATTTGGTCGAATATTAGACATTAAAATGTTTTCTTAAATAACATACCATTCCAGTTATGAGTATATTCGAATTTATTAAAATAAAAAACACATAAATTTGACCTTTGATAAATCCGCCCATAAGGATTTACAATTCAAATTGTGTCTAGACTATTTCCAAACACAATTTTTAAAGCTGACTTTTTGATAAATAAATGAAATTCATAGATGGGAATTAGGATGACTGTTTAATAAAAAAAAAATTTGATACATTTGAGTTTTAAATAAATACCCCCCTAAATGTGAATTGAAAGTTTTCAATTTTTACTGCAATTGTACTGGTTGTTTAACAATGCCATACATTGCTGAGGCAGAAATCTGAGGAAAAAGGCTTTTTTTTTTTATTCCTATAGATAGAAAGACGTAAGAGGTTATTAAAAGTTTAACAAATGAGCAGCCAATAACACAAGCCTTTACTCTAAAGGATATATTATTCAAATTTACTTTGAAAGTGTAAACATAGCTTTATTGCAGACATATAGAACCAAGTAATCCTGCTGTAATCAATACAGAATCAAGTTTAATTCCTGCGTTCTGCAATTAACAATATATGGTAAGCAATTTTCATGTTACTTTTTATTTACGAGCCCTAAATGAAAGTATAAGATTCAGTGGAACCAGTGATATAAAAAGCAATTTATTGTTAATATAAATCAATTAGAATATATTAGAAAATAAAACTATTGTGCTTGCCTATACCTTCACAAAAACAATCAATAGAAGAGAGAGCAGCTGCATGTGAATGCTAAGTAAAGAGAACAGAAACAGTAAACAGCATTTGTTAAATTCTTTCTTAGTTTAAAAATACAATATTGATAATAAAAAATCCTCCATGCCTACAGAAACAAATTACTGAGCTTTTAATATAGTATTATAATGCTATACAAACTTTCACAAAACATTTATTTTTTATACAGACACACACAATACCATATATTAAAATAAACATTTCCTTCTGATTCACAGGAACTATTTGCCAACCTTGATAGACTCACAGAGTTGGTAAACCTATTCCTTGAAATTGTTTCAAGTGATTGATTCTGAGATTTGAAGTTTCACTGCTTTCCAGAAAGAGAATCTGTGCAGCACCCAGCGGTTATCCCACACCCTGTGCCACCCTGAGGTGACTTTTCTGATGCCACCCTCATCACCACATAACTAGTGTAGAGTGCATTTCCTGCACTAAAACAGATGCATTATCAGTTAAATTAAGCAGAAATTCGTCTCTTAAAGGGATACTGTCATGGGACAAAAAAAAAACATCAGTTAATAGCACTCCTCCAGCAGCACCTGCATTGAAATCAGTTTTTCAACCGAGCGAACAGATTTTTTTTTATATTACATTTTTAGATCTGACATGGGGCTAGACATTTTGTCAGTTTCCCAGGTGCCCCCAGTCATGTGACTTGTGCTCTGATAAACTTCCATCACTATTTACTGCTGCACTGCAAGTTGGAGTGAATTCACAACCTCCCTTTCTCCTCTGGCAGCACATCATCAGAACAATTAGAAGTTAACCAGATAACTGCATTTCAAAAAAATTTCCCATGGCAGATATTTGAATAGCACTTGATAGTAAAAATCGATGTCTGGCTAACCCAAGTTGTGATTCTTTCAGTTGCATTGACTAGGAGAAAAAATAGCCTATCTGAAAGTAAATCCATTGTGAAGTGCTGACTCCTTCTGAAAACACAAGACCAGGCAAATTACCTGAGATGGCTACCTTTACACCAATATTTCAACTTTAAAAAATGTATTTAATGGTTCAAGAATACAATTTTAAATGGTAGAATTAATTCTGTGCAATATACACAGTGTTATTTAGTAACACTTTTTAGTGTTTTTAGTTCATATAAAAATAGTATTGTTTCCCTTTAAGTATAAATAGTGCTCTGTTTGTGTTACACAGTACATGTATGTAGATCTCTTATCTTCCACCAATGTCAGTATTCAGTTTCATCAAGGATGAGAATTGACCTACCTTTTGGTTTCCTCCAATCATCTGTGGAATGAGGCTTTTGTAGATCCTATACCTGTTAGCTCATTGCCTGAGCAAACAAGTTCTGAAGGATGTATCTGCAATTTAAATTAAGGTAGCAATTCGGTTTGTGTGTAGAAAGAAAGCTGGCCTGTCTGGCATTGCCTAATCAAAATCCTATTGTGCTGAGTTTGATTCTGTTACTTCAGATCTATCCCCTGGTGTATTACCCAGCTCATCTGACTAATCTTTCTGCCTTATTATCCTTCCTGCACTAACCTCATACCAGAGTCAAACTGATGCACCAGTATACCAAGAATATATATATATATATATATATATATATATATATATATATATACACTTTGAGAAAGTCTGTTGTATCAGCCGAAACATCAGTTAGTTTTCACAATAAATTATCGTTGATTGGATATAAGACCTGTGAGTGCGGATTTACTTTTCTCTTATGATCAGCCATCTAAACACCTGCACCCAAGCAAGTTCTACCAAGTTTTCGTGAGTGCCGTTTGTTTTGGATTTTATATATATATATATAATTCATTCAGTGGACCAGCACTCCAAGTATTTCAATAAAGGTGAAAGTGCAGGTACCTTTTCTGAATATATATATATATATATTAAGATCCTTGAGAAAGGTCCCCAGGTTGGACCGAAACGTTGGAAACATGCATAATTGTGTGGAATAAATCACCAGTTTCTTCAACCGCTATACAGAGAGTGCGGATCCTTTGTTCAAGTATATATATATTAATATATATTTGTGCTAGATTGATCTCCATAGAAGACGCAAAGCTACTTCAGCAGGTTTATAGTATAAAGAAAGACCTTTGCTTTTACAACAGCTATAGATCTCTCCTAGAGTTAAAAGCTTCTGTTAAAACTTTACAATGGTTTACATCTGTCTGATTAATACAGGACTTCTACAAATATATATATATATATACACACACATAATTGGGCACTAGATCTAATAGCTTTGCTAAATAAATTATATTAATTGATGTGATAAATAAACAGGGGTAAAATAAAAAGTAAATAATATTTTCTTAATCACTGTAAAGGGAAAAAGCCTATGCTACTTGAGGAGTTTATCATACAAAAAAAGGTAACCAAATACACTAAAATGGAAAAAAAAATGTTTCTTCTGACCAAAGGCATTAAATCTATTTAACATCCATTTTCTAATTACCCCTTGAGCAGCAATAAAAGTAAACAACCATAACAGCATTTTATGTGTTTAAAACTGAATATCTTATGTAATTCACTGTTCAACAGAAACAAATTATCTTCAGAAAAAAATGCAAATATTATAAATATGAAATACCTGGATGCACCTTAAAATGTCCCATGGACTTAATGGGATTGTTAAACCCAGTTTTACCCTTGTAAAATAATGGTGTAATTCCTACTGTTAGTCTGGTGTTACGAACAACATGTACATATTTGTAAGTCATTATCTTTTTGTAATTGCTTTTTGGTATGAGACTGTATAAACAATAAAAAAGTGACAATGGAGCTTAATAAATACAGTTTTACAAATATGCACCCATGATGCAGTGGACCTATTTGGATATTAAAGTCATACTGACAGTAAGAAACTACTACGGGGGACAAAAACTCAAATTTGTAGGGATTTATTGTACCCAAAAGACCCAAATCCAAAAATACTCCAGCTTACATTTGTTGAAGTCATGTAGAAGTCAAAGGCAGATGTCCCTTTTACAGTTTTAAAATGTTTCTTGCCATTGTGAGTTGCGCTGGTTTTTGTTCGATAATCTGAAAAGTCAAGGTTATCTGATGACCATTTGAAAAAAGTATTACGATTCGAGTGTCAAATTCGAAAAAAGCCACACAATTTGAATGGTTGCATGATTGCACAAATGGTTGCATGATTTTGTTTCCAACCAGAATTAGTCTCAACTAAGGCAATTCATGGAGGGGAGTTAGGTTGAATTTTATTCTATTAAAACGATTAGAAAATGTTAAATTTAGGAAATACCCCCCCCCCAAAAAGTTACCTATAGGTCATTCTAATCATTTTTCAATTATAGGGTTGCTTTTGTAATTATTACTTGGAATTCTTAAACCTGCCTCTTTGCCAACCTGACTGTTCCATTCACAACCTGTTAGAATTTCTAAAATAAAGGACTACTGGAGTACTTACAGTATATGGCAGCCTCCTTAGAAAGTAACAAAGGGGATTGGATAGTTGGGGGCAGATTTACTAAGGGTCGAATTTCGAATGCCAAAAAAATTCGAAATTCGACCAGGGAATAGTGGGGAATTAAAAAAATGTGAATTGGAATTTCGAATTCAAATTTTTTTAGCGCAATTTGATCGATCGAATGATCGATAGGGAATTTGAAGCGAATTTTCGAACGATTTTTAAATGATCGATCGAATTTTTCTAATTCGATTTTAGGGAATGATCCCCATTTTGGTAAATTTAATCTGGCGAAGTAGGTGATCGAATTTAAATTTAAAGGGGAAGTATTCAACCATCAAATTTTTGAATATTCGAATAAAATTAAATTTGAATATTCGAATCATTCTAATTCGAATATTCGATGGTCGAATTTGCCTAATTTGCATATTCGAAATTCTAATCTTTTTGAAAATTCGATCAAATATTCGAATCATTCATGTGAATACATGTGAATTTAGTAAATCTGCCCCTTAGTGTACACACATGCAGTACTGCAAATTTCCAAAGCTCATACAAAGATAGATAGGATAATGTTTATTCTGACGTCAGTATCTCTAAGTAAACAGAATATTTGTAATTCAAATGGAAGAATATTTAAAGTGGCTGTTTGCTTTAATATTATTTGTAATTTTTTTGTTCTGAATCCCTCAGGATAGAATTTGATCTGCTATCCGGTTGCTATGATGTTATACATGGTAGCAACCACTGAAAAGCAGAGGTACTATATGAAATAAAAAAAATAACAGTTTAATAGGTTCATTTATAACATACCAATGTTATATACTACATATATTAATATAATGTAATGGTGATTTGCCATGTTATCACAAAAGAACAAGCATTATATGATGTTTTGTAAAAACCACATTCTTTCTTAAATAAAGGAAGGTACTGTACATGGTTGAACATTTTTTCATCATAATGTAGTACACACTGTATGAAGAATCTTGAACTAAAAATTGTCTGAAAGTCTCCCGAACCACAGAGGTGCCATGCCCCCAAGTGGAGAATATTATAAGATTTTAATAATTTGCAAGATAAAGAGAATATATGAACACCTATGTATCATTGCATTATTTATTTGGCTATGATCAGTTCACTGCATAGTATTAAGAATTTCATGGCAGTTTGCCATTAGGATATAAGGCTGTAAAGGGTTCTTAAAAACAATGCATATAATAATATAAATGTATATACAGTACACTGTTAGCTATATAAGGGGGTTATTTGTTAAAACTTGAATTAATTTATTAAAACAAAGTCAACCAAACTCCCATCCATGAACGGAATCATTTATCAATAATTTTTCTAGAAAAAGTCGGAGTAGAAAAACTCTGTGTCAAAATCAAGCATCAATTTGAAATGTATGTTTCATGCTCCGAAAACTCGACTTTATCAAATTTTCACAGTGAAAACACGACTTATAGGATGTAAACCCGGACTGTGTTGGATTATCCAGTGCAGATCACAATGTCAGGGAACAACTTCAGGCTTCAGGGACATCACTGCTATTTTAAAAAGCATAAACCAATTGCACAGTTAACGAAAATCTATCAATGTGTCTGCTCTTCTTCTGGACTGGCTTTGGCCATTTTTTCCTCCCCTACTCATTGCCTGAGAGCAGGGGAACAAAGTAGAAGACCCTGCAATTGGAAGTTAAATAAATCCTAGAATCACCAGTACATGTAGCACTTCAGTCCCTTTAATTAAAAAGTTAAACACTGGCATGTGAAACTCAAATGAATTCATTTATCCAGGGGTAACAATCATAGCAAATCCATTCAGTACCGTGCAATGGTTAATTGCACTCAATATTCAAAAACTATCTATTTGATAAAACCACAAAAAAATGCTTACATTATGATCATAATTATTAGTGTTAGTGACACATTCCTTTAATTGATTCATTTTTTATTGGACTGTTACGGAGACTCTTAAATTCTTAAAGGAAAACTATATCCCCCGGTATAAAACAACTCATATGTAAAACCCTGCTTCATGTAAATAAACCATTTTCATAATAATATACGTTTTTAGTAGCATGTGCCATCCGGTAATCATAAATAGAAAATTGGCATTTTCAAAAATAAGGACAGCCTCCTGGGATCGTATGATTCAACGGTGCACACAAACATACCAAACAAACTATAAAGTTATAGCGTGAGTGATGAACTCTGTGCAGCTTAAGTAGAAAAGCAGCACCGTATGGAATGTGAACCTACATATTCACGAACGTATTAACATATATCAATTATAAAAATGGTGCGCTTTGTTTATGGAGAATATCCTGAAAAATATGGTGTCTGGGCGGCGGGGATCGAGCAGAGCAAACGGCAGCCTCCTCTCAATGGGCGTCCTGCGCAGGACGCCCATTGAGAGGAGGCTGCCATTCGCTCTGCTCGATCCCCGCCACCCAGACTCCCGCCAAGGAAGAAGTCAGCACACACTGAGACTAACGGGGGACACGCTATCGGAAGGCAAAAGCCGGGAGTGAGCGATTCAGCTGCGTTTGTGTTGTACATACTATTCTTAAGTCTGGTAAGCAAAACCCTAGCCCGCAGGGCATTTTACTTAAGCTCCGGCTATACTACTCTCTACAAAGTTTTCTACCGCAGATGACTTGTGTGACTAAAGACACGGGATACCAATCTACTACGGACGTTATTGACGAGCATTCGCTAAAAGAACCCATATGTGAGTAGTTCATTATAGAACATACTTATTGCAGTATAAACATACTACACCATAGAGTGGTTTTTTATATTTTTCAGGATATTCTCCATAAACATAGTGTACAATTTTTATAATTGATATAAACTATAAAGTTAGGTCACATGAGCCAATTAACAGACAGAGTTGTGCCTTTTGCTTCCACACTTCTTCCCTTTACAGTTAGAGTTGAAATATTTCTGGTCAGGTGATCTCTGAGGCAGCACACAGACCATCATGAAATAATGGTTCAAGGCAAGAGATGTAAAAGGGCAATATTTTCTTAAATATATATTCCAGGTTGGTAAGATTATTTAATATGCCACTTAATATGGTATAAACTACCTGTTGCTCATGTATTAATATTGGGGGTATAGTTTTCCTGCCATGCTTCTTTTACTATAGGGTTATTGAGATCCTTAAGAAGACTGGAGTAGTATATACATCTGTATTTCAGCCCACTGTGACCAGTGATTCTGTCTCACTCTCTCCTACTCACTGCCTGAGAGTCAAGAGATGTAAATACCCTGGATGATTGCAATGCTTCATTACTAGTAAAATTAGTTCTTACAAATTCTATGAATGTTTCAGTATCACTTCTCTTTTGGTCTATATAGCTCATGCAGAAACTATATAAATTTGACTTTTTTCCAGAGGCCAGAAATATTCATCATGTGTGTCTAAGCCCTTGTTAAAAGGAGCCATCTATGTTAATGGGCCAGTGATACTGATAATTAATATGGTGCTTTGTATTCCATTTGGTATAAGCAGCCCTAAAGTACATTGTTTAGCGTGAAAATACATTACTGAGTGAGAGCAAGAGGAGTCTGAATATTTAATTTTGACCAACTTATCATTTCAATGTTTCTTTTGCACTCTATGCCTTTTTTTCTGAATGGTGTACAAATGCAACAAACATGCTCATGTGACACCCATACTTACCCACATGAAGATTGCACATGATTTACAATAAATCATATTTTGCAAAAGCCCATATTGGAGGGTACATTGGAATTGGAAAAACACTGCATTGGGATCCACAAACATGAGACATGTTAATGATATTTGAACTTTTTCCGGTGTTAGAAAATTAGGTCATGTGTGTTTCAAATACAGGTATGGGATCTGTTATCCACAAACGGGAAGGCGATTTCCCATAGCCTTCTTTATTGGAAAAACTTAAAATTTTAAAAAATGATTTCCTTTTGTCTGTTATATAGTGATGGGCGAATTTATAAATTCGAAAACTGGGGAGATTCGCCCATCACTACTGTTATAATAAAATAGTACCTTGTTTTTGATTCTAAAACAGAATTAATCCTTATCGGTGGCAAAATAATCCTATTGCGTTTATTTGATGTTTTCATTATTTTTATCAGTTTAAGCTATTTATGGTTGTTCTGGATAACAGGTCCCATAAATGTAATCCAAAGCAGTAAAACATATGGCAAAAACACCAAAGGTTGTATTTTGTAATTACAGGTTCAACACTTTCACCAGTTTGGACAACCAATCAGCAGTTGGAAGAACTTTTCTATACAAATGCAGGAAAGGCATATAAAAACTTTTAAGCTGAAGATCTACCTTTAATTACTAAAAAATATTTCACTAGAAATGCACATAGCTCACATGAAGTGACAGCGCCCCCATAATATAGGATTTAAAATGCACTATAGTTTTGATATAGTTTTATCTTAGGTACTGTATGTCATTGATTGAGCAGTGGAGATTGAAAACACCTGTGCTCAAGAGGCTTTGGCTTAGAATCCATGCTCAGAAATCCGAGCACTAAAAAATGAATATGAATTGGAATCCAAAGTTACCAAGGGTTTATTTTAGAGAAACATTTTGCAAACAGGCTTGCAATTACAAACCTTTGTAAACTCGTGATTCCATAAGAGCAAGGAGCAACAAAGGAATGCAACATCAAAACATAATGCACTGAAGCTTAAACTACAGGCAAATATCCACTCCACTAAATCCTAGGGTCAAAATGCATGACTCCAAACCTGAAATGAAGGATATAATAACCTGTTTGGTGTACCTACCACATATCTGTTAGAAGCTCACAATCCTGTCTTCAGTACCTCAAATTAAAAAAAGCATCTCTGAAAATAAAATGGAGGAAAAACATTGCTGAAACTAAGCAGAAACCAATCCATTTCTGTCCAAAAACAAAAAAAACTGCCATTGGAAGCTTGCTACACATTTGAAGTTCACCAGTACTGACTGACTGAGTCATTCATAGAAATCAGCTCAAAAGTGCACCTTGGGGAGCATGTATTTCAGTGCCAATCTCCCACTGCATTATATTGATTTGACCTATTAATACTTCTTAGTAAAGCATCAACACAGTCTACAGTTTGAATACTAAATGGAAAAATGTGGTGTCCCAGGAGATCATAAGTGAGATCTAATTTAGTATGGTTTTAATTCATATCAGACAAACATGGTTTGAAAGGGCATCTTTCATGTGCAAACTGACTTTTCCCTCTCATTTGACTATTGCACAAATTATGATGATGGAAGGTCAGTTACTGACATTACTAAATGAATAAAAGCATTAGAAACACATATTATGAATAAACAAAATCTTGACATTAACATGGTATGGAATTATTTAAAAAGAATGGAAACATTTCATCAGTTTTAAAATGAACAAATAAGAATTGTTTTCCTGTATTACATTTTAAGAGACAGGAAAATAATAAATGCCACTTTGACCCAAGAGGATGATCATGTCATATCAGTATACATCCAGTTGACAGCAGTTTTTTTTTTTTCCAAATTGCTCAGTAGATGTCAATCAATTTCACTTACCACAAAAGGAATAGAGGGAAAACCATTACTGGAAAAGTCATGCAATTGAATTATGACTTTAGCTACAAAACATAAGGATATTAGAAACCAATGAAGAATTTAATGACCCCATAAAGAGTGTGTCTATGGTGAACTCTGAGGAGACATTTAAAAATCATTACATTTAACAGCAGGGGGTCCATTATCCCTACGTTTTCTAGTGTCGGGATGTGAAGATTCATAGTGGCCATTATCCTAATAAGGCATAAGATGTTCAGGTGTGTGTGGGGAATGCATATTGTGAACAGGATCAGACGAACAGACAGGTCTTTAACAGGGCAAAGTCCATTTATTGTTCACATATAGAGAGTGAGTGAGCAACATAAAAGAAAATGAAACAAAATCCTTGCCACCAATACATAGGTTAGTTTCTCTCTCTACTACCGGCCCCCAACTCCCCAGAGCCACATTAACTTCCAATGGCTACACTCAGATCCCATGGTTCCCCTTTGGGGAAAGCAAACAGCTGCTTCCAATGGCTACACTCAGGTACCAGTTCACAATATATAAAGGGTTTCAGGGAGGTGGATATATGAGGAGCTGACAAATCAACTTATTTATATATAAATAGATATAAAAATATAGGTGAAGTACCTGATAAGCTAAACAAAGGGCCTGTGGACTTGACACAGGAGGCGGGGCCATTAGGGGGTGCAGGAAGGAGGCTACAGGTGCGCTTAGTCAGTAGCGCGTGGTAACTACAAGCTTCGGCAGGACGAGGAGACGCAAGCATGGATGGATGGTAGGAGTCCTGCAACACTGAGGGTGAAATCATGAGAGCAGACTCGATGCTAAAAGTAGAGCACTCACCAGGGGTAAGAACAGTTGTTCTCTCATATGAGACTCAACCAGTCGCTGTTTTTTTTTTTTTTTT
>CM044433.1:80747028-80773489 GCA_024363595.1 Xenopus borealis
ACTATTACTGCCAACACAAAGACCTCTCCAATAAACATTTGAAACAAAATACAATATCTTTATATTATAAATTATATAAATTATATAAATTATATAAATTATATAAATTATAATTATGGTAGGGGGTACATTATCCACTATATAAATATATAGAAGCTAACAATATAAGGGCCAATGTCACTGGAGGGACAAAGCAAACTCATCCATACATAAAAATAGTGATTGCTTTTTTTATGTATAAAAACTGTTTTGCCCATCTTCTATACTAATTATTTGTCAACATGGCTTTGAAGTCTTCCTAAATTCCACTATACATAATTGTGCATTTTCCATAAGCTGACCTTTAATGAAATAGAAATGCTTGTATTAATATGCTGTGTGATGGTAGAGTTACACACAGTGGGATGGTAACCAATCAATGCTATGCATGACATGGTTGCCCATGACACAAACATACATCATTGGCTGAAATGTAGAGAAAAATTAGGATTGAATGTTGCCACGTCCTTTAGACAATATTCTCCCTTCAAATAGATAGTCAATTCAAATAATACACAAAAATAAAGACCTGGGCAACATAAACTCAGTTGGCAAGAAGTACTACACATAGGTTATGCTACCTATGTCTTATTCTTGGGTATACAATTGTGGTGGTATTGTTAACTGTGTAACCTGGATATCCAACATATGTAGGTGTACTACAAATCCCAGAATCCTCTTGAAGCTAAAGGGTTTTCTCTCTTGTTGATATTTTAAGGCTACTAAATAGAGTCTGATCTGTAAATGTATTAGCTCAGTTACTATGTGCAGCCTTAGAAATATTTTTTGTTGTTTTTAAATGACATCCATAAGAGCTGTAAGGAACAAAAAACAAGCTTCTGTGCTAAATTAATTACAGAGCAGGTTGAAAAGTGGGCTCATCTGTGAGATAAACAATCTCTCAAGAGTGCAGAATGGTCGAGATACTACATGTGGCAAGAAAAATGAGCCCATAACTATTTTATGATTAAGGTTTTAAGGGATTGATATATTCATACTACAAACTGATGACACTTACTTGCCATTAATGAAGCACCTGCATGTTTTATTTTTCTTGTCAAACTGCTGATTTTTTTCTGCAAATTATGAAAGCTAATGCCACACAAACAAATGTTCCTTTAAGTTATGCCTCATCATAATTATAAGGCGAGACATGCTGCATTATTTATCTTTCATTTAAATAATTGCTAAATCAAACCCGTACCTGTAATCTAAAAGGGGCGCCAAACAAACTCGCCATGCAGATGGACTGATAAAACCTGATGCTAATGTAATAAATGGAAAACCTCGTACAATTACAATAATTTAATTTGCATAGCAAACGACTCTGAGGATTAGCTAATTGCTGCCTTTGGCTGTTCGCATCAGATGGTGTCCCATAAAATAGTGCCTTATTGCGTTATCATTCTGGCATGTGGTTCATAATTAGAACTTTTGGTTCGTACACAGACCTTCTTAGCCGTTTAGATTTAAAGAACTGTTTCTGCAATTTTTTTTCCAATGTGTAATATTTGAAAGCATATAATTGTATAACAATACAAAAAAAGGGTTGCCATAGCACTGTGTACTCCAGGCTGTAGGTACTAAGTTATTTCTGTCTGCATCAAGAAATGTCTTATCTCCACTCCCTGCCATTACCTCCTTAATGATTACCAAACCCTTTGCCTTTATTGAGTCTTCTTTTGAGATGTGTGTTAGACTTTCGAGAGGCCCATCGGTTTTCACTCAGTATATCTAAATGGCATTTTAATTTAAAAACAAAGAAAAGAATGCAATTTGTTCATACAAACAGGTAATGTAATAAAACCAGGCATAATTGTATAAAAGATGACATGAAGTTACTTGTATAATATTAAAGTTCATAATACTGTATATTTGATGGTTATATTATTAGCTGAACAACAACCTGTATGTTTTAGAAATAAAATAGCTGTGGTTCTTAGCTATTTAAAAAAAAAAAAAATTTAGTATATTTTTAGCAGGGCAGGTTATTGATCATTGTTATGTATTCATTTATTTAAGCAGTTATTTTTCTCTAGGGACAATTTAAAAAAACATAATCTGGAGATAATCCAGATTTAAAGACTATAGGTTAAAATGTGATTTGTAAGAAAATTACCATTTGTCTTGTTCAACCATTTATATATTTAGTATTTATTTTGTAGGACCTTGCCTTCTTGATGAACCTGGATATACAGTATGGGGCAAATTTACTAAACTGCCACTGTATAAATGGAGCCACTGAGAGCAGTTTTAGCTTACTTTGCTGAACTCTGGATCAGTCTATCTGAACAGACCATTTGGTCTGGTGATGACTTTCAAATATTTTTAAGAGGCATTGACTGACCAGGAAAATTTGTGGTGACTCACTTTCCAGTCATTTAATTTCTAAATATCTCTGTCAAAGCCATCAGTTAATTGAGACGATGAATACTATTTGGCATGTATAAAACAAAATCTTCTATTATCCTGTTAAACCATTGTTTGAGTGTCTGCAGCACTGAACATGCTTAGTGTGCTTTAGGCTGCTGATAAGTTAAGTTTGGGGCTATTCAGAAATCATCAAAGCATCGCCAGAAATGGAGGTTTCATAAACTCGTCCTACCCCAGCCCTCATCAAGTAGATGTTGAAACTACTGAGGACATCGCAGCAGCAGCAGCAGTATCGTTGTTGATCTTATTTTAAATTGAATGTCAGGCCTAGGGAGTAAAAAATACTGGCTGCATCTGAACTGGGGACTATGTAATAGAATGTGACAGTTGCTTGAATCACCTGTTCAGTGCCACTGATCAGTGAAAGGCACCAACAGGGAGTAGTAAGAAAGTAGAAGTGAGGGTGGTAGTGAGTGCGCAGTACAATCGACCTAGGGACACTTAGGGGTCTATTTATCATACTGTGGAAAAATTGAGTGAAACATTAATAATGATGTTGCTCATAGCAACCAATCAGATCTTTGCTTCGATTTTCCAACTGTTGAAATCTAATTGCTGATTGGTTGCTCTGATTAACATCACCGGTAATGCTTCACTCCACTTTTTACACAGCATGATAAATAGGCCCCATAGGGTTTACCTCCAGCCCTGGGCATTAGTGAACCTTTAAGGACCATATAAACTTAACAACAGTAGTGAAGTGTAGTATCGTTAAGCTAATATTTCATAGTAATCTCACTTTGATAAGAGTAAAGCAGATTTGCTTTGACAGCATAGTTGATTTTGACGAAACGGTTTGAGTAGTACACGTCAGGGACAACTTTAACAGACTATCCTGTGATATAACTCATATTATCAAGTCTATCCAAACCAATAATTTAATCTGCTTGTGTGCTTTTTTGTGGGTAAATGGTGCATGAGCAGTACAGAAAGTTTGAGTAGCTGCCAACACTGCTATTTGTCCAGCCCCATTAATGGCTGTTTTATACAATATTTGTTCGGTGGGATGAACAGTTGCATACTCAAAGTTTGATAAATGCATGGCCACTTTATAATAAATGTCATATGCACTGGCAATCAGAAGATTGTAGAAACCATCTGTAAATGGGATGGGCCTCCTATTTTAAGTTCTTGGAAGTCTGTGGTTTGGAGTGAACAAGGATGCTTGTACTATAACAAACCTTTATTTCTCTGTTTCAATAGAATGTTACATTTTTCCAGTGAAAATTTACATACAGTTCTGACCTTACAGTTTATGTAGGCAGATCGTAAATTACAACATAAATGAAAATACAAAGTATTTATTCAACCTGTTTTTTAATGCATAATAATTTTGATGACCCTGTACCTTTAATATCTTGGAACTCATACATTTCTAAAAAACAAAGAATGTCTGGCAACACTGTTAATTTTTTGACAGGGGTATATTTGAAAATTGAAACCTGAAAGAAAAAAGTTTTCAGCCTTTACCAGATATTTTTTTTATCAAGAGTTCAGGACATATTTGCCTTAAATGACAAGTAAACCCCCCAAAAACACTGCATGCAAAAAGAATAACTAACCTATATGAAAAAAACACTCATGATTCTTCTCCAGTCATATCTGTTTTCTGCTGTCACTGCTAGCCATTCTAAAATATCGCTTAGTAGTTATACAATGCTTTCCCGTAATCCGTAAAGGAATTGTTCAGTATAAAAATAAAAACTGGGTAAATAGGCTGTGCAAAATAAAAAAAATGTTTCTAATATATTTAGTTAGCCAAAAATGTAATGTATAAAGGCTGGAGTGAATGGATGTCTAACCTTATAGCCAGAACACCACTTCCTGCTTTGCAACTCTGAAAAGCAGGAAGTAATGTTCTGTTCTGTTATGTAGACATCTGCTCATTCCAGTCTTTATAGATTATATTTTTGACTAACTAACTATATTAGAAACACTTTTTATTTGACATAGCCTATATATTTACCCGGTTTTTATTTTTACACTGAATTCCTTTAAAGGAGATGTAAACCTTTAAATAAAGAAATGCACCAAGTTATAACAGCCCCCTAAAGTACAGTACACACAATAGGTTAAAGTGAACAATTTCACTACCTTGTAGGTTTATTTATAGTCAGCTCTTCTGCTCCATTTCCCTGTCATAAGCACCATATTTAAAATCCTTCCCGCAGGAGCCTTTGCCTGCTGCTACATGTCATGACGTGGTGGAGGAAGCAAGACACGCATCTCTTTCTCTTCCCAGGTGCAAATGCTGAATTATAGCAGCACACTGTGTAGGAGACATGCACGCTGCACAGACTGAAGGAAGCCTTGCTATGCAGGACCCCCCCATGTAATGGCTCCTGTGTGCCTCCTGTATTGTGTTTCTTGCTTGCAGAGAAACTCACAAAGTGCTGCAGTAATTAGGATTGTGTAAATACAACATTTTAAAATTTTCACTGTTTCACAGATTTTCCCATTTAGCAAAATGGTACATTTTCATCCATCACCAGCATTGTAACTGCAGAGGGAGGGCTAGGAGGTATAGGGGCCTATAAGGCCCTAATAAATATAAAAATATATATTGGTTAAAAGGAAAACCGAATCTGGTTAGGGTGAGAAGGACTGAAAGGAGCCAAAAAGCCCTTCACAAGCAATTACATCCAAAGTGAAGCCTTCTGAAATCAGAAGGTATTTACTTGTCTCATGCAATACACATAGCATTTCCCAGATACCAAAAGTGATAGTTTTAACTCTCCCATAAGGCATCATGGGCGGAGACATGCAAATCACTCCTTTATGTCCCTTTGGCAAACTATGTATCCAGAACCACTGTATATAGCACAGATACAGCTTAATGGTTCAGGGCCATATATGCATAGTTGGCCAAACGGATATAAAGGAGTGATTTGCATGTCTCCATTAAGTAGAAGAAACATCAAACTGAATGCAGGGACTAAGTTATGTAATTCTGGGGGCTGTTTGGAGTCATTTTAGAGTTAAGTCTTCCACTAAGACTGCACAGTACATTTTAACAGGGACTAGAGCATGTGCAGACCAGACAATTTAAGGAGTAAACTGGGTACTCTGCATGCATGTGCAGACATTGCTTTGTGGTCACATTGGTTTGGAACGGGAAATTAATATGGCATTGCAGAACTGTGGCGGTATCTTATGCTGACCAGCAGCAAAGCTAAAGTGAACATTATATGTAGGGTTGCCACCTCACCCCTTTAAAACCCACAGCCTGCTGGCTAATACCTCCTGTCTCCATTAATTTCTATGGGATTTTTAAAGGCGTGTTTATCAAAGGGTGAACTTGTTAACCCCTTTTCTGTCTGAGGTATGCTTATGTCTTTGACAACAAGAGTAGTCAGAGAGGAGCCATTTGCACCTGCAGATGCCAGTAACAGAGAGGCATAGAAATGAGTATAAGAAGGCTCAATACCCTTGATAATTTGTTGCAGCATGCTGGAAGTTGGGTAAGCAATCATAGCACAAAGAACCATAAGGTCTAGTTGTATTTTATGTGTAGGATGTTCTTCAGATTGTCAAAGATATTTTCCTGCTGTGAGATCTGTTGTTACCATGTTCTCATTCACACTCCAGTCTAGACTACAGAAATTAGAATCATGATCAGCATTTCTTGTGAATATTTGATTAAACTGTTTAGGATTACTGCAGTTCTGATGTATATGTAGCAGCATAATATAGCAGAGTATTTTCAGGCATTTTGTTGGCAGCAGAGAGCATGATATTCCATGGGTGACAAAACACCTTATGTGCCATTGATATGTAACCCTTTCGACACCCCATTGTCTGTGTTTCATTCCACGTGTGGCGCTTACCTGATGGCATGGGGCAAATCTGAGCCAGTTGGCAATGGTATGGGAGAGACTCGTTACCTGGTACTTACAAGCGCAGTGCCCCCACCTAGTGGGATCTGGGAATGCACCTACGGGTGGCCCCACTAGGAACAAAATAATAATGATCACGCAGTGTTGGTTAAACTGAATGACTCTTTATTTAACATAAGTGGCTAAATAGTACATGCAGCACTCCTAAGTTCCTAGTGCCAAACTGTCTACCTAACTAAGAAAGGCAAAATCCTTTCATTACACAGTCTCTTTATCTTCAATCACTTCTTTAGGGAACTGTCCCTTTAAACAGGATACTCACAAAAATCCTCTTTGGAGCTCTCTTTAGGCGAACCCTGCACATTCAGGCATACAGTACAACTACCAGCCCCTTTGGATGCTCAGATGAGAATCTCCTGCTGGTTGTTCCTCCAGTCTGTATTCCTTTCACTCTTTTCCTGTGCCAGCCCGATCCAAATGAATGCTTTTGGTGCAGCCTTTCAGCTCTCTGGGCCCAGGGCCGGATTTAAATAGTTGGTGCCCCTAGGCCCACTGTCGTTTGTCGCCCCTGTCCAATCCCTTTTATTTGCTCAAATATTCATCATTGGGATGGAGCAATGGGAATTGGCACACAGGAAATTTAAATTTTTGAACCAATGTGGGTGTGGTTGGGCAGCATGCCGCCCCCCTAAAATCCTGACGGCCTAGGCCCATCCCTAGGTGGCCTCCCCACAAATCTAGGCCTGTGTGGGCCCACCAGAAGCTCTCTGGCCTCTTTCTCTGTCCACCATACAGTTCTCTATGCCAGGCTTTCTTCTTTTCCCTCGCTACTGTCTCACTTCCTGTTGCACTGAGATCACTGAATAGCTGGTTGCTAGGTAACCCCTTACAGCACATAGACACAGGCTGTGTGCTTCTGCGCTTACAGGGATAAGTGTAACGGGTTTGCACTAATTCCCTACAGAAATCAAAATCGATAACAAAGCAATTTATCATGGAATAAATAGCAAACTTGGTAAACAGCTGTGTACTATTTCAAAAGTTCATAGTGGGGTACAAATGATTTGCACTATAACCTTTGTACAAAAGTTAAGCCAGCCATCACCTAGAACAGCAAATTGTGGGGTTCAGAAAACTTTGTATGGACACCCTTGTCAAATGTCTATGCAAACACTCTTCTAATAGTTTTTACATGATTAATTTTAGTAAACGGTTTATGAAAATGTAGAGTAAATGTAATTGTACATGGGCAAACGTCCAAGCTTTGCATGCAAACGACAGTGCTAGATTCAGTAATACAAACCCAAACACGTTGAACTTAAAGGAAAACTATACACCCCCGACAATGTAGGTCCCTATAAAAAGATATTGCATAAAACAACTCATTTGTAAAACCCTGCTTCGTGTAAATAAACCATTTTCATAATTATATGCTTATTGCATGTGCCATTGGGTCATCCTAAATAGAAAAATAAGGACAGCCTTTTGGGATCGTATGATTCAACGGTGCACACAAACATACCTAACAAACTATAAAGTTAGGTCACACGAGCCAATTAACAGACAGAGTTCTGTCTTTCGCTTCCACACTTCTACTTGTTACAGTTAGGGGCAGATTTACAAAATTCACATGAAGGATTCGAAGTTCGATCGAATTTTCAAAAAGATTGATCAAGTCGAATGATTCAAATAATTTGAATAAAAATCGATTAGACTATTCAACATTCGAATTACCGTACTTCACCTTTAAATTTTTATTTGACTGCCTAGTTCGCCAGATCAAAGCTACCGAATCAGGTTTCAATATTTTTGATCGAATAAAACAATTTGATCGAATGGTTAAAATCGTTCGAATCGAACTATTTTATCAATCAATCGATCGAATATTTTCTATTCGATCGTTCGACCAATCGAATTGCGGTAAAATCCTTCGAATTTGGTATACGAATTCGAAGGATTTTACTTCCCCAACAATTCCCAGCTATTTACATGGTCCAATTCAAGTGTTTTTTAACCCTCAAATTCGACCCTTAGTAAATCTGCCCCATAGAGTTGAAATATTTCTGGTTAGGTGATCTCTGAGGCAGCACAAAGACCATTATGAAATGGTGGTTCAAGGCAAATGATGTAAAAGGGCAATATTTACTTAAATATATATTCCAGTTTGGTAAGATTACTTAATATGATATAAACTACCTGTTGCTCAAGTATTCATTTTGGGGGTATAGTTTTCCTTTAAGGATAACCTATACATATGAACACTCATTGTTAGGAAAGTTTTCCTAATATTGTTTGTCAAAGTGTCCTGTTTCACTTCTTGCTTTGTGATCAACAGTGAATAACTTCAAGGATGGCATTTCATTGTTCTCTTCAAATGTATTTTTTTTAAGTGGTAAACTAGTGCTGTAATCAAAATTAAATGAATAAATACGACACAACATAAAAAACCAAATGGTTAGATGATAAGTTTTTACAACACATTTAAAGCTATGCATCACAGTTCACATGTAATAGCCTTTTTGCCAAGTTCTTTGGAGGTAAAATTAAGAAATTTTATGTAAAAAGAAATTATATATTATTATTAATTCCAATAAAGTTTGTCTTTCGGCAGGGGAGTGCTCAGTAGCATTTGTAATCTATTTAACAGGACCAAGCCGACAGGGACAGGGAGGGGAGGAGGGAGCTAGAGAGGGCAGTGAATAGGGACTAGGAGTTTCACCTTAGGCAGGTGCCTCTTCTACCTACCTTTCCGGCCCTCCTACTAAAACTTATTTTCTCCTGTTGTTCAAACATCCTTACTTCACATCCCATGCCCGTGATGAGTTATGAGGTAAATGTAAAAATGTAAATGTATAATTCACTTGTTTGGAGTGCCTCAGGAAGCTCAAGCTGAGCCAACCATGTAGCACAAATAAGTGAATTTAAATTGTTGAGTTTAAATTATATAGCTGTAATCAGGAGTGTGGAGTGGTTCACAGTGGAACGCATGCTGTAAAATCAACTGGCTACATTTTGCAAACGAGGTTGATATTCGGGTGGAAATCTGCAAGTGCAGAGCTGCTAAAACCAGTGAGGACCGGAGGAAGGCTTGTGTGCCTTTTGAATAAGCAGGGAGAAAGTTCAAAGTGGAGATCAAACAGTTTCTTTTACCCTTAATGTTTTTCTGGCGCAGATATAGCAATAGGGGGACACCCTGTGTAAGTCTCTGGCTCGGGTGGACATTATAGAAGGACTCCCACAAGGTATTTTTCATCCTGAACTTGCTGAACTAGTCCTCTGTTTAATGAGAAGTGAATTGTATATTAAACAGCCTACACCAACGTAAAATTTAAACAGAATTGGCATGGGACATTTTAATTGAATATATAGCAACACACACCAACAGATTGTGAACTTTATTAATACAAGTTATCAAACAAACAAACTCCATGGATGAGTTTTTAGTATATATAGAATCAATAGAAGTTGAAGGTGTATAAATCCTGCCAAATTTAATTGAAAATAATTACAGCTAATTATTTATTTATGTATTCATTTAATTATTTTTATTGTTGAAATTTAACAAGGTAGACCGGTCAGCCAATTTTTAATAGATTGCATGAGGTCTTAATATTAATTAAAATATTTTAAATTATTGAACACCATTTTACTTTGTAGGGTGCTTAAGGTGGAAAAGGCCCCCACCTGTTGGTATTAAGAGCTTTATTGTGCCCCAAACAGATTATTGTAATACTAAAGAGGTATAATTTCACACACCTTTCTCACTCCTAAAAATGTTTCTGGTTTGACTGCAAGGTAAATGTGTTTCATGCTGTTGGTGAAAGTTGATTTGTATTGGTGGTGAGAAAGAACCATGTAGAAAGCCAAATGACTGTGGAGTATTCTGTGGAGTATTCTGCTTGACAAAGGGGAGCCGTGGAATTAAAACCTGACTTTTGGAGATATTATTTCCAGGATTCTCTTTAGAAGGTGGACCAAAACACATAACAGACTTTCATACAAAAAAAAACAAAAAACAAATATAAATGTAGCAGAGTAGCACACACTTTTTGGAGGGTACCTAAACTGATGCTTGCATTCTGGGAAATCAGTGCATTGTGAGTTAGAACATGAAAATTTTTCCTGAACCTTGCACTTTGCATGCTTAGGTTATGATGTGATGTTATTATACTACAACCTCATAATTTAATTTTGCTGTTCATGCTTTGTGAGAGAAAACACATTTTATACTAAAATTATATTCCTGTAGTGCATTGTCAGACATACTTTTGAGTTAGCTTTGAAAACATTATATTACGTTTACTACAGAAATGCAATTCAAACAATCCAAACTAGTCTTCAGCCATTCAGAATTAGGGATGGCGCGAACAGTTCGCCGGCGAACTTGTTCGCGCGAACATCCGCTGTTCGCGCTCGCCGGAAGTTCGCGAACGTCGCGCGACGTTCGCATTTTGGGTTCGCGTCAATTTGGCGCATTTTTTTTGCCGCATTTTTTTGCCCTCTCACCCCAGACCAGCAGATACATGGCAGCCAATCAGGAAGATCTCCCTGGACCACCCCCACACACCCCCTGGACTAAAAAAAAAAAAAAAATGTGCATACCTCCCGAGTCCCAACTGTCCCTCTTTTGCGAGCTCAACCCTCTGTCCCTCATTTGTACTGGAAAGACCCTCTTTTTGGAGGACCCTCTTTCACTGGAAAGACCCTCACTGAACAGCCAGAAAAAGAAGCAAAGATTTGAACTTGGCTTTTGGCAGAGAGTCCAGAACAGCTAACAGGTGCAGGTAAGATACTTTGTAACACTTTTGACATAAGAAAATAATGGATTTTTCTTTTCCCTTGATCCCCCTCTGGCATGCCACTGTCCAGGTCGTTGCACCCATTAAACAACTTTAAAATAATTTTTCTGGCCAGAAATGTCTTTTTTAGCTTTTAAAGTTCGCCTTCCCATTGAAGTCTATGGGGTTCGCGACGGTCGCGAACTGTTCGCGAGTTTGTCGCAAGTTCGCGAACGCGTCCGCGAACTTTTTTGCGGCGGTTCGCACCATCCCTATTCAGAATAGCTCACATTTTGTTCAGTATAATGAAAATATTGTTTGTTATAATCCACCCTTTATATTTGGAAACTGATTGAGATTTCAACTATGCGTGGTAATTTCTAGCTTGCTAAATAAATATAATGTTTAGAAAAATGTAATTGAATAACAGGCATACATAAATATGAGTGCCAAGATTTCTTCTTATTTTGCCTAAAATTGTTGTGTGGTGAAAACCATTATAACCTGTATCCACAGTTATTTTAACAATGCTCTATTAGTTGAGTCAGAAAATCAGCAACATTTGTTTTTGCACCAGAAAGGTTCTGTAAGGCAGCCAAGGTTACTAAAATTGGGCAAGTTCTCCTTACTGGCAAAGTCTCTTGTATCTGTACTTATTTGGAAAGTTAGAGGTGCAATTGGACAGTTGTTTTCCTTCGTCTTCTGACTCCTCCTAGCTTTCAAATGGGGGTCATTGACTTCATCTAAAAACAAATGCTCTGTAAGGCTATGTATTGTTAATAATACTTTTTATTACTCTACTTTCAATCCAGATCCTTTCCTATTCATGCTCCAGTCTCTTATACAAATCAATGCAGGATTGCTGGGGTAATTTGGACCCTAGCAATCATTCCGGAAGTTAATTTATTAAAGATGAGCAGAAATATGAGTTTAAAATTCCAGAAATCAAATCTTATAGGAGGAGCCAGGATTCTGCACATATTGAAACTGTATATGTAGACACAAAACAAAATGCTCTGGTAACATTTCCAGAAATTTCAATGTAATGTACGTGCTAAGCTAAAAACTGCTTTTTACAGTTTCTTACATGTAATTATGTAACAATAAAAATATTTAATTTTTGAAAAAAACACAGTATGATGGAAAGTATAGAAAAACATAATTGTTCAGTTTCTAACACCAATAACTCTAATATGCTTTTTATTTTCTCTACCTTGAACATTACAATGCGACCATTTACATAAGAATTTTAAGCAGCTATTAATATGTATTATCATGCTCAATGAAGACAGAAACAAGTCAAGAGCATTGTAAAATGAGCTCCCTTGCTCAAAAAGATGCCCTGTGCATCTATTAAAGTGACTAGCAATCATATTTTCAAAGTTTAGATAATATTCTATTGACGCTGTTTACTTCCTTTGTCATACTGTGCTCCTCTAAGGCGGCAGACAAAGCCAATCACGACAAGCAATTTGTTGCAGTTTCTTATTCACCAGTCTACAATATATAGAGATAACAGAAGAGAAATCTGCTGAGCATAATTCTACGTTATTGTGAATTAATAGTTTGTTATCCAGTGTACTTTTGTAATATCCTGCCTGGAGTTGAACCAGGGATCCAGTGTTTCTGGGCTGTTTGACTTACCATTGCTCTATGTGAGCAGACAGGTCTTGCCCTGGTTCACTCCCCATGCTATACGTGTAACAGCAACTAAGGCAGTGCTTTGTTCAGCTTTTATCTATCAGACCCATTGGAGTGATTTACATGTCCCATGATGCATTATGGGAGGGAAAAAAAACTCATTTTTGATATCTAGGTAGTGCTATATGTATGGCATGAGACCTTCTGATTTCAGAAGGCTTCACTTTGCATGCCATTTGATCAGTATAAGCCATTAGACTGCCTATAAAGACCCCTGCCCTGCACTGAATCATTGCCCAATATAGGTTCTGCTATTGTGAGTTCCTGAGTGTGTTTCTACTGTGATTCTTGTGTTTGACCTTCTTGCCTGTTCCTGACTTTGTTTCTCGCTGCCTGTCCTGACCTCCTTGCCTGTGACCTCGACTACGCTTCTGTCTGATCCTTGTTATTGACCTGGCCCGTCCCTTCTTGTCCTCCTTGTATGCTTCTTGTCCTCCGTTCCTGTACCACGTGCGGTTCCCTTGCTCGCCCAGAACACTCCCCCTGCTCCTCTCACATTAAGACCTGGCAGCATCCAATTAGCTGAGGGCTCCTCCCGAAGTGAAAGGCGGCTGTTAAAACAGAACAGTGAGCCCTGACCGGGACCTTGGATTTTGTTCTGGGTTTTGGGATACCAATCGTTACATTATATACGGCCAGACATGGACGCCGTTTCCCGTGCCACCAAAAAAAGCAATCCTGGCAAATCTCCTCCAGCATCTCGGGGAACAAGAGGCAAAACAAGATCATGTTATCCAGTGCCTGAAACTACTTACTACCCATTTGGATGAACTGCAACAAGCACCTGTCATTCAAGTGTCAGAATCTAAGGTTCCCTTTCCTGATAGATTTTCTGGGGATCAAAAACAGTTCTTTGCATCCCGAGAAACCTGTAAGATTTATTTTAGTTTGTTACCACGCTCTTTTCTTTCAGAGGAGGCAAAAATAAAATTTGTAATAACCCTCCTACAAGGGGATCCCCAAATTTGGGCTTTAAATTTACCCGCTTCTGACTCTTTGGAAGCATTTTTTCAAGCCATGGGTTTACTCTGTGATGACCCTGATCGCTGTGCTTCAGCAGATTCTGCTATCTGCAACCTGCGACAGGGATCTGCAGAGGAATACTGTACTGAGTTCAGGCGCTGGGCTGTTGATACCCAGTGGAATGACACAGCTTTGTGCAGTCAATTTCGGGAGGGGCTCTCTGATGCTATTATAGATAGCTTAGTTAACTTTCCTCCACCCACCTCCCTTGAAGCCTTTATGCACCTAGCTATACAGGTGGATTGCAGATTAAGGAAAAGGCATCAGGAAAAAGTCTTGCAACCTGGTTATGCTCCTGCCAGTAAGGTCTTTATTCCTCCTGAATCTTTCTCCCCTGCTCAATCCCCTGAGGAGCCCATGCAGATTGGGACCACTAAATTATCACCTGTGGAAAGATTCCACAGACTTTCCCAGGGTCTCTGCATGCACTGTGGTGCTAAAGTACATTTTGTTTGTACTTGCCCAGTAAAAGTGTGAAAACTCCTGAGCTTGAATGAGGGTGGGGAGATTCATTCAGGTTGTATTTCTGCTCCCTGTAAAGCTGGCCATAGACGCAAAGATCCGATCGTAAGATGATTCCACGATCGGATCTTTGCATCTCCCGACCTGCTCCCGACCTGTCACTAACCTTCAGATCAACTATAAGTAGTAAAAAGCACAGATAGCTGACGTTCTGCCCCTGACAAGGATCGTACGAAAGTTGTACGATTAAAAACCTAGTGACGGTCTCCCACTGAAAATCGTACGATCTGCAATAGACGCAAAGATATTATCGCCAGCCGACAAAAATTTTCTAACCTGGCCGATCGACCAAACGACCGATCGGCATGGCACGACAAATGTCGGAACACTCCACACACGATCCGAAATTCGTACGATAGTCGTACGAATCCTCGATTCGTACGACCAAGTCGTTGCGTCTATGGCCAGCTTAACACTAGTTCTAGGATTTGTGTTCCTGTCACTCTGTCCTGGAATAATACACCTGTTTCTGTTATGGCTTTTATTGATTCTGGGGCTGCTGGGAATTTTCTTGATGCTTCTTTTGCAGCTAAAATGTCTGTCCCTTACATTCCTCTTTCTTCTCCTGTCAGACTGTTGACCATTGATGGAAATCCCCTGGGTAATGGGTTAGTTAAATTGGTAACCCCTAAACTTGAGATGTATGTGGGAGGCACACATTCTGAAGTGATTGATTTACACCTTATCCAATGTGCATCCACTCCTGTGGTGTTAGGACTACCCTGGTTAAGGCACCATAACCCACACATTGATTGGAGTACTGGGGAGATTTTGCAATGGGATCCTGGCTGCACGTCAGTTTGTATTAAAAGCCACAGTCCTTGAGAGTCTGCCTGATTGCAATGGGGATTTCCCTTATATTACTGAAAAGGCTATTAATGCTTCCAGGTCAGTAACTGCTGCAGTCCCAAGTCCTGCACTGATTTCCAAAGATTCATGTTCTGCTATATCTGTAAAGTCTCATATTTTAGGGAAACCTGGATGTCCTGGTATTAGGACTGCTAAAGCTATTTCCCTTCCCTGTTCTCCCTCTGAGATTCCTGTTGTCCACTCTATCCAGCATATGGCTAATTGTAGGCAAAATGTGCAGTTCTCTAGTTTAGCTGTTGGTGCCCACCAGAGCCATTCATAGATCTCTTAGGAATCCTAGTTACCAGGTGGGAGATGGGGTGTGGCTCTCTACTAAAAATGTCTAATTCCATGTACCCTCTGCCCAGTTACAGCCAAAGTCTATGGGCCCATACAGAATCCTTGAAATGAAAGTCCTGTTCTGGTTCGTTTACAGCTACCAGCATGTGTCACAATGGGTAATGTGTTTCATGTTTCCTTGTTAAGCTGCACCACCATTTTGGGGTTCCAGTGGCCCCCCTTAGAGAGGGGGGTAATGTAATATCCTGCCTGGAGTTGAACCAGGGCAGGGCCGGACTGGGAGAAAAAAGCAGCCCTGGCAAAAAATTCAAAGCAGACCAGGTATGGGATTGGTTATCTGGATCCCCATTATCCAGAAAGCTCCAAATTACAGATTTTCTCTGTAATAATAAAACAGAACCTTGTACTTGAGCCAAACTAAGATATAATTAGTCTTTATTGGGAGCAAAATCAGATTGCTGGGCTCATGTAATGTTTACATGATTTTCTAGTAGACAAAGTCAGGGGTGCCCGGACTTTGTTGCCCTTGGATCTACCCTGACACCTGGCCCCCATCAGGAAATCTACCTTGATATTAATAGTGGGCTGTCCACTGTATGGCACAAGCCCAAGTATCCCAAGCCCATAAAATGGTTATAATAAAAGGTTAATTTAAAGGTGAGCAATCCCCCTTTAAAATCAATTAGGATAGTTAAGTAATCTGCATTGTAAAACACTCTCCAGGGTAGTATCCACAGGCGGCAACTGTTTCAATGCTTACAAATAAGACATGTGAGTGGCATGCGGCTGAGCTCTCTAAGACTTATTGGGTTTGGTGGGTGCCAGTGATGTCATTAGTGTGCGTAGATCTTGGGCCTAGGCTCAGCAGCATAGATAATAATAAATATAGAAGATAATACAAATAATAATTGAAAAAAATATATAATGGGTACACCAGTGACCCTCATTAATTGTATATTTGGGAGTAGGATTAACCTAAAAGGGATCCTGTGGATAGTGTAGCCTAGGGGCCTCACACCCTATTAATTCACCCAAGGTAGATTTATTCTTAAAGTGAACAAACACGGTGAGATCCGCTCATTTGGCAATGTTGCCAAATGAGTGGATCTCTCCCCGATATGCCCACCTTGAGGTTGGCGATATCGGGCTGATCTGATCGTGGGCCCTAGGGCCCAACAATCGTATCAGAATGGCGCAGATATGGGCAGTTGGATCCCTGGGCCGCATCAACGAATAAACAGGATTTTTGGCCGGATATCGATCAGGGAATCCGTTGGTGGGCCCTGCGCACAGGCCGATAAGCTGCCAACTCAGTCTGTCTGCAGCTTATAACGTTCCCATGCATGGCCACCATTACACCTGTGAAACTTTGCAGACTACACAGGACTCTGTGCTTTCCCCAAAACTGGATACCCAAGATAACCCAAGGATCAAATCTACCAAAAATGCTCAAGACATGGTACTGAATATATACTGACTATAATAATATTACAAAGCAATCTCCAAAGAGGAATTTTTCTACTATCTTGGCTGGGCATGGAATTAGGCCTGAGAGGATACTGAAAAGCTCCCCTAAAGGCATCTGTACAGTAAGGGACATGCATGGCCAGTACAGTACTGTAGGTTGGAGCAGGAAACCTATAAAGAGGCAAGCAGCTATTTGAACAAGAGAAGGAGTTTGGTTTGTCAGTCGCCACAAGACCACCCAATAAATCACTGAGCAGAGCCTGAAACAGCAGCTTGATAATTACTTCTCTCACCTTAGCAGAAGTTCAGCAGGGAGGAAGGGTAGAAAAGGCAACTGTGAGCTTGTCCCTTGCCAAATTGTGCCCAGAGGCAGCTGACTTGATTGTGATCTGGGTGCAAGAGTGGCAGCTGCTGCACTTATAAGCAAGGGAATGGTTGTGGGCAGCTACTTTCAGGGCAGGATGGGGTGGGGGGGCAGGAGTCGCTGGCTGACAGAGCAACATACACTGTCCTGAGAGGAGCGAGGCAGATGGTTGTGTAGGCAGCACATCTCTCCTCTCTGGGCAATGTGCACCCTAGCAGCCACCTAATCCTCCCAGGATTCAGCCTTTAATGTTAGCTTATTACGCTCATTAACAGCAAAACCCTGCAAAAAAAAGCAAAAGTTGCCATCCTGGGAAATCCAAGAACCAATAGGAAGTTTGTAGCCAACCTGTCTGGCCCGCTGAGACACTCACATAGCACACGAGAACAGAGAGGAGTGGGAGGGGCAGGGCCACGGAGGGAGCTAGGATGAAGGAGCGGTCCTAGTGCCCACTGGATTGAGTTAAAGAGCTTGTGAGTAGCAATTTGATTGTCTCTGATCCGCTATTAGTTTTGTATGTGACGTCCCCTCCTCTCTGGTCGTTGCGAGCTACCGGGAATACTACAAGGTTCTACTGGTAGACCGCGATAGACCCCGAGCGGCCCATTTACATTACATTAAGACAGCGGCCCAACGGGCATTTGCCCGAATTTATAGATGTTCAGTCCGGGCCTGAACCAGGGACTTGGTGTTTCTAGGCTGTTTGACTTACCATTGCTCTATGTGAGTAGACAGGTCTCAAACTGGTTCACTCCCCTTGCTATACATGTAACTGCAAGTAAGGCAGGGCTTTGTTCAGCTGTGATCTATAAGACCCATGTGATCAGTGTAAGCCATTAGACTGCCTATAAAGACCCCTGCCCTGCACTGAATCATTGTCAAATATAGGTTCTGCTATTGTGAGTTCCTGGGTGTGTTTCTACTTTGATTCTTGTGTTTGACCTTCCTGCCTGTTCTGGACTTTGATTCTCGCTGCCTGTCCTCCTTGCCTGTGACCTCCACTACGCTTCTGTCTGATCCTTGTTATTGACCCGGCCCGTTCCTTGACTATGCTTCTTGTCCTCCGTTGCTGTACCACGTGTGGTACCCTTGTTCATCCAGAACTCTCCTCCTGGTCCTCTCACATTAAGACCTGGCGGCATCCAATTAGATGATGGCTCTTCCCGAAGTGAAAGGCGACTGTTAAAGGCAGAACAGTGAGCCCTGACCGGGACCTTGGGGTTTGCTCTGGATTTTGGGATACCAATCGTTACAACTCTGCAAAGCTATGATATAGCACGCGGTCATTTTCAGTATTTTTTTTTTTTGTATTCAGTCTTTACTCAGCATGCAGATGTTTTTTGAATGAAAAACATTGACATAAAAAAGTGATTCTTTAAATCAAAAATTGACGCCATCAAAATTCGCAGTTTTGTGAATTTTTTGCCGTTTCATGAATTTAGCTGGAAATCGGCCCATCACTAGTAAAAACAATTCAGCAGTAAACAGAGGCTGATGTTCGGTGCACCCTTAAAAATTTTCCTTCTTGGCCATTCAACGAACTGACCGTTACCCAAGACCCCACTGGGGGTCTTCCTCATCCTGAGGGCCTCAATTATCACTCTTGTGAAGGAACAAGTGATACTAGTAAGATTGCATTGGCACCACTGGACAGATACTTACCCCCAAACACTATAAAGCTGATAAGGCATGGACATTGACTGCCACTAGATCATATCAAAACATGTGTGCTGAGAGGCTCCTGTCTCGATATCTGCCTTTACTATATTTGCCCTGGTCCAACAGAAAGGGATTTCATGATGTGGGCCTTTTGCCGCACAACTCTTAGGTTTACTGCAAATTGCATTCTCTAATGTCTTTGTCGCCAAATCGTGGCCATTAAACGCCATTAAACGTTAAGACCATGCAACAACATATCTCTACTTCAATCACCCATTTGACTTTCATCTTTAAAAAGGACCACCACTCCATCATAAGGCTCGTCCACAAGAGACAAATAGGAGGGATTTTTTTTTTGCTTTATGTATATCGCCAATTGGCATAGCCATTTTCTGCTTATCCCCCCCTAGACTTACCCACCTTAGACCAGTCCTCCTCCCTCCAATCACTTTGGGTAGGGTGAGAGGGCAAGGACAGGCAAGTGGGAGCAATCACAAGCCTATTAGCATTGGTTCTAGGGGGATGTAGCCTTTGGGAGTACAGGAGTAGTAGAAAATGAAGAGGCACCTTGGGGTACAGGAGGATTGGAAGAGGTGGCTCTAGCCTGCTGAGTTGGGGGTGTTGCATAAACAGGTTCACCAATCTCTTAAATAAATGCATCCTCAATACTACGACATAGGATGCTAACTGTATGCATGGCCAGGTTCTCTGCAAAGATTGCACCTGAAACTTTTTGGGCATGCCTTTGCATATGCCCAAAGCCAAGGCATACAGTTCTGGTAGGTGTCAGCTGAATAGTAGGGCCTGTAATCCCTTTCCAGAACCAGGGAAGAACTCCTTCCAGAACTGGAACTCTCATCCATCAAAGAATGAAAAAGACTACAAGTAATAGCAGATGGACCCCCAGCAACTGCACTTACACAATGATTTACAGGGCCCCTTAATGAATGACTGCCCCCCAGATGTAACATGCAAGGGGTCTCAGGGCAGCACCAGAAGCAGAACTATCTCCCACCCGAGAAGGAGAAATGGCACAAGTACTGTAGTAGCAGTTGGACTGGGATGGACCGGGGACCCTGGGTAGGTGCACTGACACAGGAGTTTTCAGGACCCCTTAATGAATGTCTGCACCCAGATGTTACATGTGCAAATTATCTTGGCAACACCAGAACTCGAACTTTACCCCCATCACAGAACCCTCACTCTCCGCAATCACAGGAACAGTGTTTAGCACAGTTGTATAAGATTCAGCAGGCACCTCAGACACTGGCACACGCACACCAACAGGTTTCACCCCTACAGGTCTTACAGCACAGCCATCAGCCACATTACCGGGAGCCCTTGGTGCCCCTTTGTTTGCTGGATTTTATTTGGCATTAATAATGATAACCTGGGGGAAAATGACAGACCTGTTGTCCTGCTCAGGGGGAAGAGATAAAGCACTAAGGGTGTCAATGGGAGGTGTTTTCCGCACAACCTGCAAGAGTAGAATTGTTTTTACCCAATTTCTTTTTAGCAGTCCCTCTACCCCTGGTGTCAGTCTTTAACAACTGCAACCAACTTCATTGCATCAGAGGGATTCATGGGAGTTGCAGGAAATGCATGAGAAAACTGGATCTTCCTGCTGCAAAACTCACCTTCCACAGCTCCAATAGCATCCACAGGTTGATGGTTTACTGTGCAGGTGATTATGGGAGGCACTTTCAAGGGGCAGTACTTGGTTTTCCTACAAGCAACAACATCCTCCCTAATGTCAGTGGCATCCTCAAACTCGCCCTCTGCTGTCTGTGCAGCTAGTTGTCCAGCAGAACAATAGAGGATGATGGGAGTTGTAGGCAATGATAAACACAACTGCCCATGTATGCCTGAAGCCTCTGCCTTTGTTCTGGCAGTTTCTGCTGGGGTCTCAAATGGACCAGAGGGGATGAAGTCAGATGAAGGGAACATTATACCAGACTTAATTTCCTACAAACAGTCCTTTCTTTCTTTGTGTCATTGGGACCAGAGGAGGTGCTGGGTGTTGTAGGCACCTCTGTATACAGGGCTGTGTCAACAGTACTTGGACTAAAGGAAGGGGTGCACATATGTCCTTCACCAGAGTTCCCAGCAGGTTAAATTGTTTTTAGGAACATCTCATGCTGTACCTGGAGGAGGGTGCTGCACTCTCATTACTGGACGACACAGAGATGGAACAGTATTTCATTGTTAGCAGGTCCTTACTGTGCCCTGCTGTGTCCCTTCTAGCCTATACCTCATTCTAACACGTGCTGGCTCCCTCCTCTTCAACTCTTCAATTGGTCAGCAATCCGGTTTTGGCCCCTCCCTTATCTTCCTATTATGGAGCAGCCTGAGACCGGGCTGGGAGTTTCACAAGCTGTAGACAAGGAGCATCAGTATCAGCATCAGCAGCATCCCTGGGTATCCTTGCACAGCATGGGGCTCTGCAGCACCCTCACCTGCCTGCTCTTCCTCACACTCCCCTGGCAGCACTCTGCAGAGCAAGGTAGGGAAAACCTGTTTAACCCTAGCATGGCTTGTTAGCTAAAGGGTTTCTGCTGGGCTCTAGAGGGTTAATCTTGGCTTACGGGATATGCATGTCTGCACTCAGTTGACATTATCTATCAGTATGCCTGTCTATGTCTCTCATTCTCGCTCTCCATATAATGTACATATACTGTATATATATATATATATATGTATTCCTTACACTAGCAGTTAATTAATATTAGATATGTATATTTATATGGATATAAATGGGGATTTTTTTATGGGATAGCACTATAGTAAGTGTATACTGCTGCACTGACGGGATCATTCATATCATGTGCCCTTTGATGATAGTGTATTGCATTCATGAGTAATAACATCAATCTGATTAGCAAACCAGTTATTGTTAACATGTCTGGCCATGTGGTTAAGCATTCCTATCAATGTTTTACAAGTCATATCGCATTGATTACTGTTATACAAGCCTCTTGGAAATGGAATGGCATATAGGATACTTTCAGACTGTAGTGTATTTATCACATCATGTGCTAGTCTATGAATGGTGACTATTGATACTGATAATGTTGTACAACACCCATAGATTTTACTACTGTTACTACATGTTATAAAATATTGAATGTGTCCATGGGATATTTAGTTGATTGTTGTTAGTGATGTGATAACGTCACCACAGTATGATCCAGATATAATTACGCCTGCTTATTATCACTCCAAAAACCCATATCTTGTTATACTACTTAATCATTTTTTAGTCTACAATATAAACGTTGTTTAGTTGAGCAGGGATGAACATATGTTACAGATATCAATGAAACCGAGCGGGGCAGTCATGCACTTACTGATTAACAATACTCACCTTTTGGTTGTTAATTATACTACAGATGATTGACATGTATTTGTGTGTAAGTGTGTATAGCAGCAATAGGATATGGTATCTACATGCATAGTGTAAAACTGTGTGTAACAAAGTATGTCAAATGTAGTTATTCTGATTATTATTATTAATCCAGATGCTGTTTTCAGTATGAATCCTTTGTTCTGCATGATGACATACTGAAAGAAAATTTGCTACATTTACAGACATGAGTATTCCATTTGCCTGCCATAGGAACTTCCAGTTAACCCCTTTGCACCCACAGGGCTTGCATTCCTTTTCAGGATTGGGCATTATTGTGGCGGAAAAAGGTTTACATTTACTGGATATGCCCTGGAGGGGGGGGGGGAGTATTTGTTTACAGAACTGATGTATCATATACCTCTGAATTTAGATTCAACATTCCCATGCTCAAATATTTACTTTTATGTCTGTTGCTATTGTCTGTGTGGCTTGTTGGCATCCCAGATATCAGCTAAACATTTTCTGTTTTTTTTTTATAAATCTTTTTTCAAAACCTTCAAAAATAAGCAAGCATTTTAAAGGGGTGGTTAGATTAAATGCAATATTATTTAGAGATAAGCAAAAACATTGGAGTGTAAAAAAAAAGTGATCATATTTATTAACACCATGATCTGACGTGAAAGGAAACTTAACTTGAGTGTCACCTTGTCCTATTGTGCTATAGTCACCTCATGAGTGATTTTTTATCATCCATTATTATAATTATTATATTATATTATTAGAATAAAATGTTCTTATTTACAGGATAGTCATTTTTTTATTAGGGGCCTCCTGGGAGTGTGAAAGATGGATGGAACCCATGCAGAATTGTGCCTAGGTTAGGATTCAACTCTAGGACCCCAGTGCTGCAAGCTTGCAGTGCAAATCATAGAAGCATCATGTCACCATATTTAATAAAGGGCAGCAAATATTCTTAGAATATTTGAGTTCAAAACACTTTGAATATAATGCACACGTAAGAACCTTTTTTGTGAGGTAACATAACTCTGAAGCATTGTTCCTGATTAGTTCTGTTATTGCCTTGAAGATTTGTTTTTACTTCATTTGAGGTTCGAATATGTCTGCAGGAGTATGCTGGGTCACCGTGTGTTCACTGTAATGTATACATACCTCAGAATTAATTTTAGCCTGTAGGTGTTTGTCTACTGTTATGTACAGCATAAACAACTATATTGTATCAAGAACTGTATGTTATTGTAAATAGACTAGCTGTAGTGTCACTGTCTCTTTAAAATCCATTGTGCTGAAAGCCCACTTGTGAGGAAAAACCATTGCAGAAAGACAATGATTGATTGGTAGTAGTGTTTAGATTTCTGGAGACTATTATATAAGAACAAGCTGACAATACAACGGCTAACCATAGAAATGCCAGCTATTTAGTATCTCAAGAGAGCATCTTTTGGCAGAGGATTCCTTTGTCGGCTCTCAAAGACACAACATAGAGTTGCATTGTCACTGTAGCAGCATTTTTAAGTCCTCTGCCGCTAGACAAGGTTTAGTTTTGCACATAACATATCCAGATAAATTATATTACAAGCATTCAAATAGGGCATCTACCTGACAGAAATCAAAGAATGTATGTTATTAATTATTTAATATTGCCTAATGAATCATATTATTTCAATTTATTTGTGTGTGTGTGGGTTGGGTTGACAACAAGGCAGTTAATAGGTTATTCAGACATTAAAAAAGACATTAATGGCGCTAAAGTAATTTTGAAAAGCAGCTCTGTTAAATCTTATAAGCACAGAATGTACAGTATAATTATGTTTTTACTGGATAGTGGAGGGGTGCTAAAGGGAATAGCACAGGTGTAAAGAGAACTAGCTAAAGCTTTCTCTGTTATTAGCTGCTGTATTGTGTGTGTCAGCTGCTAGGGTGTTAGAGGCACATGTCTATCAGTCTGTCATATGAAATACTTTACTCAAGGCAGTAAAAATCAAACCTTCACTTAAATATATGGATCTTTTGGAGAATGATAATTTAAAAGGTTGCTGATGTGAAAGAGTAAAGGTGTGATGGTCACAAAACTGCCATATTTTAAATTTTAAAGTGTACAACACCCACAGTGCAATCTCATTTTGCACCCTGTGTCTTGTATTTGTCAGGCTGCTACTTTAAGCAAGCCACACCTTACAATTATGTATTTTGCTAGCTGGTAAGCCAAATAAAAGGACTGTGTGTATCAATGCTGGTACAGTCACTTTATCCAAGGAATGACCACCATATGCTCTTATAATATTTTTAATTAATATTATTACAGAGTGAATAATATTACATAATAATACGTATTTGCACACTAGTAATTTGTTTTTACAAAATAAATGGTGTGCTCTTCTTCCAGCCTCTCTGTTTTAAATTCTGGGTAAACAATTGCAATGCCAATTCCATCCTTTGCGTGTAAGCAATCTTATAATGGAATTATTAATTTTAAGCCTAATGAGTCTCTCAAGTAATATTCCAGCCAAGCAAAGTTCTCTTGCTCACACAAATTATGAAGCCAGTTCAAAGTGTGTTGAAAAAAGTTTGAAAACACTTAAAGAATTAGCATATCACCTTGTTCATCATTAGTCCAATGAGTCTTGTGCTTAACATACATGTATTTTTTACCATTTACTTTTATAAGGAAATATGCATGTTTCTAATATCTTCCACTAAAAATGGCAAAGACTGAAAGTAGGAGTCCTCCCACCATCCTGGTTCTTACAAGCCTGCTAAAGCACATTACCAGTGCACTAAAAAGCAGACTGTATAAACCATTCCCCCAGCTGCAGCCTTTGTTAGGATGTGAGTTAAGTAGCTGTTCATTGTACAAAGGACGTCTTAGTAGACTGGCAAGAAAGTTGTAATAATTATTACTTTCAGTCTTTACGATGCAAGAGGAAAAAAAAATCATGTATGTTTCTTGATGAAAATTAGAGGTAAAAAGTATGTTCAGCACCAACCATACTCATTTAACTAAAGTTGAAAAAGAAATTATTGTATAAGGATTTAAAGTTTCCACAAAGGGTAAGAATTTAATTTTCTGCACAAGCTAAATTGTAAGGTCAGCTACAATTAGCCTAAGTCAAGACCTACAGTAACTCTTAAACTTTGTGTCTCTTGGCAGTGAGACCCAACCCCCTTTAGATGGGAAGGAAACAGTCGCTCACATCCATAGCCATCTACCAACCAGCGCCCCTGATTGTATCAGCAAGTAGCAGTTACCATATAGCAAGACCTTGTGGCCGCCCAATCTACTCTGTCCCAGTGGTCCCTCTCAAGGTCTGTGGTATGGCAGTCATGCCACTGATCATTGTAATGGCATTTACATGCTCAAGTGTTTCACAAACCATTTGCTTTTTGGTAGACACAGAACAGTGAGCACTTAATAATATAAAATTTTTTCGTCTTGCTGCTGCTGTCCCATATCCAACAGGTAGTGATCCCTTTAGGTGTATCCCTTCTGTAAGTAGTAGAATAAGCGATAATTGAGAATGAAATTCTGTTTTTAAAAAATAACATATAATTTGAAAGTAGAAATAGAATTGATGTCCATAAGTACCAAAGATGAGAAGAAAATAGTTGTATAGAAATAAACCGCACAATACCTGCCAGAATTTTCGTTTACTACTTTAGAACTAAAAGTGGGGCTTATTTACCAATTGCAAAGCAGGGTGTAAAGTGCAAAATTGCAGTCTAAAGTGTAGAGTGCAGGAACGTTCCAGACTCTAGTGCTCAGTAAATTACATCTAAGAAGCTTGATTTTATGCCCCTTGGAGTGCTCTTGAACTTGCATCCAACGCGTTTATAAATCACCTTAATCTTTTAACCATCAGAGTAACCTTGTTTTAACCATGATTATACACTGTAGGGTTCATTAAGGGGCAGATTTACTAAGCTCGGGTGAAGGATTCGAATGCAAAAAATTTGAGTTTCGATTTTTTTTTTGGGCCAATTCGACCATCGAATTTGCTAAATTCGATTGAATTGAATGATTCGAATAAATCTTACGATTCCAATAAGAAAATCATTCGACCATTCAATGGTCGAAGTACTTGCCCTTTAAAAATGTATTTGATTGCCTACTTCGCCAGATTAAACC
>CM044433.1:80775601-80806511 GCA_024363595.1 Xenopus borealis
CCCCCCCCCCCCCACAGGAGTTGACTGGCAGAGGCAACTTGAACTTGCCTTGTAAGGGAAAAATCAAACAGGTCTCTTACTTGTGCTTCTTTCTTCAACTGGAAATCTGTGTCCATTAACACACCAGCACTTTTATCTGGTTATTAATAAATTAGCCCTATAGTGTCTTATTTCATATTACACAGTTGGTAGCATAATGTCCTTTTAACGCTTAGCAGTGGAATCCTAGGTAATTAATTATCTCTGAATAAGAGTATATGAGTCGATGAGAATAGAATGGTAATATGACTATATAACCAAAATTGGGTATATTATTAACTGCACAGATGACTCTCATATCACTTTAAAATAAATCTTAGTTTGATTCCTCTGTAAGTCCCTAAAAGATATACTAAAAATAAAATAGAATTGTCATAATGATGTCTCTTTGGCCTGTTATGTACAGCTGGTGTACTGCCCAATACAGTAAACTGCATATGCAGCCAAGTATCCTTTGTATTTTTTCCAAAATGTTTGCAGCTATTTATGCAGGACCTATGAGGACATGTGGTGCTCAAAAACCAAATCCTATGGCTATGAAAATACAGAAAAATATACATAAAATAAAATCAGAAACCTTTAAATATATTACAAAATTAAAAACTACATTACATAAGTACAGCAGTAAAAAAAATTATCTGGAAACATATCAGTAATGCTCCAACACACAACTCTTCAGTTCTGTCTGATTTGCTGATCCTCACTTAAAATAACACAATCCTTGCTACTGAAGTTTGAAGGTATCCTCCCCAAGAATAGCTGATGTGGGTCAGTTCAACTAAAGATCCCTACAGGAAAATCCTGTTGGCCAAGAAGTCCATTAAACTATGGATGCAAACTTTAGGTGACTGGTCTCCAAAAAATCAGCACAGTTTGGCCCATTACTTGGGTGGTGAAATTGGGCAAAGACTTGTTTTTTAGAGTGGATCTCACCAGCTTCCCACACAATATATATATAACTAAAAGACAAATTGCAATGACATCTCACCCAAGCTTTGATTTATTTCACACAGAGTATATTTTCACTCTTAGGGTAGTGATAAAATATTTTCACAATTATGGGACTAAATTTAAATACAACTTGCATAACAGCTAAAGTAGGGGAGATGCAATTAAAGTAAATGTTTGTGCAAGAAAATACCCTATTGGTATTCTAACACATATCCCAATTCTGTTAGAGTGACCAATGCAGCTAGGGGCAAATTATTTTCATAAAAGAATACATCTCTTTCTCTAATAGCCATGAAGCCTGTATAGCTTGTGTACCCCTGAAGGTTAACCACCTAATTATTATGCAAATTGCAGGAGCAGATAAAAACAAGATAAAGGTGACTGTTAAAAACTTGGACATGATGGGCTGCTGCCTTTTGCCTCCACTGGCTATTAAACATAAAATTGCTTATGTGTAAGTGCTGCCTGTCTGATCTCCTAGTGACCTCATAAAGCTCAAGCCATCAGAGATACAAGGATTTGGGCTGATGCACAAATTTAATAAGTAGCAGATTTTCTATTGAAATGGATGATAGCAGCAAACAAGTTCATAATAGAGTTTTTAATAATTAATAAAAAAAAGATAAAATAGAATACATTTTAATCTTCTGTAAATTACAGCAGCAATCACTTGAATTCCACTGTGCTGATGGCTGCAATTCTTTCCATCCAGTTGTGGACTTGAGAACTTTTGACAAGCCTAATACATGTGGGAGCAATTTCATAGCTTTGAAGCAGATGCAAAGATAGAAGCTTAGGTACTGATGAGGTTTTTCAGGACATTAATACACAGCTCCCCCTTGTGAGTGTGTGTATGGATCGTATCTCTGAGATAAAAGCTAATATACAGAACACACACACTGCTTCTAAACCCAAAGATAAATATCTTCTATCTAATATCCTGTTTGCTCAGCAGTATATTACATATTACAGTGCATACAGAATATATCTATATATGTATGGAAAACATAAACATATATGTATTTTTATATGTATATATATATATGTATATATATGTGTATGTACAAATACATATATTTTGCTTGTGTCCCTGAAAAATATATGAATATAAATGTGTACAGATTTTGTTTAAATGTAATGTACAGATGCAGCCACTTGGATTTGTGAGTTAAATGCGACGTGACTCAGGGCTAATTGAAGAAACTGTGTTATCTAAAGTTATCTTAACTCATTTAATGCATTTAACCTTTTCATTAGCATACCAAAGCACCATTGTTTTCAATGGTGAACTCTTTCATTGGATGGGATGCTGTGACACAATATTCTGTGCTAAGTGGGATAAATTGGATAAATGAGTTGTTTTTCTGTGTCAAATGTGCAATCCAAAGAGGCTTCATCTGTATACAAATATAATATATATAAACAGTTTACTCATGTATGCAGTGATACTAAAATCAGGCATGATATGTTCAAATATACCTAAAACGATGAATTAGCAAAAGGTTATCGATACATTACATAGAACAGACTGGCATATCAATTTGGAATAAATCTGGATATATAGAGTTATGGTTTTAGAGTTTTTATTTAAATAAGGGCCTAACATTTTTTTCTGATTGAAAATCATATTATGACACATATAGTTTTCTTTATATATCACATGGGGCTTTGTTTCAGGTAATTAGGTAATACCTAACATATATCTTAGAAACAAAGGTATGTTGTGATGTTTTCTCTGCATGTTTACTGCTGTCACTTTGAATTGCACTGCAACACTGGAATACAAAACGAGTTTCGTAATGAAAAATGTCATTTAGCGTATCTTTTAAGATGAAATAGATTATGGCTGTGACACTCTGCCACTGGTTTTAATGGCTTGTCTCCTCATTACAATATTGCTTGGGAAAGACACGGTAACATAGAATGTGACAGACCATAACCTCAGAGGCTGGTCTGCTGTTATCTGCTTACTATAAAATTTCAGACTTTATTTCAAACAATTTAAGCCAGAAAATCCATTACTATTCAACAGAGCTTAAGGTGGTTCATTTGTGTATGATACTTTTTTCACTGTCTTTTAGATACATGAAAAGATGATGCTTCTCGTCATTTATTGTATTTTCTTTAACGTTACTTTACTTAAAGGGATACTGTCATTGTAAATTTTTTTTTTCAAAAAGCATCAGTTAATAGTGCTGCTCCAGAAAAATTCTGCACTGAAATCCATTTCTCAAAAGAGCAAACAGATTTTTTTATATTTCATTTTGAAATCTGACATGGGGCTAGACATTTTGTCAATTTCCCAGCTGCCCCAAGTCACTTTTGCTATGACAAACTTCAGTCACTCTTTACTGCTGTACTGCAAGCTGGAGTGATATACAAATGCCCAGCCCCCTGTCGAGTTCAAAATGAAAAACAAAAAAAACTTATTTGAGAAATGGATTTCAGTGCAGAAGAGAAAGCCTTTCTCTGTCTGTCATATCCTTCCACCTAGTAACAGGCTGGAGAGTGACCTGATTGGCTGGGCACCCCAGTGCATTATTGGGAGAAAGGGTGTGCCTGAGTTTGGAGCCAAAAAGTAGCAAGTCTTCAGGAAGGCTGAAAGAAAGCCAGCACAGATTTTTATGAGACTGTCCAGTACAGAGAAGCTGTTAACTCTGTGTAATCTGTGGAGGTACAGATTGAGCCCAGCCTGTCCTCTACCAATCTGCTAGAGACTCAGAAGGAGAAAGGTGCCACTGTGGAGATTTATCCTGTTGCAGAGCTGCTGTAATCTCCAGTGGGATTTCTTCTGAGAGAACCCGTGTGTGTGAGCCACCCAAGGGAGGATACTGGCAAGGATACAAGCGTGGGGCCCCAAAGTGAAGACAGCTCATTTATATTTGCCTGCTACACGGAAGCTGCTGCTGGATTCCAAAGGGAGAGGTACTTTTGGGAAAAGGTAGCGCTACCTGGGGAATAAGAGCTCTGGGGAAGGGACATTTTATTTGAACGGTGTGGTTATTAACCCCTTCCAGAGGACTGGGACTTTGATATTACCAAGGAATGTGTGGGAGCAACAGTTAAGTACCTTGTAGTGATTTAGGTAGTGTCCCACGGTTCCCCAGTGTAGGAGTGCATGGTGTATTAGTTTGTAGTGATGGGCGAATCTATTCGCCAGGGTCGAATTCGCGGCGAATTCCCGCGATTCGACGCTGTCGAATAAATACGTGAATCACCAGCGAAATTTCGCCAAGCGAAATTTCGCCGGAAAAACGCGATGAAAACGGCGCTGACGCGCGTCAAAGTTGACGTGACGCGCGTCAAAAGCGTCCCGCGACTCGTTTCGTGAATTTTTCGCCGATTCGCGAATTTCTCTAGAAATTCGCAAATTTTTCGGCGAATCGCGGGAGATTCGCCCATCACTATTAGTTTGTCCAAGTTTAATACATTAATATAAAGTTTAAATTTGTTCATTTGCAACTGTGTGTGTTTTATTATTCCTAGTGGAATCCCCCCTGAGGTGTGTTCCTCAGTGTTCCCTAAGTGGAGGCACTGCGCTGTAATTCCCAGTTCCTAGAACTTTTCATTCACAAAAGGGACTCAGGGCCCCTGGATTGCAAGGGTAAGTTGCTATTTAAAGAGACAGTAGCCAAAAAAGGGTTACATATATATACTGTATATATATGTTCTCAATTCACCTCTCTAATGTAGATACAAAAATGGATAAAGACACATATCTAGGTCATTCAGCTTTCTGAATTTGAAGTTGAATTTAAATAATAATTCATAATATATAGTAAGGTCACAAAGGAAAGTCTATGAAATTACTATATTAAAAAAGGAAGTCACCCAAAATTTGAGGTTTTGCTCTCTGTGGGGTAATTACATGTATAAATTATATTGTCACCTGCTATGTATAGACTGCTTACACTTGCTTTACTGTTATCTACGGAATTCCTAGGTTATGAATTCCTACTGTAATTACGGTATTTTATTTACATTTTATTAATTAGCCATGATACCATTTCCAACTTGTTCAATGCACGCCACTACTCTGTCCAAAACATCAGGAAATTTTGCCTATTTCCTCAACAGTTGTTTCCCATATCTAAATAGGCAGGAGATTGTTCATCTAAAAATTGTTTGTCAATAAACATGATATGTTCCAAAATGTTTTTCCATAACAAACTTTTAGGGTAGATTTTAAATAACGTGATTAAATGAGACACACTGTTGCATTGCTACTTAGGAATTCTACAAACATTTAAACACTTATACAATTAAATTTGGCTGCTGAAATATAATACAAAATGTCATACAGCTTTAAGTATACAAATGAACATTGCATAACTACTTGCAAGTAGCTGAAAACCTCACAAAAAATGCGGGGGTTGGGAGATAGGAAAAATCTTCCCTTATTAAGAAAGATACTGATTTGTTTTTATACTGTAAATTTCACTAAACACTTATCTGAGCAATTTAGTCAAGTGAGAGAGAGAACAATGGTAAATAAAAGAAAATCAGACAAAAGAACACAAATAACAAGAACACTGCTTATGTTGCTAAGAAATAGAAAAACTTTTTGAAATACAGTATGATCAGAAATAAACCAGCACATAACGGGGGGAGGAGGTAATGATAGGCTCATTTACCTGGCTGCTTCATGTTTTGTTGCCTTAAAGGGGTGGTTCACCTTCAAGTAAACTTTTAGTATATTGTAGAAGGGCCAATTCTAAGAAACTTTTCAATTGGTCTTCATTATTTATTTTTCATAGTTTTTTAATTATTTGCAATTTTCTTCTGTTTTTTTGCAGCTTTCAAATGGGGGTCACTGACACCATCTAAAAACAAATGCTCTGTAAGGCTACAAATGTATTGTTACTGCCACTTTTATTACTTATCATTCTCTCAGTCCCTCTCCTATTCATATTCCAGTCTCTTATTCAAATCAATACCGGGTTGCTAGGGTAATTTATACCCTAGAAACCAAATTGCTGACACTGCAAACTAGAGAAATGCTGAATAAAAAACTAAATAACTATAAAACCACAAACAATAAAAAATGAAAACCAATTGCAAATTGTCTCAGAATATCACTCTCTACATTATACTAAAAGTCAATTCAAAGGTGAACAACCCCTTTAAAAATGTCACACAATTGTGTTTTTGCAAGTGATTAATCATCTGTGTATGTGCGTAGCCTTGTATTTGGATGAGGATTGCAATTCTCTATGTCATATATGAATTTGAGGAGAAAGTTGGATGTCTTGCAGGTTCATTCCTCCTCCAGTTATCACTTGAGTTATCCAAAAAACAGATATTCTGGGGGTTGTTCTGAGTATATCTCTGCACATGTGATGAGGGACAAAGCACTCCAAATTTCCCCAGTGGCACTTATATAGCAGTTATCTGCAAAATCAGGTTAATTTACTTTTCAGGTCATTGCCTCTTGGATCAATAACCTGACAAATAAATCCACAGACAATTGCCATAAATCGAGTGTGATTTTTGGAACTACTAACTGAGAAAACACTAGGAAACAGCATGAGTACCATTAATTTTAAACAAGGTTTCCATGATATTATGTGACTTTTGGTTGAAGTTGCCTTAAAGGGGTGGTTCACCTTCAAGTTAACTTTTAGTATGTTGTAGAATGGCCAATTCTAAGAAACTTTTCAATTGGTCTTCATTATTTATTTTTCATAGTTTTTTAATGATTTGCAATTTTCTTCTGTTTCTTTGCAGCTTTCAAATGGGGGTCATTGACACCATCTAAAAACAAATGCTCTGTAAGGCTACAAATGTATTGTTATTGCTACTTTTTATTACTTATCATTCTATTCAGTCCATCTCCTATTCATATTCCTGTCTCTTATTCATATTAATGCAGGGTTGCTAGGGTAATTTGTACCCTAGAAACCAAATTGCTGGCACTGCAAACTAGAGAGTTGCTGAATAAAAAGCTAAATAACTATAAAACCACAAACAATTAGTGATGGGCGAATTTATTCGCCAGGGCTGAATTCGCGGCGAATTCCCACGATTCGCCGCTGGCGAATAAATTCGAAAACGACGCAACGCGTGACGAAAACGACGCGACGCGTGACGAAAACGACGCAACGCGACGAAAACGACGCGCATCAAAGTTGACGCGATGCGCGCCAAACACGTCCCGCGACTCGTTTCGCGAATTTTACGCCGATTCGTGAATTTCTCTAGAAATTCACAAATTTTTCGGCGAAGCGAATTGCGGGAGATTCGCCCATCACTGCAAACAATAAAAAATGAAAAACAATTGCAAATTGTCTCGGAATATCACTCTCTACAATATACTAAAAGTTCACTCAAAGGTGAACAACCCCTTTAAAGCTCTTTATCAACACATTAGTGATGTTTTTATGTTAGGTGTGAATGTGATTAATATCAAGCCCTGACTTGCTTCTTAAGTGCCTGATTTAAAGATTAGAGTAGACACAAGAAATGGATCTGTGTGACTCCTCTCCTAAAACAAAGTGTTGGGGATTGCATTGAAAGAATCACACTTTGGAATTTCCTCACTGTTTTCAGAATGGCCACTTATATTGCTTTTATAGATTTCTGGGTGCTTACATCAGCTTTTCATTAGGTTACAAGCTAATTATCTAGTTGGCACTGCAATTTTTCCCAAAAAATGGAAATGTAAAAAAAAATAATGAATCTTTAATATCAGAACACAATAAGAAGCAATATTTTCATATAGGGGGTTATGTTTTCCAAAAAATTAAAATTTTCAAGGTACATTTTTTTGGTCAAAACTAGAAATTTTACATTTTTTAAAAATGTTTCATATACAGTACCAACCCTGTAAATAGCTTGAATCCGAAAGTACACTATCTAAAACTGTCATGTAGGAGTCAATGGCAGAGGTCCCTTGAACCATTTGAAGATGTTAATACCCTTCATGATGTTTAAGGGTTTTTTTGAGAGTTTTCCAAAAAAATTTTAATAATTTGTGCGATTCTAGGCTTTTTTTGGCAAAAACTTAAAAAAAACTTTAAAAAAAAAACCCTTAAACACCATGAAGGCTATTAACGTTTTAAAATGTTTCGATTTTTTAGGTTTCACAACTCGAACTAGCTAAATCGAGTTCTTACTAATCAAGTTTTTTCTTAACTAGGAAACCATTCCAGTTGCAAGTTCATTCGAGTTCATTCCAGGTATAAAAAACTCTAACATTCAATATTTGTTAAATAACCCCCCTAATGTTCAGAGTTAAATGTTTTTAATTTCTTCCGAATCCTTTTTTAATACAATACACTATAATGTGGTAAATATGTTCTAAGGGAATAAACATGCTTAACCATCCAGTACTCATAATGTAAACAAAGAGTTTGAAAGTCAGAGGTAACCATTAATTTTTATTTATGTATATATATATATATATAGTTAATTTAATTTGTGCGTACGTTTTAATGATGATGTATTTATTTATTCTGTTACATCAGTGGTTCAGATTTGATCATATGCATGTACTTTATGGCACACAAAGATTTTCAACCTCACTTCTGGTGGGGTTGATAAAACCACCACTACCCACTGCAAATAACTTCTTAATAAATAGTAATTGCAAATACTGGTAAGCTGCAATGGGTGGCATTTTTTTGGAAAAAAAGTTTAGAGGTTTGTTCTGCCTCAGACACAGGTCTTTTATCTTTCACTCCTGTAGCCCCATTAGACCCTACAGATAGGTGTATCAGAATATAAATATTTGTAAAAAAAAAAAACTTTCCAAAGTAGGATTAATCTATTTTTTTAATTGTACTAAAACACCACTTCTTTAGATAAATATGAAATGTATATACCCGAAAGTGCTGTATGCAAAGTGTACTTTATAATGCAATTGTAGGGTTGTGTGATAATTCAAAATCAATGCAGTTGCACAAGCGTCATGATTTATGTGCAATTAAGGCTAAACATTTCGTAGTGGGGATGGGGTTACTTTTGGCATTCAGCATCAAAATGATGTTTGTACGCAATTTTTTAAGTGCAAGTTGTTAAAACAGCAACACGTGGAAGTGTAGTCATTCCTCTTGCAGAAGACAATATGTTTGGTTCAAGCCCTATCCATGTAGGAAAAGGAGATATACAACCCCTTTTCTGAGCCAACAGTTATTTCAAATGAGACATTCTTTGTAAACATTTATAATGATAGAGCCTATAGAGCCTATAGTGTTGAAAAAATAATGCTTGTGTACACAAAGGGTTACATACTCATTATTGGTTGCAGGATGAGAAAGCTGGTGTGGATGACTGAGCAGCTGAGCAGCTCCCACTCACTCTAACGCTACGCTTATTCGCAATTTCGCAACTTCGCCAATTCACTAACAGTGTCCCTTGTGAAAATGCGCTAGCGAAATAAATAGACTAGCACAACTTTGCACCCTTACGCCAGGCGAAGTTGCACTCTGACGAAGGGATATAACTACACTAATTCACTAAGATGTACATTTTACTAAACGTTACAAACTTCTAACTCCCAGGGTGATAGTCTGAAAAATAGCATCATTTTTTGGGGGTTACCCTCCTACATTTCCTAACATATGGCAACTCAACTATACAGTGGGAGCATGTTTAGGGCAATAAGACAACTTTATTTTATTTATTAAAGGTTTCCTGGGCTTGTGTAGTGTAATGTAGTGGCTGTAACATATACTTCTATTATACGTTTAACTTTGCGCCGTATGCAAATTAGGCATTGCTAGCGTAAATGCTCTTTGCCTGGCGAAGTAACGGTAGCGCAACTTCGCTATTGTTCGCCTCCTTGAGTACAACTTCGCATTTTAGTGAATTAGCAGTGGGCTTGCGAAAATTCGCCTGGCGAAGTGCGGCGAATTGTGGCAAAGCCATTGTTTGCACATTTTTCCCGCTTAGTGAATTTGCCACATAGTTACTTGTGAATTGTTTTGGTCACACATTTTAAAATATCCTTATATTCAAAGTAAAATAAGTAATGGAAACTGAAAACCCAACATCTAAATAGACTATATTAGTCCCTTTATCTGCTGTATGCCATAAGAATGCCTCTGAATTTTTTTTTCGTTTTGACTATATTCAAAGGAAAAACACTTAAGATGCTTTAGCTTTGAAAAAAAGATTCTGTTGTAACAATATTTATACTAATGATGCAGTTAACTTTTCCAGATGTATTTCTATATGTTTATAATATTATATACAGTATTTGTATACTCAAATCTATATATATGTGACTTGAAGTGCTACATCAGTCTTACCATTATCCATGCAATTTTTCATTCTAGTTTCACACTGTAAATTAATTAAAAGACTGGTTATAATGTTGTTTAAACAAAAGAAAAAAGTTTTTACTGCCCTTATATGATCTTTGAAACTATGAAGAGAAAGGTAACTATAATGAGCAGGCAGGGTTCTCATTGGCTGATACTCTTGCATCACTTGGCTCACTAGCCCTGGGCCACGAGATGCAAGAGGAATGCTGGCAGATGTAGTGCAACAATATCTCTATGGAAAGTGTATACACTTCTTAATCCAGAAGGAGTAAAAGTAGTATTTAAAAAAAAAAAAAAAAGGTTAATCAGTAATGTAAATAGTGCATCAGTATTGTAATACAGACAATGCTCAGTATTGGTAAACAGAATTGGTTGAATTTCTTTAGAATGCTAGCCTATAGTATTTAGTAGCCATGTTGGAACATGGGTGTCTCTGATGCCCTATCTTGTGTAAGAGGGTCATTTATCAAAGGTCGAATGTTAGAGTTTTTTTACTCCTCAAATGAAATTACAATTTGAATGGTATCTTATTTGAGAATAACTCAAAAGAAAAAAACTCTCCAGGTTCTAGTTGTGGAACCCGACAAACTTGAATTAATAGTGTTTTCTGCAAAAATAAAACTTGTATCACTTGAATCATTAGAGCAGGGGTCCCCTACCTTTTTTTCTCATGAGCCACATTTAAATTTAAAAAAGAGTTGGAGAGCAACACAAGCATGAAAAAGTCCATGTGGATGTCAAATAAGAGCTCTGGTAACCCCTATATGGACTGGCAGCCTACAGGAGAGAATGTTTGGCAGGACATCTGCGTGTTTTTATGCAACCAAAACTTGCCTCTAAGCCAGTAATTCAAAAATAAGCACCTGCTTTGAGGCCACTGGGAGCAACATCCAAGGGGTTGGAGAACAACATGTTGCTCGCGAGTTACTGGTTGGGGATCACTGCATTAGAGTCTTGGGGCAAAACCCTCCGAAAGAACTCGAACATCATGAAGGTTATTACATGAACTCAAAAGGTTTCAGATGGTGTATGTTTCAGATTCAAGCTATTGCCAAGGTCAGAGTATAATACATCTAAAAATAATTTAGTTTTTTTAACCTGAAAATGTGAGTTTTGACCAAAAAAAATGGAAAACATGAATTTTCATGGAAAACACAAGAACGATAATGAATATGCCCCTAAATCTCCACTTCTTCCCTCTCTTTATAAACAGTGTTTCATAATATACCCAGGATGGTTACTGTTTTAGAAAGGACATTTCTGATCTTTTGCTCTTTAGACCAACAGATCTCTTAGAGCAGGGGTGCCCAAAAGGTAGACCTGGATCTACCAGTAGACCTTTAGCTGGTGGTCAGTAGATCTCAAGACACTGTCAACAAACAGCTTGACTAAGTTAAGGCTGTATAAGTTATACGTAGTTATTTTTTAAAGATAGTAATATAAATGATCTTATAAATCAATATAATATTTAAGTAGCATTTTCCATGGAACAGAATGATAACAGATATTATGTGATGTAGATCATAATGGGATAACACCACTAAAAGTAGACACTGCATTAGTAAAGCATGGGCACTCCTGTCTTAGAGGATCCATCTCCTGACTTTTTGTATATATACTTTTTAATAGTGATGGGCGAATTTATTCGCCTAGGTAGAATTCGCGGCTGAAAACGAGTCGCGCGTCAGTCGCGCGTCGTTTTTGACGTGACGAAAGCGACGCGACTCGCGCCGAAAAAGACGCGACGCGCGACAAAATTGACGCGACGCGCGACAAAATCGTCCTGCGACTCGTTTCGCGAATTTTTCAGCGTTTCGCGAATTTCTCTAGAAATTCGCGAAAAATCCGGCGAAGCGAGTCTCGGGAGATTCGCCCATCACTACTTTTTAACAAATCACTTTCACAATTGAAGTATTCTTCCTTACAAAAAAATATATCTAGTTGAATGTCTGCTTCTGTTACTGAAATTTGGAGGATAAGTGATGTAATTTCCTATTTTTTTCATGTTGTAGAGCATCTGACCAAAATTTGTTGAAATATATGTAGAAAAGGGGCAAAACTTAACTGCAAAACTATAAAGCAGAGTGGCAATAAGATTTACAGGAGCTATAAAAAAGAAGCCTTTAAAAAATCAATTAACATATGATAACATTATATTACTTTACATAAAAATGTACAATATAAATACTGTAAAAATGAGTATATACAAAATAACTTGTTTCTCAGAAACATCTAATAAACATTGCTAAAGGGAAATCTTTATTACTACTACACATTGAAACAAAATGAAGAATAGACGTATCAAACATTTTGTTTCTGCCATCAGGGAACAATAACCTTACTTACTAAACCCTGTTGAGCTAGAATTCTTGTTTTATTTACTATTTATTGTATGTGCAGCACTTTCCAAAACTGTGAGATAGTAAAGAAATCATAAAATCCGAAATAACCAACAAACATAAATAGGCAATAATCATACAGGGACAACCATGGGGATAAGAGAAATGGCATCTGAAATGGTAAAGGACAAGCCTGCCCAGGGATTATTTTTATGTTTGTCTGTTGTATTCTGGACAATTGCCTGAATAGGTTTGCCTGAAATGTAAATCATGCCATTACATTCATCCTTGCTGTATTTCTTTATAAACCCTATAACGTATTACATTACACTGTCTGTTTCCATATCCACCGTGACAGTCATTGTTAGTGCTTTGGAGGAGAACTTCAGAGAGAAAAATGAGACGCGGGCTATTTACAAACCTCCACAGTAATATTTCACGCAGAACCCATTTTATTGGTAGACAGAGAGATAAATCGTGGATCTTCTCAACTATTGCATTTACAGCTTTAAACTGTCCTGTCTTGTTTAAAGAACTGAAATATACCTTCAGGGCTTTCTTTATTAGATACAATATGCACATGCAGAGAAGTGACTGGAAGTTTTTAATGTTCACACACATCTCTTCTTCTGACTATGCCAGTGTCTATTGCAATTATCATCTATTACAGAATTACAGGGCTCCACAATACCTCATTGGTTGTGGTTTCATACTTGGAAGCTTTTACAATTTTAAGGTGATTCTTCCTTAAAATAAATACAAACAATTCCTAGAGAAAAAAACTTCTTTGGCAAGTTTCAGGCAGCCGCACATGGTTTAAAGCCTTGTGGTAATCTATTTTGGCCAACCAAATCATACTGTATATATATTCAACTTACTCTGATGAACTTTTTATTTCTGGGTGCTGAATGATTTTATTTTCAAGGGACTGCTGCTAAATATTTCCTGGGTTTGCCTATCAAGTTAGGAGATGGAGGAAATTACTATATTTTCAGTTTACCAAACCACTGGATTTTACAGATAACCCCTTCTGGTCCTAACCAGATCAAACCATGTATGGTCAGCACAAATTAAAATATTGAAAGGAAGAGAATGCTAGAGTCCAAGAGATGTTAATATGATGTGCTACAGTAGTCATGGTGGACATCTAAACAGGTTAGAATTTCTATATCCATTATAACTGCAACAAGCTGACAAAGTAAAATACAAATTTTCTTATAAGTTTTTTTTATAAATGTATTTATATGAAAAACAATACAACAAAGCTTAAAAGAACTCAGTTCCTTATGTTCATGTTCTGCTAAGACCAACTTAGAATAATCTGTTTAGTTCTTTGCTTATTTGTTGTTTGTGAAAGTGCAGATGAAATTTTGTTTTATATTATGCAAGAGAAGATATTCTTTAGTTTTCAGTGTAAAGATGTAATGAGCTCTATTTTATGATCTTCTTCCTCACTCTGTACTGCTTGTAGTCTCAGGATTAATAAAAAAGAAGTATATTATGCAATGAGAGAGAGTTTCTTAATAACTATAACTTCTTCTCCCATGGATTGCCTAAATAAGTATCGTCCAACTTCTTCAAGAGGATGGGGCATATATTCATATTAGAGAGGGACAAATATTATGACTAAGTCAATAGCAACACCCATAATCACCCCATGCTGTACCTACTAACACAAACAATATATATTTATCTGTATATATCTGTGTGTGTGTGAAAGGAATACTAAATGTGACGTGATGTTGGCTTACAAAATTTTTAGTTTTTATGTTTGTTCTATTTTAGCTCTGTCCTGAGTTTTCTTTCCCCATATTGTTCATTTTTATTTACTTTACTTTCCAACCTCCTTAACCACTGTCATGTTCTCAAGTTTTCTCTTCCCCCACCTTATCCAAATCTTGAATATTTCCCATTGTCCCCCTTTGCTTACCACTTTCCTTTCCTCTTCCAAATGTTTAACTTATTTTATCTTGAAACCCCAGACCTTGCTCTATTATATTCTTTCATTTACCACCTTTTCCCCTTTCATATATTATTTTAGCCTTTGTTGCCTTTCTTATGTCCTCTTTCTCTGCCCATATGTGCTACTCCAATTTGTTTCACTTCAAAAGTGTTCATACAAACAGCTTGGTGCACATAAGGGAGGTAAACAGCCCCCAGGACATTAAAGGAACAGTAACATAAAAACATTAAATTGTGTTGAAGTAATTAAAATATAATGCAGTGTTGCTCTGCACTGGTAAAACTGCTGTGTTTGCTTTAGGAAAACTACTATTGTTTATAAATAAGTTGCTGGGTAGCAATGAGGGCAGCCATTTGAAGAATAAAAGGCTGGTTGTTACAGGATGAAGAGTGAGCCACGACCAGGACCATGGCATTAATTCTGCGTTTGGGACTTAACACAAATTTGTTCTATTACTTGAGATTAGTAAGTGAAAGTTAAGGCCTAATGTAGACATAATCTGCTTGATTTACCAAGATAATTCAGCATCAGCTATGGTGGGTTAAGTCAAAGAACAGGATTTTTCAACCTATCCTGGTCACTATCTGTATCTCCTAACATATCTCATTGTTATTCCCCCTTACAAAGCCATGATCTGTCAATGTGTTGTATTGTATAGAACACCATGTACTCTTGCATTGTGAGTGATAAAGTCTACCTGATCAGAGGATATAGGTTATTTTATTAATATGTACATTTTCTACTTGATCAGAGGGTATAGGGTAGTTTATTAATACATACATCTGAATGTAAATAATAACAGTCTCAAAATGCAATTTAAAAAAATTAGTAAAAGGAGACTCTCAAGATCATTATAAGTTGCCACTGTTCCTAGTGAATAGATTTTTGCTTGTGGGTGGCATTGTTATCTACTTGGTTGCTGTCTAGTGTGGTAACTGCAGGTTTAGTTGAATCTGAAGCAGTTAGGCAGAGGTCAGAGAGTATTTTGATTTGTTGTAGAGTAGAGGAAGTTAAAAAGCAGCTGAAGAGAACATAGCAGATTTTGTAAATCCAGTTAGTGCCGGTCTAAAATGTATAATTATAGGCCAGTAACACAGTCCATTAACTTGCTATCTTATACTGCAGTAGGGCCATCAGTATCATTAAATTCATTCCAAGGTCAACAAATTAACCAGGGGAGAATTTGTCAAGAATTGGTTATCATTCAGCATGAAATATTCAGTACTCTGATTAGTACTGATAGCTTCACATATAAAAGGATTTGGTGTTTTGCCTGAGAAATATGTGTTATCTTTGAAAAGCAATATCACACACTAGAATTGCCAGAAGTTTTAGCCTAATTGAAAATGGATGGAAAATGCAAATTGTGATTGTGTTTTTCAATACAACCTGCAGAAATATCAATAAATCTGCTACATAATGTGTGGTTATATAATTAACATTTATAACTGTGACGCACCTCAGGCAATAGGGAAAAGCATCCAAAAATAATAAATCCCAGATAACAGTTACTAAATAGGGTGTGTTTAGTTAATTTTTGGTTGGCAGTTGGCTTTCATTATCGTTAAAACACATTTTGTCATTTGCCATTATTGTAAAGCATTTGTGTATTGTGCAGATTAGGGTTACCAGTTCACTACACTATCATTAGTATTATTATAGCAGTATTATAAAATACTAAAAGGCTAATGTCATGTATTGATATGTGTTACTAAAATCTATTTATCTAATTATTTCAATAAAAAAGCCATAACCAAACAGCCATACCCGATTTTACCATAACTATTATTATTAAAAAAAAAAGACTGATTTAATTGGTTTGGGCAAAGCCCCGGATTCTTGCCCTAGAAGCCCGAAATGGTAGGATTTTTGGGCTTATTCCAGCACAGACCACAGAAATGTTCAAATAGGATAGGGACCTCTGCATTTGATTTATACATAGTGGATTTTTGGATTCATAATTTTTGCAGCATCGGGCTTTAATAAATCTTGAAAAATTTGAGTTAAAAAAAGAATTTGAGTTTTGCCCCAAAAAGCTGATACAGACATTTTCAGTTTATCTTTTTTGATAAATTCAAAGTTTAATCCCCTAAGTGTTTCAGCATTTAGTGGTGTATATATTGTCTTGTGACATCATTTGTGGCTTCCCCCTTCCTATTACGTGGTCCCCAAACTCACCCACCACAAACAGCAGTTAAAAACAACAGTTTTTTAAAAGGGATCTAAACCCAAAAAATTAATTGATGTAAACTTGATCAGGGTATGTCTCTGAGCACTTTTGCAATCTATAATTTTCTGAGCAATTAAAAACTTCAATAAGCAAAATAAGTGAAGGTTATAAAAGATAAAGGTTATATACAGTAGGCTAATGGTGTGGGGTCAGTGCAGATTTTAATGGAAATGTAATAGAACTATATTTTTTATCTTTAATTTGTGAAAAACGTTATCATTAACATGTATATGTAAGGGATCTGTTATCCAGAATGCTTGGGGTTTTCCAGATAATTCGTCTTTCCATGATTTTGATCTCCATAGCTTAAATTTACTAAAACATAATTTAAGCATTAAACAAACCCAATAGGATGCCTCCAACAGGGATTAATTATATCATAGTTGGGATCAAGTTCAAGGTACTGTTTTATTATTACAGAGAAAGGGGAAATTACATTATAAATATTAATAATTCAATTATAATATGACCCTTCCCATAATTTGGAGCTTTCTGGATAACAGGTTTCCAGATAATGGATCCCATACCTGTTATTCATCATTTGTGCTGCTGTGGGTATTTTGTGTACAAACATTGGATTTTGTCATTTTCAATTGCCTCTGGTTGGTTTGAAATCAAGTATCAGATTATAAAGAAGAAGAAATGGAAGATGACATTCCTTTAAATACAGCTGGAGAAGAAGAGGGGAAGTTTGAAGTTCACTATACTGAAATGCAAATAAAGCATCACCTTTGCTGACTGTGGAGAACTTGTAAAATGCTATGATATATTGTGTCATTGAGGTCTGAGAAGAAATCTATGTTCTGGTTTGATATAGGGCATCATAAAGAAATATTCAGCATCAGTACATGTATATATTCAGCAGAGCCATAAATGCAAAAGAGTAAACTGAAAATGTCTGTATCAGCAGGTTAAACTGAGTGTAACATTTCCTAGCAATACCACTGTCTGTTATCATAACCTTAGTCATTTCTCTGTTCCTAGGAGACTTGTATTCAGCAAATCCAATAGCGGACTAAAAAGGCCAGTCAAATGCTTTCTTGGCAATAACAAAAATAATTAGAATGAGAAAATTCCCTTAGTGTTGAATTGACTGTAACTTAGAAAGCCAATTGCTCCTTAGCCTTAGAAGTGTGCACCTTTATGTGCTGTGAGCACAAAGGAAAATCAAGGATCAATAAAGTAGAAAAGTTGATTTTTTTGTAAAAACTTCTCTGAGAGTCACGGACAGAGTCCATTGGAAAGGTATATTATTGCTGATGATTAAAAAAATAGATACCACAAGACTTAAGCCTGAAAGGGATAACTCAATACTCAAGCCCTCATACCAAAGCAATGCCTTGCTTGGAACCTGCCCAAAGAAAAACTAGTCCTTGGCTTTTTTTTTTTACTTTTTATTTTTTATTTTCTCTTATTTGGTTATGGATGGTTCACTTACAGTTTCTCCTTTTCTCCATATTTGGTTCTGTCGTATACTCATGAACAGGTAACCCATGTGAATATATAAGCTCACTGGAGAAAAAAAACAATAAAAAAAAAGTTAAAATAAATAAATATACTACTACCAGTGTATAGGAAGTCTTGTAGTAGTCAGGGACACTGCTTAGGTATAAATATTCAGACGGGCAAAATCTAAAAAAACACTGTAGCTCAAAATATAACCAGAGCAATTTTTTTCACAATACTTATGTAATACAATTTTGTATTAGTTAGAGCCCCTACTGTAGTGTCTTGCATAGATCCAATCAGGCAGACCTGTGTCTGACCTGGACCCACAGACAGGGCCGCCATTAGAAATCATGGGCTCTGTACAACAAGATTTTCGGACCCAACCCACCTGAGCCCTCAAGCACCACCCCAATAAAAAGCCATTGATGGTCATGGCCCCCCTAAAAGCTAAAAAAAAAAATGTGGTGCCGGGGCCCCCCATAAAAGTTTAAAAAAAAAAAAAAACATTTGCACCAGGGACCCCCATAAATGTCATGTGGTCAGAGAAATATTGGGGCCCCAGAGAATATTAAAAAAAAAACATTGGTGGCAGGAGCCTGTAGAGTATTAACATAATACAATGATGGCTAGGACTTAAAAAAAATAAAAAAAACACACATTGGTGTTCAGTAGAACTGAACTTGTGGCTCTGGGTCGTTTTGCATCTTCAGGACTTTAAGTTCAGCTCCTTTCGTGACTTTGGGTCTTTTTGCGGCTTTGGTACTTTGACAGTTTGGCTCTTTTCGTGAATTCAGAACTTTTCAGATGTTCAGGAGTTTTGAAGAGGTGGCACATTTTCAGCTCTGCCAAGGGGGGCAACTATTTCAAAACAGCCTTCAAACAGCTTGCTTACCCCCAACCCGACGTCCACGTCCGTCTCACTTTTATCCAGAAGTGGCATCACTTTTACCCAGCAGTTACATCTCGTGGGACCCTAATCCGCTACCACAAACTCACGAGAAAGTAGGAGGGACCAGTTCTGCAACATTGCCTGGTACCCAGACGGTTACCTGCAGATTACCCACACAATCAGGCATTTAGAAATTTCTGCCCAAAACCAACCTTTCTGATATTCCTGCGGGTCCCGATACAGGTCTCTACTCTAAAGGGCCTATTTATGCAATGTCAGATTTTTGTGGTTTTTGAGGTTTTTGAAACCACGACTTAACTCACAAACTTTAAAACTGTGAATGTCATGAGATTTATTAAAAATCCAAATAAAAAAGTATGAACAGCAAATTACGCTGAATGAAATTTCCTCGAGGAAAAGAAAATCTGAAAACCTCTAAAAGTCCTAATTGATTTAAAATGGTCTCAGAAATGGTCCCATTGCTGTCTATAGGAACTCAACAACTTTTACCTGGCTAATTTTGTATTAGTGGTTTTTACATTCAATAAATCAGTGGATTGAGGGGGGGGCACATGGGTCGTAACTGTTACTTTTGAATCTGAGCTGAATGCTGAGGCTCAATTGCAAACTCACTGAACAGTTATGTCCCATGTGGGCCTCCTTCAGGTCACTGACTAACTCAAAGTTAGAGAGCTGAAAAGCAGGAAGTAGTGTTCTGTTATGTTACAGTATGTTAGAAATCCAGTCACTCTAGCCTTTATACATTACATTTTTGGCTAACTAATTATATTAGAAACATTTTTATTTTGCACAGCCTATCTATTTATCACATTTTTATTTTACACTGAACTGTTCCTTTAAATCTATTTATTAATAAATGAAACTCAAGGTACTACATTTTTACTTTATTATTGATATCATAATAAAATGTTTCAGTGCAGTTACCTATAGAAACCAATGCAAAATTAGTGTTGATTTTGCTAAGAATGATGCCTGATTGTTTTCAGTGGGTTAGAAATGTTGCAGAATTGCTTCAATGTGCTGTTCTTTGTATTATGTCACTGTTAGTTCTCAGTATGGGAAGAATAGATGCCATATAATTCCTTTTAAAATAACATCCATGGATAGTGCAGTATAATAGATATAATCATACTGCATACTCTTTTACATACATTGTTGCCTGAGCCATCTACACGCAGTTCATCAATATACTTTTTTACTTTACATAGCATTGTGCTATCTTACATGTGCCCATCAAACCAGATATAATGTTTCCTAGTAGAGATTCATACACCCAGAGTCAATAGATTGGAGCAAGTGTTTGTAGAGAATATTTACAAAGGTATAGCAAATTATTTTGTGTCTGAGAAAGTGTGTTGGAGATAAATGGAGGTCATAGACAATGACTGAAAAAATCATCCGTCTATTGACTTTTCAATTTCAAAAATATTTTGTATGTATGCAGTCTGCAGCTATCTACAGCTGTGCCAAGTGGTGCTGACTGCTTTACAAGAATCATAGCTTTCCACAAAGATAGGTTCAATCTTACACCTAAATTGGAAAAAAGTTGTTTACAACTCATCTGAATTATTTCATAGGTGTGTGTGTTTCCCTAAGATTCTCAGGCCCTCTCCATATTTACCCTGCTCCTGGATGATTTTGGGATAAGAGAATACCAAGAGTCTTAAATCCATAAGGAAATAGCAGATCTTTCTGCACGCAACCCACCTTTTCTAAGACTATCCAAGTTAAATGGCAACATTTGCGTTTCTGTAAAATCTGTCCATTAATATTTAATACTATTTAAGTTCATATTTTCATTGTTCTAGCTGACTGTTCTAAATTGATGCATTTTTTTTCTTAACTTTTTCTCTGCTGAGCAGAATCCCTGAGTATCAGTAATAACAGCTGTTTATATTATAACTATTAGTACAGAAGTTACTTTTATTTCACAGATACTGCTGAGAAATGTATAAACTAATATAGCAAATTGTAATAGTTCAGATTCCTCGTCTGGATTACTGAGGAACATTACATTTTGAATCTACAAAAACATTGAAAATCAAACCTGGAAAGTAATTGAAAAACTTCTTTATTTCTGGAGAATTATTTTCTGAAATGACCTGGATGTGGGCATTGAAAGTACAGTTTCTATTTTTGCAGATGATACTAAATTGTGCAGAACTATAAGTTCCATGGAGGATGCTTTGCAGAGTGATTTGTCTACATTGGGAAACTGGGCAGCAATCTGGAAAATGAGGTTCAGTGTTGATAAATGCAAGGTTATGCACTTTGGCAAAAATAATATAAATGCAAGTTATACACTAAATGGCAGTGTGTTGGGAGTTTCCTTAAGTGAGAAGGATCTTGGGGTTTTTATAGATAACAAGTTGTCTAATTCTGGGCAGTCATTCTGTAGCTACTAAAGCAAATAAAGTTCTGTCTTGCATAAAAAAGGGCATAAACTCAAGGGATGAAAACATAATTATACCTCTTTATAGATCCCTAGTAAGGCCTCATCTGGAGTATGCAGTGCAGTTTTGGACTCCAGTCCTTAGGAGGGATGTAAATGAGCTGGAGAGAGTGCAGAGACGTGCAACTAAACTGGTTAGAGGGATGGAAGACAAATTATGAGGGTAGACTGTTGAGGTTGGGGTTGTTTTCTCTGGAAAAAAGGCGCTTGCGAGGGGACATGAGTACACTTTACAAATACATTAGAGGACATTATAAACAAATATCAGGGGACCTTTTTACCCATAAAGAGGATCACCACACCAGAGGCCACCCCTTCAGACTAGAAGAAAAGGACTTTCATTTGAAGCAGCGTAGGTGGTTCTTCACAGTCAGGACTGTGAGGTTGTGGAATGCACTGCCGCGTGATGTTGTGATGGCTCATTCTGTTGATGCTTTCAAAAGGGGCTTGGATGATTTTTTGGACAGACATAATATCAAAATCTATTATGATACTAAACTCTGCAGTTAGTATAGCTATATAGGGCATATATGGTTTGTGTGAAAGAGTGTAGGTGTGTGTGTGTGTGTGTATGCTGGGTTTTAATCTGGAGGGGTTGAACTTGATGGACTTTGTCTTTTTTCAACCCAATTTAACTATGTAACTATGAAAGCAAGTGAACTGAAAAAAGTATTTGGAAGGTGAATAACTGCTTTACAGCCTACTACAACATTTTCAGCAAATAATTAAGGTTTAAAGCATGATGCAGGTGTAGGTAATGGATTTTTCATTACTGCTGAGAAATGCATCAACTAATGTAGCAAATTGTAATAGTTCAGATTCCTCATCTGGATTACTGAGGAACATTACACTACAAAATCATTGAAAATAAAACATGGAAAGTAATAAAAAAATGTCTTTATTTCTGGAGAATTATTTTCTGAAAGCAAGTGAACTGAAAAAAGTATTTGGAAGGTGAATAACTCCTTTACAGCCTACTACAAGGTGTAAGTAATGGATTTTTCATTACTACACAGAATAACTATAGTCCTCCAGGACCAGTGGCCCTGCTCTGTTTACGTAAAGGGCTTCAGTCATGATTTGCATGACATTGTTTTATTATTAAATTATACTGTGTACATTGCAATTAATTAATTATACCACTGAACATTTTATTCTTGAAGCCATATCAGGTCATTGTGCCTGGTCATATGCTTTCAAAAAGAGCCAACACTTCACAATGGAACTGCTTTCAGATAAGCTATTGTTTCTCCTATTAATAGCTGCAAGAGATGTGACTTGGGTTAGCTGAACTTGAATTTTTACTATTGCTATTTCCATATATACTACTACACTTTTCAGTAATGCAGGCAGCAGGGAGCTGGTTTCTTGTTACCTTCCCAATATTATGTTGATGGGCTTCTGGGGGAAGGGAGGTAATGTCACTCCAACGTGCAGTGCAATTTTTTGAGTTGTATAACTTTTTATTCAGCAGCTTAATTTTGATATTTCAATTTGCAATATCAACAATCTGGCTGCTAGGGTCCAAATTACACTAGCAACCATGCATTGATTTGAATAAGTGGCTGGAATATGAATAGGAGAGGACCTGAAAAGAAAGATGAATAATTAAAAGTTGCAATAACAAAAAGATGGCAAATAATTAAACAACTAGAAAAAAAAAATAATGAAGCCCAATTTAAAAATTGCTTAGAATTGGCCATTCTATAACATATTAAATGTTAACTTAAAGGTGAGCCACCCCTTTGATAGCATTTACAAAAATGCAAACAAACACAAAATAATATATGCTTTTTACACACTCTCTCACTTTGCCTTAAAGTGATTCTGACACTAAACATTTTCTTTTCAAAATATGAATCTACGTTAGAAGTTACATACGAGTCACCCTGATCGTTTTTTGCTGATAGTCCTGCTTTTGTAAGTACAGTAATTATTACTTGAAGTTCCTAAACCTGACTGTTTTGCCAACCTGACTGTCCGATCTCAGCCTGCCAGTTAGGGGCAGATTTATTAATGGTGTTTTCGATCGGATAAAAATCGTTTTATTTATTTGAATGCTTAATTCAATTCAAAGCATTCAAACATTTTTTTTTTTAAAAACTTTGAATTTCCAGGACTTAAAAAATTTTTCAGGAAAAGTACCAGGAGGTCCCCCATAGGCTACAATGGCAATTCGGCAGCTTTAAGGTGGCGAAGTGGCAAATTCGAAGTTTTTTAAAGAGACAGCACTATTTTCTATTCAAATCGAATTTTGGGTAATTTGATAGTCGAAGTATCCCAAAATTACTTTGAAATTCGAATTTAAAAAGTTAAAATTTTATTTGAAAATTCACTTCGACCCTTAGTAAATGTGCGCCTTAGAGTCTCTAATGCTACTCCTGCTGCACAAATATGGCAGCCCCCTCATAGAGGAACAGGGTAGTAAGAAAGGTAATGTAAAAGCATCTGGCAAATACTTTTATGGGAAAATTATAAATAGCATTCAAAGGCAACGTTATGATGGATGTAAAAAAAGGTTATTTTCTGGTGTATATCTCTTTAAAGGAGAAGGAAAGGCTAAAATGAAGCAAGCTTTATCAGAAAAGTCTATATAAATACTCCAGTTAACCCTGAAAGTAATGCTGCTCTGAGTCCTCTGTCAAAAGAAACACTGCATTTCTTTCCTTCTATTGTGTACAGGAGTTCCCATACTTTACTAATGCGAGATCTACTTTTAGTGATGTTGCCCTGTTATGATCTACATTAATGATGGGTGAATTTATTCGGCAGGGACGAATCCGCGGTGAATTCCCGCGATTCGCCGCTGGCGAATAAATTCGCGAAACGCCAGCGAAAATTCGCAAAAAAAAGTCGCGCGTTGATTTTGACGTGACGCAACTAAAACAACGCGGCACGTCAAAGTTGACGCAACACGTGTCAAAAACATGCCGCGACTCGTTTCGCTAATTTTTTCGCCTAAACGAAACTGGGTAGACTTGCCCATCACTAATCTACATCCAAAATACCACTGTTAACTTGGGCACCTCTGACCTAGGACTAGGGCTTGAGCATGCTCAGTTTGCTCCTTTCTCGCTTTCCTCCTCAATGTTCCCCCTCCCTCCTCCCCTCCCTGTTGTAATCTGAGCCCAGAGCTATGCGTGAGCATTAAGAGACTCATGCAGGAAGGAATGTCACCCCAAGCTAATATGGCAGCTGCTATCCTGAACAAACAGAGAACTTCTAGAGCTGAATAAATACAGTGTTATAGCTTGCAATATTGTGGCAAATCTTTTGGCAATAAACTGCTTCGGTAGCTTTCCTTCTCCTTTAATGTTCTTGGGGCAAAAGAATTTGCATTTTTCACACATTGGTGGGATTTTGTATGCAAAATTGCTGGTTTTGAAAACAACTGTTCTAATTTTATAAATAAGAAACATATCTGACCAGTAATTACAACAATGAGGCATCTCAACAAATATTATTTGAAATACAGAAAAACTTGCTGTAAAAATGATTTCCATTAACTCCCTGTCTCAACTAATGCATTGGATCAATGAACTGAATTGCTTCTTGGAACTCTCAGTGCTCAATCATTGTAAGCAGTCTTCACAGTAGAGACCCAGGTTGTATTCATACCACTGACTGGCAACCCATTGAAATACATAGGTGGAATGCTTTTTTTATTTAAAGGCTATAAGAGCCTGCACCCTACCTGACTATCATGCAAGGTGCCCAGAGACCACACATGGCTTTTTTTGATCTGAAGCCTGATTGCTTTGTGGGTATCGTGCTTTGAATTACAGCTATGTCAAGCGTTACTCACAAATCTCCATAATACTGAGTTTGCAGCCTTGCAGTGCAAAAAGCTGAAATATAGAATGAGACATAATAACTTGTTGTAGGCTTATTTAGCTTCTATGGAGTAGAAAGTTATTGCAGTTGAAGTTCTAAAACTATAGTGTGAGATAATTTAAAGATACTTTTGCAGCTCCACATTTATTGAGCTGAACAAAAATTGAGCTGAACAAAATACATTTCTCATTTTCATATTACACTGGGCAGTAGCTTTTTTTTTTATCTGTGTTCTCAGAGAAGACTATTTTTAATTATCTTGCCTACAACAGTACAATGTGTTCCTAGTATACTTTAAAAAACTTGCTGACTTCTTTGGCCTTTAGTTAATTTTTTTATATTTTCGAGTAACCTTATGTTTTAATTATAATTATTAGGGTGTTTAAAAGCCATGGTCTGTATAATTTTTTACTATTTTAAAGTTTGATGAGCTCTGCTTAATAGAGTATCACTTAGATTTAAAGGGAAATTTAACTACAAGGATTAAAGAATATTATTTTCTCTAAAATCTAAGAGACATTGACATATTGCAGTTTATTGTATGCACAGATCATTCTGTGATTTAAGTTTGAATTGAGTTCACATTGGTGTTGGTGTAAAGGAACCCTGGGTTTAATGCACGACAAAAAGTAGAGATTTGTTTTGCACCTTACAATACAAATGCACCAAGGCACTTCTTCTTATAGAGAGTTAAATTCAAATGGGCTGGTATGTGGTTATTCCTGGAGCCATCATGATGTGCATTATTACAAAGCACAGGCTGGAGAGTGCAGGTGGTTATATGGTAGGTGAGCCTTATATTCAAATGCAGGACTTTTTGCCAACAGCTCTGGTGACTATTTGTAGGCTCTACAAATCTCCATATGAATACGCTAAAGAATATGTTTGCACAGACCCTGTGGTTTTCAACAGCATGTATTGGAAAAAAGAGGCAATGTGCAGTCTCTAATGGCTGATAAATAGCACAGAATGTCAGATTAAACTATATTAGTGTTTGCTGAGAAGTGGCTGAATTTTCATTTCAATCTAACCTGAAAACTGTTATTTTTTTTTTTTTTTGGAATAATTTGTATGCTACACTTTTCATTCAGCGCATTGCCACAGATGGCACATTTTTTATGACATGCTGAATTGATATTGTCATTTAATGTTTTTTTATAGTTCTGTGTGCAGCTCTGTTTCCTTATCATATTTATAGGAAGGAAATGTGCAAACCCCTAAGCTTATGCACAACCTCATTTATTTACATGCTGCTTTCAACAAAAACTTCAGCATGCCGCAAATAACTTACCGCTCTATCTCTCTGCCTGTATTCTACTTCTCTGTGCTCCTTGCGCCTTTCTGAACACAAAATTAACAGTTATTGTCTTTCTAGGTATTGGTGTATGTCCGTGCTCTGCACTGTGCTGAAACACTGTCTCAATCTTCCCATTACATCTCCTCACCCTGACTTTCACTGTCTGTTGAACATTGCATACAGATGCAGCATGCATTATTCTCAATAGCAGTGGAGCCAATTTAATGTCTATAAATCCCTCTTGCTGTTCTATAAATTTCCTCTTCCTACCAATCTCTCCTACCAATCTTTCGCACTTCCATTTTCTTCCTACGCCCCTTTGTGTGTTCAATCTCATTTTTACTCCCTATTCTCATTTTTTCTCCCTTACCCTCCCTACCTTCTTGTGGCATATTCTATTAATATTTCAATTGTGCCCAACATAAAGAACATTGCTGAGTTATGTTTTCTCTTTAATACAAGCGCAAAATTACTTCACCTTTTGTAACTATATTTGTTGTTTATATTCATATGGAATTAGGATTCACTTGAAAAACAAAAAAGACTTTCAATATAATTAAGAGATTTGCCACCTTGAACATTAGTGTTAAACTTAACTCGTAATAGAGCCCTAATCCCAAATTGTTAAAAAATTGGAAATCAATAAATACCTGTAACTGTCTGCATTAGATAATGTCCCTCTATATAAGGAAGGCCGGGGGCACTTTGCATAAGAGTCCTGCAGCAGGTAATGTACCTGCAAAATACGTGCAAATCTCTCAGAATTTGGGTGGAATAGCCCAGATGCCCTCACTGTGCGGGTGGCCTGCAGGTGCTCAGCAGAGGCACAGCTGTTGTTCACAGCTGTCAAACTTAAAAAAAAAAAAAAAAGCTCCCCAGCAATATTTCAAATGTGTGATGTTACTTTTGGTTCCGGAGTCAGTCCTGCCCTGAAATTATGACTTATCCGTTCTTTCTTTGGGCAGTTTTGAGTAGGGGAAGATATCACAGCCAATGTGGGTACATGGGTTTTGAGCGCAGATACACTAGTTTAGGTCGGGTGCAGGCCTTCAAAAGCAAACCCATGCAGGACTCTACTTTGGATTTTCTTATTTTGTTGGGTGAAATGTCTATTTTAGGTAGAGGGATTCTCTCCTGGCAAGGATACAATAATGGTCAGAGCTGAGTGCTCACTAGTAATGCTAAGAGTAAGCTCTCATTAATTGTTTGTTGTTATTTGGGCAAATACCCACTAGCAGGATAGAGCATTTGCTACATGCGATTTACACAACAGGGTCAAGGCCTTCACCATGTAGAAGTGTTCCCTTAAAGGTGTAGTGCAACTACCACCCTCAGGCTACTGTGCATACAAAAATGATTGTCCACCAGGAGGTTCTTATGATGCAAACAAGAAACTGTTTATTAATCTGAATATAATATCCCCAGGTTTACTCACATCAGAGGAAAAGTGTGCATAACATGCAGTTTCTCACATGCTGACACTCCCTTAGGACAGATTTGGCAGGCATATAGTCACAACCCTGCTCACACAGAACTTCTAGGGTAGATGTAGACTATACAGACACACCTCAACAACATATTTCGGTAGTGGTCTCTGGATCAACCTCAGGGAAATCCTCTATCTTGATTCTTTCTCCACTGGGATCCCTATACTACAGGCAATATGGCCTGGGAGAGATACCTCCAAACTGTCACTCCTGTGTTGGAGCTAAGAACTGCTCTTTTTAGCTCAGCCTGACTGACTTACACTCCTAGAGGATACTAGTACTGGGAGCTCACCTGCTTCTTTCTATACCTCATTCATGGGGTTGCCTGGTCCCCAACTTGGACACATGCTTTCTGGGCCTTTCTGCACCCAGGCTCCCCTGGGCACACCCTGCTAAAGAGGCCAAATAGGAAGCTGCCCCTCCCTTCCCAGCACTATACAGTGTAAGGCAGGAAATGGTCACCACACCCTTTGACCAATAACCACAGGCATGCAAATGCTTAAATTACAACACAGGCTTTTGCCTGGCAACTCTATAGGTGCTTGTAAAACCTATAGGTCCCTACATTGTCTTAATTAATTAATTAATTAATTAATTAATTAATTAATCTCCTGCTTTAACTCATTCTTTCTCGCCTAAACACAGCTACTTGTGATTCTGCCCATCTCTGACCTAGACCAGTATAATTTGGCTGCTGGTCATTCAGATCCCTTGTCATGCAGCCCCTGCGCTTAAATTGTTTATATACGATGTACAACTAAAGTATATATATTTGTGCCAGAAATTTTGCTTGATCAGAATTATGTTACTTGCAAATCTGTCCATGAAAGGTTTTCCAGGGAGGATATTGGATCATCCTTCCAGTTTGGATAAAGACTTTTCAATCAGAAAAAAATGACCAATTTCTCTTATGTCTTAGAGCTTGTTTGTACTCAACTTGATGGATGGGAAGCAGAGAATTCTAGCATGCTTTCAGGTCTTCACTGCACCTATTAGCTGAATGGTTATTCATAATGAAAGGCTGGCAGAGCTTTGGAATGCTCATAAAACACATCCATTCCAGAAATGGCTGAAGCAGTGCCAACATGCACATATTTCATTCTGCTTTCCTAAGGCCTCCAGCTGAACATTAATTTCTCAACTCTTCTCATTCTTTGGCTGTGCTTTGTTGTGACACCTGTTTTTCTACATTATACTTCAGTTTGAAGGTATTTTGTAGTTTTGAGTGTATTAAAGCCTAATAGTAACATCTTGAAAATGTATTAATCCATAACAGCAAACTTTGTTTTCTTTTATACTAAATTTTTATTTCATTAATGAGAATTTGTATTAAACTGGCATATTCTTACCATAAAGTATGGGTGGCCTTGTTGGGACACACACATGCGCATAATAAGCAAATGCCACAACTCACTCATTATTCACATGCGTGTGATAGACACTTGTGAGGCACATCCACCATGCCTATAACAGACATATGTGCATAAAGAACAAATATGGAGACTCACTCTATTAACCCACACTGCTGGTGGGGGAAACAAATTGAAGTGGAAGGTGTCCTTTAAACATCTTTACAGCTTATACAGTCACATGAAAACTTTGGGAAACCCTCGCAACCTGCATAATAATTTACTCAACATTCAACAAAAAAGATAACAGTGGTATGTCTTTCATTTCCCAGGAACATCTGAGTACAGGGGTGTTTTCTGAACAAAGATTTTTATTGAAGCAGTATTCAGTTGTATGAAATTAAATCAAATGTGAAAAACTGGTTGTGCAAAAATGTGGGTACCCTTGTAATTTGAATGCATGTAACAGCTCAATACTGATTACTGGCAACACCAAATAGGTTGGATTAATTCATTAAACCTTGAACTTCATAGACAGGTGTGTCCAATAATGAGACACGGTATTTAAGATAGTTAATTGCAAGTTGTGCTTCTGTTTTTTCTCTCCTGTGAAGAGCGACAGCATGGCATCAAAGCAACTCTCAAAAGATCTGAAAACAACGATTGTTCAGTATCATGGTATAGAGGAAGGCTTGGTATAGAGGAAAGCTACAAAAATCTCAGAGGTTTAAACTGTCAGTTTCAACTGTAAGGAATGTAATCAGGAAATGGAAGGCCACAGGCACAGTTGCTGTAAAACCCAGATCTGGCAGGTCAAGAAAAATACAGGAGCGGCATATGCAGAGGATTTTGAGAATGGTTACAGACAACCCAAAGATCACTGCTAAAGACCTGCAAGAACATCTTGCTGCAGATGGTGTATCTGTACATCGTTCTACAATTCAGCACAATTTGCAGAAAGAACATTTGTATGGCAGGGTGATGAGATCCCTTTCTGCACTAATGCCACAAACAGAGTTTCAGCTCATTTAGACAAGCAATAGTCATTTTGGAACAAAGTGCTTTGGACTGACTAGACAAAAATGTAGTTATTTGATCATATCATCATGCTTTGGGGGCTTTGTGGCTAATTCAGTGACTGGGGCCCTTGTCGAGGGTCAGATAATTTAACCCAATATTGCCAAATTATTCAGGATAATGTTCAAGCATCACAAATGCTTGAACATTGTTAAGACAATGACCTTAAACACACTTGAAAATCTACAAAGGCATTTATGCAGAGGGAGAGCAAACAGATTTTTTTATATTCAGTTTTGAAATCTGACATGGGGCTAGCCATTTTAT
>CM044433.1:80809684-80859890 GCA_024363595.1 Xenopus borealis
TACAGCTGCTGATTTTAAGCAAGCTTGCCTCACATGTCCAATTCAAGTAAAACTATTGGATATCTTACAAAATAAATTACCAGAAATTGCATTGGTTTCTCATGTAACATCAGCTACAGTAATAACATTTCTGTCTACAGTCTTCAGCAGAGAAGGAAATCCAAAGGAGTTAATATCAGACAACAGACCACAGTTTGTCTCATATGAGTTTGAATCCTTTCTGAGAGAGAGGAATATTGTGCATAGGAAATCTTCAGTGTATTACCCATAAGCAAATGGAGAAATCAAGCGATTCAACAAGTCTGAAAGAAGCACTACAGACCGCAAATCTTACTGAGAAATCTTGGAAAGTATTTACAACAGAGTTCCTACATAACTACAGAGCAACATGCCATGCAACAACCCAAGCATTTGCAGCTGAATTATTACATGGCAGACAGATGCGCACTAAGTTACATGTTGCAGACATCAAACTTCCACCAAAAACGGTTCCTACAAACTCATCTACTGCTGACATTGTCAAACGTCACCAAGCCAAATGCAAGGCTTATACTGATAGAAAACGTGGTGCAAGAGAAGTGCACTTTCAGCCTGGATCATTAGTCCGAATTAAGAAACCAGGAATACTGAGACAAGGACAATCTAAATTTACTGAAATTGAGGAGTGACTGCACTATCGGGAGGTACCTTTCGTGGGCTTTTCTTCTCAGTATACACCCCCACCTAGGGTGTCACGAATCATCAAAACTGGAAACCTGAGAAGGGTTTGGGCTGAATTTCTCAGGTTTCCAGTTTTGATGAATCTAAATTTACTACACCACTTGAAGTGTCTGATGGATGCATATGGAATGCAGGTCTTCTTGTTCCTGCTAGATATGACTTTTCAGATGTTCCATTTGATGAAGGCCATTTTCCTACTCCTAATGCCAACCCCAATAGGGCAGAAGAAAGTGAACCTATAAGGTATACTGAGAGAATCAGGAAACTACCTGCATGGACCAAGGACTATGTCATGTGAAGAATATATATATTGCTTTAAGATACATACAGTTTAATTGTTACTGTTTATATATTCATCCAAATGTTTTCCTACTATAGGGGGAATATGTGGTGTTTATACAAATGGCCTGGAGGTGGCACTGTGCATACACAGGACTTGTACAGCTTGAAAGTGAAAGTAAGACTTACTGCTGTTATGTAATGGCTGCATTACCTGCTAATAAAGCACTGTTATACTCTCCTCATCCTCGGCTACCAAACACAACACTTGCTAGCACTCATTATCTTAGTTACAGATCAAAACAGGAATGAAAAAAAGTAGGGTTTAGAAATAACTTTTGACCTACTTGGAACCTCCTTTAGTTTGAAACTCCAGTGTGGGTAACTCCACTTATAGATCTCCCACTAACTCCGGTGTTTGTAACTCCACTTATAGATCTCCCTCTTAAAGAGCAAACACTTGCGAGCAGCTTAACACTAGAGCAAGCTCCACTGGAGTCCCAGGGGTTCTATTTATACAGTCTGTTCAGGTGCAACTAATCAAACCCCACCCCCTCAAACTGAAGGAAAACTAAGTTCAAAAGTAAAGCAGGTTATGACAAACTTGCTGTAAGCACACCAAACGTTGCTATTTAGCACCAAATACAGGAAAGAATATATAAAAAATTAAATCACAGTATTTAAATATACCACCTTACTATAAAATAACATTTAATAACAAATGCTTATCCTTTTCAGTTGATTTGTTTGTTTTTAGTTGCTTTTTCCAATTAGCAGCCTATATAATGTAGATGAATAGTGATGGGCGAATTTATTCGCCTAGGTCGAATTCGCGGCGAATTCCCGCGATTCGCCGCTGGCGAATAAATTCGCGAATCACCAACGAAATTTCGCTTGGCGAAAATTCGCCGAAAAACGAGTCGCGCGTCAGTCGCGCGTCAGTTTTTGACGCGACGAAAACGACGCGACGTGCGCCGAAAGCGACGCGCCGCGCGACAAAGTTGACGCGCCGCGCGACAAAATCGTCCCGCGACTCGTTTCGCAAATTTTTCGCCGATTCGCGAATTTCTCTAGAAATTCGCGAATTTTTCGGCAAAGCGAATCGCGGGAGATTCGCCCATCACTATAGATGAAGCCTGTTGCTTCATCTATATGTGCCAAGTAATAGTGCCAGAAGCCAGGGACCTGTACATGAGTAAACTCCTAATAAATTTATATCAGAACACTTTTACTTTATACATGTACATTTCAAACAGATAAGAAAATGTTCAGGTATCCATCAAGGATATTTTTATGAAGACTATACAGGGGTCCACAATTCATCACAGGAGAATGAAAACAAAATAACTCTCCACCACACACAAATAATGCATCTAAGATATAGTTATCTAGTCAATATTGTGCTGTTTGTGTTTATCTGCTTTTAAAAAACAACTTGCTAAGAGAAATAACACAAAAAGTAGTTGCAAAAAACAGTGCTCTTTTAATAAATGCATAATAACTTGCTTTATGATATCTGATTAAATGTGAACTATATTGAAGACATCAAATCTGGCCTTTCCAAATGTGGTGTTCCGAACTACCATTCATGTTATGGGAAAGTAATTTAAAACGGAGAATTAAAATATTTCAAACTCTGGAATCTAACGAATGGAAACTCACATTATAAAACTGAATTTATTTAACTACAGCAACATTTTATCCAATTCCAGATTCATTATCTCTGGCTTTATGAACATCACACCTCAATTATTTGTCCAGCACTAACACAAGCTCCAACCTACACGTTCCAAGTGCCATTGTGTATTAATTCTATCATACTTCTTTTAGACAATTTGTACTTTATAAAATGATAAACTTTTATGATTTACTTTATTAAAAGAACTAATAGCTAATGCATTAGAATATATCATTATGTACTGATTGTATCAGCAGAATAAGAGCTACGTATGGGATCCAAAAATGTTAGTGTATATATATGTATATATATATTACATATAATATATACATACATATAATACAAATATTGCAAGGTATACTGCACGCCACCTTTACTTTGCCCCAGAAGGGAGAACAATTACTACACATAAATCTATACAAATTATAAGGGATACTGTAACCTCTAATGTGAAAGATGTTTAAGCCACTGAGCATTCCAGTAGCTTGAAGAACTTGCAAGGTCTATGCTGTCAACTTGAAATTGGTATGTAGGATGTCAATTTATGTTTGAAGTGTTCCTAATTTTTGAGATAATCTCAACAAAAGATTCTAGTGGAGAGAAATTCCTAGAGATTGCAAGAATAAATTTGGCCAGGAGGTTAGGGGTAGAACATATCTAAATGGAACGGTGGCCTTTGTATCTAAATAATTTTTTTTGTTAACTGGTCAAATAAATATATGATAGAAACTAAAAAGTTTGGCATAGAACTTTCCCAAGCTCCCCAAAATAGACAATTGAAACTTAAATACTTGTTTCCACTATCAATTTATTTCATTGCACAGCAAATACATGTCAAAACATTGGCTGTTTTGGCATTTGTTTCTAAAAAATATTTTAACTTTAAATATATCCAAATGTACATCGAGTAGGCAGGATCAGTGATGGGCAAATTGGCGGAATTTCACAGATTTTTTCACGAATTTGAAGAGAAATTTGCAACAAAAATTCGCGAAACGCTGCCGCGTCTAGTTTTTGACATGGGCGTCCGTTTTGTTGCCGGTGCCCACTGCTGGCGTAGAAAAAAAAACGGATGCCACCGTCTGCTTTTGGATGCCGCTGTCCATTTTTTCTACATCAAAAACGGACGCCCACATCAAAAACAAGACGCAGGCGAATTTTCGCAGATGAAAAACTCGCCAGTGTTTCGCGAATTTATTCACCTGCGGTGAATCACGGGAGTTCATCGCAGGCGAATATATTTTACCATCACTAGGCAGGATGGTAAAAGCAAATTCAACAGGTTTGGCTGTACAAATATTAAAGATGGATGGAACTGCCTCTACAGTGCATTTATTTATTTATTACAAACTGTCACACTTTACTATTTCGGAATACATTCTACCAACAATCATTTGACAAAATGCACTGAATGACCCCATTTGCCATTGCACTAAACGTGCATTTAAGAAAATGCAATTTTAAAATGAAAGTCAATTGCACAATAAAGACGTTATCCATTAGCATTTCCTACACAACTTAATATTTGAACAGCAATTTAGCATACCCTATTTAAATTACATGGAGTGCAAAAACCAAAAAAAAGGTTATTGCAAGCCCAAAATAAATGTATTGACTTTATTGAAATGGATTATTTCATACTATCCTTTGGCATCGTTTTAGTTCCTCTTTAAGAAAATGTGATCATATTTATTGACATTATTGTATGATATTATATGCAAACAGATTAGAAGCACGCCTGAACTTTTTATTGTTTTTAGGAATGGAAAATACACCATATTTATAGAGACTCTCTCTTTTTTTCCATGTATAATAGCAATTTGCATAGAAGAATCAACTCCAGACTGTTCTTGTTTGTGTTTTCGTTTGCAGATGTTTCAGTGTAATTTTATTCCTATGGGAGCTCCCATTAAATAGCTTATATCAATCAACCAGCATGGGTGTGAATCACTTAAAGGCAAGGCTTTGCCAGTGATGCAGACATAACCTTGTGTAATGGCAGACTGAGACACATAATGCAATCTCCCTCTAATATTTCCAAGCCAGATGTGTGAATACATAAGCTGGGAAATAGCAAATTAGATGATAAGTTTATTATATCAGAATTGTCCATGAAACATTTTGTGTATTTTGATTCCAAGCACATTTAAAGCACTGTATTGCCCTTCTCAAATTGTGTTCTGGACAATTAAAACTTTATGCTCTTTTCAGTTAACCCTGTACTGAGTAGGTAGATTGGAGTCTTACTTATAGACTCCATGACATGCAGTGGTTGAAAGGATCACTGTTGCCATACTGTGATCAATGTTTGTATCACCACCCCACCTAGGTCCGGACTGAGAATTAAAATAGGTCCTGGCATTTCATGTACACAGAGGCCCAATCAGCCCACACAGAGGCCCAATCAGCCCCCACCAGCCCACTAAATACTGATTTTCTATGGGACCTTATAGCAGCCCCTCTGGCATTTGCCAGAATCAACAGATTGCCAGTCCGGGCCTGACCCCACCCATGAGACATCACCTTGCCCCTCTCCACAAGTTGGTAAAAGTTTCCCTAGAAAGGTGACCGTTTTGCTTAATAACAGTGTTTCACTTACCTGGGATTGTGCAGAAAATATCCAATGTTACTGTGTAGAATAAAAGAGTATCAGCCACCCATGTATAAATATGTAGATGGAGCAAGAGTGTAGTTCATCTCAGAGGGTATTCATCAGCAAGCCAAGCAGGAATCCTCACAATGTAACACTTATAGTAAACCCAAGGTATATTTATTCTGGAGACCAAATCAGGCCTCAGGCCTTCAAAGTGCAAATACACATACAGTGAGCTCAGACACAAACGCATACTGGCAGGAAGAGACACTAGGGGTCATTTATAAACTTTGCGCAGGGCAGATTGGTTCGCAGAGCGAATATATTTGCCCTGCACCTGGTTATATTTATAAAGCTGAATAAGAGTGTGCAAACAGATTTGCAAATTTGTTTTTCACACTGCGAATGTCTATAGGAGCTTTTTAAATATGGCCTGTCTTTCCGGTTTTTGCGAATAAGAGGTTGTTTTTTGCAAAAATAGTGTTAACAGTAACTTAAATTCGAATTTGCAAAACAAAATATTCTCAAAACTGTTAAGCAAATTGCGAATTTAAGTTACTGTTAACACTATTTTTGCGCAAAACAACCTCGCAAAGTGCCTGTACTCACGCAAAGACCCATCTTGTTTGCGAAAATTCATTAACAATGCGAATTCGCAAAAACCGGAAAGACTGGCACAGTAGTGCAATACTGTAGCGTTCAGGAAAAAGCATGGGCAAAACTACCATTTGCGAACAATTATGAGCTGCGCAAACTTTATAAATGAACCCCAGTGTTTGCATATATTTTCAAACATACCATGGAGAATGTCCATTAATTCATATAGCTGACCGTTGGATTAAAAAAGCACTACTTTGTTAACTGCTGCCATAAAAACTTCAGAATTTTGTTACACTCCCAGATGTTTTCTTCAGAGTATTTATTGTCAAATTTTGGTAATCCTTTTTTTGTTCTTTTATTTTTATATATTTTTGTAGCTAAATTTATTCTGAGAAATGTGGGCTAAATGACTGTTAAATTGAGGAGATTTATACCATCTGTTTCAAACTCCATACTTTTCACGTCTCCCTGAATAAAAACACAAAACAGGTTTTGTACATCAATCAATGTTATTTTTAAACCGCTTGGATCAAATAAAGGCATTTAGCCATAAGTAAAAGTAGGTTTGATGTAGTTACAGAAAGGCATAGACCTGATTAGGTTCTGAAAAAAAGATGTATGTTTAGTGCTGATGATGAACATCAGATATAGGGGAACACAGGGCAGATTATACACACAAAAGGCAAGAACAGGTTCTTAGAGTATGTTTTTAGAGTTTTTTTGCATCAGTTGGGTTGCTGCTAGGGACACTTTATAGCACTGGTAAGCCCAAGACAAACATTCTATTGGTGGGTCTACCCATCAAGTCTCATCTCATCATCACCCTTCACAAGTGCTAATAATGTTGCTTGAGGAAAGGTTATGTTTATCACTGTATTGCTACCCATATGATGTTGGCTTTGTTCTTCTTGTTTTTTTTTTAATATTGTATAAAATTTTTATAAAAAGAAACAAAAAAATGACACTGTACTAGGTACTCACAAATGGTCACGTATTTGGGTTATAAATTCTTTATATCTCTATATAAAGAGATAAAATAGGGTACAGTTTGATGCTCCCTAGAGGGAATGAAGTGAAGAGTGGATCATTCATTTAAATAGGCTCCTGTAAGTTTCCTGGTTTCCTAGTCAGGTAGCTGCCTGTTTATTAGGCTTCAATGTGGGTGTGCAGCACTTTCAATTGAAATAACATCACTCTAGGAGCTTTCTCTCTTATTTCTCAAAGTGTAGAGGCTCACAACCTTTCTGAGTGCTAAACTGAGGCACGTATGGCCAACTGCTCACTTGTAGTGATGGGAGAATCTAACCTGTTTGCCAAAAATTTACCCAAATGCATTGAAGTCTATGGGCGATACATTTTTTTACTAATGCTTGACCAAATGCACTACCATTTTTTTTAGCCCATTAATGTTTATGGGCCTCACTTTTACTGAGAAACTTCATCTAAAATTTTACTTATCACTACTAAATTGGAAAAAGAATTTATAACCCAAATACGTGACCATTTGTGAGTACCTAGTACAGTGTCATTTTTTTGTTTCTTTTTATAAAAATTTTATACAATATTAAAAAAAAAAACAAGAAGAACAAAGCCAACATCATATGGGTAGCAATACAGTGATAAACATAACCTTTCCTCAAGCAACATTATTAGCACTTGTGAAGGGCAACATAGGAACACCATTAGGCTGCTGGTATCAGTTTATCTTTCTTATATGTTTCCCAGGGAGACCAAATATCATGGTAGGAGTCTAAATTGTCTTCAAGCCAAGCCATTAGGCAATACATATTTTTTTATATAATTAAGCCTCTGATGGACTTGTGAAAGTGATAATATAGCTGCAAGCCAGTTGAGAGCAATCACCCATTGTGCAGCATTGTGTGCTATTTTAAATGCTGTCCAAATATAACTTCCATACTTTTTGTTGTTTCATTTGCTGTAGTTTTCAATTAGAATGAAATACATGTATTCTTTAGCTGTTTTGTTGTTCCTCAGAGACAGAGGTTGTTTCCTCTAATTATTATTCATACTGATCCTGCTCCATGGTTTGGTCAGCAAGGTTTTTTGGTTTGCATATAAGAAGTGAACACATATTTATATTAGAGGATCCTATTGCATTAAGTATGTTTTAAACCCTGACAGCATGGAATGTGCTGGAAGCTGTAGTCCGGCAACATTTTGGTAGCCTATTACCAAGCATTATTGTTACAGAAGGTTTACTCCCCCAGATCAATTGCAAGCTCTAGTGAGTCTGCAAGAGAATCCATAAAGCTTTGCGTGTCTGCTCTGGAGATGAAAAACAGGCAATCAACATCTTCATTGTTGAGAGAAGCAAAAAAAATAATTGTTTGGGAGAATTTGGATCAGCAATCAACTGTTCCTGAACTTTTGAACTAACATAGTTTTATTGTTGAATTGCTTTATGGAGTTCAATCGTGCTTCAGATAGTTTGTATTTTGAGTGCATTTTCAGGTGCATTACATATATTGAAGATTTTTTTTATTACAGGGGGATGTACAGATGTGAAGGGATGAACTGATGTGACTCTGTCCAATAGGTCTCTCTTCATTTCCAGTTCAATTTTATTCTGACCTTGAATAACTGCATTAACCACTCTCTGTAGGTCAAACACAAACCTCATAAGTAGTGATGGGCGAATTTATTCGCCAGGGGCGAATTCCCGCGATTCGCCACTGGCGAATAAATTAGCGAAACGGCAGGAAAAATTCGCCGCCAAAAACGAGTCGCGCGTCGTTTTTGACGCGACGCGCCGAAAACGACTCAACGCGCGCGTCAAAAACAACGCGGGACTCGTTTCGCGAATTGCCGAAAGATTCGCGAATTTCTCTGGAAATTCGCGAATTTTTCGGCGAAGCGAAACGCGGCCGTTTCGCCCATCACTACTCGTAAGTTCTACTGGGCAGCTTCCTAGCAGTTTTGAATAACTGTATACAAAACGCTGGACACAGATAGTAGTATATAAAAATAATATATATTTATAAGTCTACATATTACTAACCAATCACTAAATGTTTGCTCAGTCACACTGGATCAATGAATGGGAGACCTCTATGTTACAAATGGGATCAGTGACAGGTGTTAGAAGCTGATCAGTAGAATGAGGAGGCTTTGTGCTTGCTGAGTTATTGATTAGGTCAATAGGCTTTCTATGATGGCAGCAGTAATCCTGTAGAGGTCTGCTTTTGCACAATAATTGATTGAATTTAGTGGATTTTGAAATGAGTAATATAAATATTGATATCTATTCATCATTCTGAATGTTAAACTGTGGAATAGGAGTTATGGAATGGGAACTATAGAGGTCATTGTGTCCCCTACTCAAATTAAACATACAAATAAAAAAGTGCACAAAAAATAATAATGGGCATGAAAGGAATTCTCTATCCTCATATCAGTATATCTTTTTAACTGTTCTGTGATATTTCTGTTGTCCTGCTTTGTGCTTATATTAATATATTTACTAGATTTATTTATCCTATCTGTGTTTTTCCAATGGGGATATCTACCTATTCATTTGACTTTTTTATTCTTTAAGCCCCAACGTTCCATTCTGACAAACAGTGGTAAAGGAAAAGGATTTACATTCATCACCGTGTCAATTAGTAGACCTGAATTCATTATTTTGTACTTTTTTTCTTATATCAAACTGGAACCAACAGAAATGCCAAGTAGGCTGCAGTAAATTAAATTATCCCTGTCATAATTCTTTTCAACCTTCGCACCCACAATGGTCACCCTTGAGGTTCATTGTTCCCCTCTTAACAGAACACAGGAAACATTCTTGAGTCACTGTTATGAAGGGTTTGGAGAGATAAAAATGAGCAAGTGATACAAGCAGAATGGGGGAAAAGCAGTTATTTTGCCAGTTTCCAGGTCCCGCTACAGCTGCTGTCAGACAAGGACCGAGAGACTGTGTAATTTGCTCTCTTCCCTGTGTGGGAGTGGGTGGATAAGTCAAACTGTCTGACACTTGACGGGATTGAATGTACAGATTTGTATCAATACTGTTATGATAATGTTGTTATATACAGTACTGTATTGCTTCAATTCTGGGCCATATCTTACTCTTATGTATTTACTTACAGAAATGTGCATTATTTTATGCAAAAGACATTTTATGGATTATTGATTCTTTTTTTTACTAACATTTTATGTCAATAAACATATTGTATTTTTAATACAGGTATGGAATCTATTATCCAAGAAACCTGTTATCCAGAAAGCTCTGAATTACAGAAAGGCCATCACCCATAGACTCCATATAATGCAATTACGGAAAGGCTGTCTCCATTTATCCAAATAATCCAGATTTTTTTTTAATTATTTCCTTTTTCTTTGTAATAATAAAACAGTACCTTGTACTTGATCCAAACCAAAATATGACTAATCCTTATTGGAAGGAAATCCAGCCTATTGGGTTTATTTAATGTTTACATGATTTTTTAGTAGACTTAAGGTATGAAAATCCAATTACGGAAAGATCAGTTATCTGGAAAACCCCAGGTCTCAAGTATTCTGGATAACAGGACTCATACCTGTAATGCATTTAAGGTCTGGATTCAGTATTAATTCATTCTCCTTTCATCTTTAAAGGAGCACTTCAATAGGATCGGATGCGCAAAATAAAAGATGCTTCTAATATTGTTAGTTAGCCAAAAATGTCTGGCTAACTAACTATATTAGTAGTTATATTTAGTTAGTTATAGTAAGTTATATTTTCAAAATAAAAATCTATTGTCAATTTGAATTGTATGATTGACACTCTGAAACCTCGACTTTATCGAATTGTCACTGCGAAAATTCCACTTAATTCCACTTAATCGGATTATCGGACCCAGATTTTATCAAATTAACCAGTGCAGATCATGATGTCAAGAAACAAATTCAGGGACATCTGTAATTGACTTTCCCCCTTTAAAAACTCGACCAGTTAAATTCAAGGTTTACTATATGGGCCCCTAGAAATTCCATGCAGGATGCAACCACTTTGCAGAGCAATCTGACTGAATGGAAAAACTGGGCAGCGAACTGGTAAATGAGGTTCAGTGATGATTAGTTCAAGGTTATGCAATTTGATAGAAATAACATAATTTTGAGCTAAACACTTAATGGTTGTGTGTAGTGATGGGCAAATCTCCCGCGATTCGCTTCGGCGAAAAATTAGCGAAACAAGTCGCGGGACACTTTGGACGTGCGGTGCGTCAACTTTGACGCGCGTCGCTTCCGACACGTCGTGTCATTCTCGGCGCGTCGCGCCGTTTCCGATGCCCGCCGCGTCATTTTCGGGTTGCGTCGTTTTCGACGCGTCGCGTCAAAAACGACGTGCGATTCGTTTTTTTGCCGAAATTTCGCTTGCCGAAATTTCGCTGGTGATTCGCGAATTTATTCGCCAGCGGCGAATCGCGGGTATTCACCGCAAATTCGGCCCTGGCGAATAAATTCGCCCATCACTAGTTGTGTGTTGTGGTAAACCCCAACACAGTCCCCAATCTGCACCTGTGTTTCCCATATGAATGCATCTCTGCCTGCATTTGGCAGCACTATATTTATGACGAATGGGCTAAGGAGGCGATTTAAAAAATATCCAATGTTTATGGCACAAAATTTTTATTTGTTTTAAAATATTCTTTACATTTCCCTTGTCTCAACCTGATATTGAAGAATTTTTGTAGTGGGCAACAAGTCCCCCATATGATTCCCAATTTTCCAATGCTGTATGTAGCAAAGGAATCACCTTTTTTTATTTCACAGAAGATAATGCAGATGTTGTAATAATGGAAACATTAGGTTATCAGATGAAAAAAAAGTTTTATTTTTCCAGCAAGCTTTCATCGACTGACATGATCCAATGCACAAAGAGAGCATCACTCCTACGTTGTTGTCTGTTTAGGCTTTACATGGTTTTGCTGTCAGGATGAGGCATAGCAAGATTGGAGTTAAGTAAACAATCCATATCTCATTAGTGCAATAAAAAGAGATCTTATATAGATATATATTCTTCTTTTTCATTATCTCTCCATTGGGATGAAATGAATGCAGAATAGAAAAAGGAGGAATGTTCAATGAAGTGTGATACTGAAGCAGTAATGTGTAAAATAAGTATTTCCATTATAGTGCGGTTGTTGTACAGTGCTGCATACAGACCTGGATGCGACATTCTGGAAAAGGAGTGGCATAAATGTAAAACCTGGTCAAAATGAACTACAGTAGAACCACCATTTTACATTTTTCAGGGGACCAGAAAATAAGGGTGTAAAATCCAGGAAAATGTAAAATCAGGGAAATGTTATATGCATAATATATAGGTGGGACCACAAAACAACAATTTAAAATGAGGGAAAGTAAAGTAAAAATACTTCATATTCAAAGGTACATATTGTATATGTGTTTTCAGTGGTACTATATCTTAAATGCTGCCTGTACAGAGTGCACAAGGGTGAGTTTTACGGTTTACAACATCTTTAATGTGTATGCATTAAATTTGGACCAGAACCTTTTTGAAAAAAGTCTTAGTCTACGTTATTAACCATTCTATTAAAAAATCAAAAGGCCTAGAACACATACATTTTGTAGATCACACAAAGATTTGTAACAGATTTAATATACCCGCTGGCACAAATAAAATGTGACACTTCCTTCTAGTTATATTTATCACTTGCTTTATGCTTTTTAAGACATCTGGATCAGTGAAACTATACTGTAAAAATAGCATCATGTTTCAGCTTTGATCCATTTTATATACTTATCCCACAAATCCACACTGACATGGGGAAATGTAAAAAAGCTAGCCATGCTATAGGCTGCATTTTTAACAAAGGTGGGTGGCATTACACAATTTCATATTGTCATTCAATAACTAAAATATAATTTGCCAGTATAATTTTGCATTTCTGTGATTTTTCTGTCATTTATTTTGTATAAAGATATGAGATTTATTATCTGCATTCCTTGTGCCATAACATATTGTAGATCAGGGTTCTTTCAGGGGCTTATTTACCAAAATCCAAATTTAAATTAAAATGTCTGACCAAACTAAAATCCACAATGTGACCTTATTAATTAATTTTAAAAAAAGCACGGTTTAATCAGATCAGAGACAAACTCGATAATATTGAGGGGAAATCGTAATTGTTTGTTTACAACCTAGACAGGTCTGAGATGCCGGATTTTTTAAATTCAGATTTTTTCCATCATTGGGGTATAATAAACCTTGAAGAAATTTTTCCACTTAAAATTTGGATTGAATAGTAAAAAACCCTCAAATTTTTCAAGTTTTTGGCATCCAGACTTTAACAAATAATCCTCTCGGTAAAGACAGGGACTGTGCCTTACATAAACATTTGATAACAGAATTTTTGACATAAGCATGGAATTACAGTCGAAGGTACTGTTGTATTATTAAAAAGAAAACTCAAGTAATTACAAAATTAACAGGAAGTGATAATGTTTTATGGCAAAGCTGCCATAGAGAGAGCATTTTCAATTACTGTAATTTGAATGGGAAGCAAATGCAGGCAAGTACAAGGTGACCTTCATGATTCTCCCCAAGTGTACCATGATGGTCAAAGATTTGAGGTTCTGGCTTCATATTGAATGCACCATTTTGTCCCAGTATAGTTGTTTACACAAATGGACTCAAGCTTGCATTTGTGAATGGCGGATTTGATGCTTTAACCTTTTATTGAGTGGGGTTTGTGTCATATTCCCTTGCTGTTTGTTATTTTTTCTGCAAGTGATTGTTTAGGCCCAAGTTGCAGTGGTAAAACAGGGTTTCCATGCATCAATAGGCGCACTTGCGCTCAGTTCATCAGAGCAGCCTTGGCATCCGTAATGGTTCTTTGAGAGAAGCAAATATGTTTGCAGTAATCCCCCTCCGTATGCGATTTTCTGGCTGGAATCAGCGAAAATCTGGCTGGAATCAGCAGTCCAAGAGCTGCCGGGGCACCCTGAGGGCGTGCGGGCCCTGGCCCAATCGCACACCATGCTCCCCCGGTAGTTACGCCACTGTATGATTGTGTCCAACAGCACTTAAGATTATTTTTATAAATGAGCATTTTATCTATTTTTCTTCTTTCTCTCTTTTATTTTTAATGTACATATGTAACTTTAAACATATATTTCCGTATTTTTTGTAAATACGTAAGAGTTGCTAATGTTTACTTAACATGCCCAGTAGTTTGCAGTTGAATAAGCACCATGACAATTATTAATGGGTTTTGTTGCGTGACATTAAAGGCATGTCATTGAGCTAAAAAGTTACCCTGTGAGAAATTGTAAAGTACCAATTATGTGACATTTTAATATATGCCTGTGTTGTGCAGTGTTGAGAAACAAAGTAGATTTCACAACTTCTGGAAATTACTATTAATGTCTGACTAAATGTCACCACAGACAGGGAGAAACATTTAGTTTTTAACACCATTTTCATTATCTTCTACTGTTTAATTGCAGTTATTCTACTGGATTCCAAAGAATCACAAGCAGAACTGGGCTGGACCTCCCATCCACCTAATGGAGTAAGTACAATATTAATCTTAATATTAGTTAGGGAATCCTGGACTAATATGTGTATGCATTCATTACTTGGAAACCAATGTGATTCTGAAAATAAATACATTACATTGCTCACGTATTATCATAATTATACAGTATGTAAACATTAGCATAATGACCCCTGCTTCATGTGTATTCTGTACACCACTTTATGCATAAACAACCAACCAAAATGTAGATGATGCAGATGGTAGGCGGCTGTCTCACAATGTCAACATAATTTGCATTTGCTGGCATATAATTGCTTGTTGGAGAATATTCTACAAATGCTCTTTGACTCTGCATTCGCCATAGGCCAGACAGGTTGTTTGCAGCTTAGTACCAGTTAGATCTACCACTTTATTAATAAAATTCACAGTAAAAGGTGAAGGAGTGGATGTGATTCAAACCATGGGATGTTCACAAATATGGCACCAAAACAGGACTGGAGTAAACTGAAAGTGTTTGTACGGAGATAATCTATATGTGTAAGTGAAAATTTCAGAGCTTCAGAATGACAGTGAATATGACTTTCTTTTCGAAAATACACTGCTGCATGCATGCTGTGCATATTCAGTGTAAAATTGCAAAATATGTTTACTTACTTGGAACAAATACAATGGACAACAAACCTTAGACAGCTCATTTATTTGTTCAGTTTCTATTATGTCTAGGTATAGTTTTTAGGAGAGGAAAACACATACACATAATTTTACACAAACAGAACATGGTTAAATGACCTAAATAGATTCCTCAGGGGCCCTACATGTAGCAAAGGTTGTGCCTGCCTCAGGTAAGCTTAAGCGTCTTATCCCCTTCTCTTGGGATAATCTGACTTCATATTGGCATAAAAGAGGGTTGTGACAAAAACTTTGGGATACCCCCAGGACATACATAATATACAGAAGGACACTTGCTCAAAGGGAAGACAACACAGATATAAAATACAGTATTCTGTCATAGAAATGGTAGTGGATTTTATAAAATGAAAATTTTAAGTAATTTTTATCTCTTGTGAAATACTAGAGGGAAAGTTATACTGTGTACTGTAAAAAGGACCTTTCACCCAGACATAAACATTGGTATAAATAAAAGTTCTTTTCAAATTAAACATAAAACCAAAATTCTTTAAAATAAAAAGCATCCATAACTATTATAAACATATTAAAAAAACTAATTATATATATAATACAATATACTAATTATACCATACAAACTGCCCCTTCTATGCCTTAGGCATAGGGGTGGACATGCAATTACTTTCAATTTACATTATGCACTTAATAGATGTCACTGCCCTCCTAATATTTCTCATTCCTCCTCATTGCCATAATTGTGTAACCAAAGCATGGACATGGGCAGCAGGTCCCCCATTCTGGCACATAAGAGTTTGGAAGAGGCAAAGCTTGCCTTAATAACATTGTCCACAAAATGGTGGATGTCTGCTTGCTGTGACTGTGAATTCCAAGACTCGAGGAAATAACATTTTAAAAATGATATAGTGTAAGTAAAGCTTAAATAGTTTGACTGACCCCATAAAAAAGTATTTTGAATTATCTCTTAGGGTGAAATGTCCCTTTAAATATTATGCTCTGCAATATGGTTAAATAGATCATTTGGGCTGAAAAACAAAAATGCCCCCCTCTATATGTCCATTGCTGTTTTTGTTAAACTTCTAGGGCTTCCTTTCTTCTCCATTCCCCAGGATTCCTCATTTCAAATCCCAACTCATGTCTACCTGCTTTTATTTTTTTTAACTTTCATTCTTACAACCATAGCCAATTTCTCTGTTTAGTTGACTTGTTGTTGGTAAGCAATATTTTATATAGAAAATATTATTGCATCCCTTCAATTTGCTGTTTTTACAGTTATACAATGGCAGCTTCACTTTATGAAGTTTCAATCTCTTACTTTCCTGCACGTAAGAAGCATAAATTTGTCCAAAGATGCTTTGAATGACATCTTTTCTGTCTCATTTTTTGCAGTGGGAGGAAATCAGCGGTGTTGATGAGAACTACAAACCAATTCGTACATACCAGGTCTGCAATGTGATGGAGCCAAACCAGAACAATTGGCTACAGACAGGCTGGATTTTAAGACGAAATGGCCAAAGGATCTTTATTGAGCTGAAATTTACGCTAAGAGATTGTAATAGCATTCCTGGGGTGGCGGGGACATGCAAGGAGACCTTTAACCTTTACTACATTGAATCTGATTATGACCTAGGAAGAAACATTAAAGAGAGCAAGTATGTCAAGATTGATACCATAGCAGCTGATGAGAGCTTCACACAAGGAGATCTGGGAGAGCGTAAAATGAAACTAAATACAGAGGTCAGGGAGATTGGACACCTTAACAAGAGAGGATTTCACCTGGGATTTCAGGATGTTGGAGCTTGTGTTGCCCTTGTCTCTGTACGTGTCTATTATAAAAAGTGCCTGTCCACTGTGCAGAACCTGGCCGTATTTCCAGACACTGTGGCAGAGGCTGCCTTCTCAACTCTTGTGGAAGTAAGGGGAACTTGTGTGAATAACTCTGAAGTAGACCTTGATAATCCTCCCAGGATGCACTGCAGTGCAGAGGGTGAATGGCTGGTCCCTATTGGAAAATGTACTTGTAGTGCTGGATTTGAAGAAAAAGAGGGTAGCTGTACAGGTAAAAAAAAGTTTATGGTCTCTATAGATTTGCTGGAATAATACCACATGTAACAGTTAAATCTGTAAAAAAAAAATCAATGCAAGTGAATGCTTATGGTTAGTAGGCAATTTTGCTAGTCAACATTGTTATCTTTTTCTGTCTTGTATGTATATCCTGTAACTTGTATCTCCTAATATTTTACTTGTCTTGTATTAAGGCAAAAGTGAAGCAATAGTCCAGAACATTTATAGCTGCTTTCAATGGGGTGTGAGAACCTATTGTAATTATACTTGTGTTTATAGATGATCAGTTTTGCAGTATGCAGGGCCAGAACTTGCAGCCAGTCAGGTCATTACAGTGTTCACAATCCAAAGGTACAGAGCAACCCTGTACAATATAAAAAAACAAAAAACAAAGCACACCATGGCTCATTTGTAAACTTCAAGCAGCACAGAATGATTCGCACTATGAACAAATTTGCCCTTCACATGGTCATATTTATAAAACTCGGTAAGATTGGTGTGTTTACTGTGCAAACATAATTGCAAATTTCCTAAAGAGCTTTTTAAAAATGTGAATATTTATGTACATTTATGCTCTGATTTTCCCCATGGCTTTGGTGGTGGAGAAAACGTTTGCAACGTTTTTTGCAAACTGCAAATTTAAATTACTGTCAACACAACTTTGCACAGTGGCCACGCTCATGCCAACACCGATCTCATTTGAGAACCATTTGTGGAAATGGGCAGTACAACCATTTGCTAAAAATTATGTGCTGCTTGAAATGTATAAATTGCCACAACTGAAACAAAAGGAAGCTGATTCATCGAATGTAACTTTATCATATTGTAAAGACCCCCTCTGTGTCTTGGCTTATGCCAAAATGTGTAAAGATCATACACAAAATCCAGAAAGCAAAGGTTGTAAGAAGCAAAACAACAACTGTAGCTACTAGGGATTGGCAAATTTAATAAATTTGCGAAATGCCAGCGAAAATTCGCCTACCAAAAAAAGAATTGAGTCAAAAGTGACGCGTCAAAAACGATGCGACGCATGTCAAAAAACGTGCCGCAACTCGTTTCGCTTTTTTTTTTTCACCAATACGCGAATTTCGCTGGAAATTTGCAGATTTTCGACGAAGCGAAACGGGATAGATTCGCCCATCACTAGTAGCTACACAACAAAGGTAAATGCTCATATGCAGAAGGAAATAAATGCATATTATCATGCATGAATTTTTTGGTAAGTGAATATTGAATGTTATTGCAATCATAAACTGTATATGATATGTTGATATATGCATTTCACTTGGCATTAGTGTTTTTGGTGTTTTGCAGATAGTTTAAAAAGTATTCAGTATGTGATAGAAAGATAATAGATAGATGACTGACAGACAAACACCAATACATAAATAGATGAGTTTTGTTTAGACATTGCTGTTTAGATTAACCAAATATAAACAAAATGAACAAAAGCAATAAGTACCCCTATGTAAAAACAATTAACTATATACAGCAGCATGAAATTAGATAATGCTCTGGGCTGGCTCCATTTTCTGCTTTGCACTAAAATACATTATTTGCTGGCTTTGCTCTAGAGGCTGCTGACACAAATATATCTTTGTGATTTAAAGCAGGCTTATAAATAGTTACATACTGTAGTTACATAGTTAAATTAGGTTGAAAAAAGACAACGTCCATCAAGTTCAAACCCTCCAAATTAAAAACCCAGCATACACACACACCCCTCCACACTTTCACACAAACCATATATGCCCATAGCTATACTAACTGTAGAGTTTAGTATAAAATATCCTTTGATATTATGTCTGTCCAAAAAATCATCCAAGTCTCTCTTAAAAGCATCAACAGAATCAGCCATCACAACATCACCCAGCCACAACCTCACTGTCCTCGCTGTGAAGAACCACCTATTCTGCTTCATTGAAAGTCCTTTTTTACTAGTCTGAAGGGGTGGCCTCTGGTGCGGTGATCCTCTTTATGGGTAAAAAGGTCCCCTGATATTTGTCTATAATGTCCTCTAATGTATTTGTAAAGTGTAATCATGTCCCCTTGCAAGCAACTTTTTTCTGGACAGTCTATCCTCATAATTTAAGTCTTGCATCCCTCTAACCAGTTTAGTTGCACGTCTCTGCACTCTCTCCATATCATGAATATCCCTCTTAAGGAATGGAATCCAAAACTGCACTGCATATTCCATATAAAGAGGCATAATTATGTTTTCATCCCTTGAGTTTATGCCCTTTTTTATGCAAGACAGAACTTTATTTGCTGTAGTAGCCACAGAAGGACACTGCCCAGAATTAGACAACTTGTTATCTATAAAAACCCCAAGATCCTTCTCATTTAAAGGGCAACAATCACAGCCAAAATCAAACACATATTAATAATCTGACCAGTACAACCTAAACATGTTTAATCAAACTACATATACAGTTTTTTGGGGAAAAAAAATAAATTTTAAAAAATTCCCATACTTTGTCAATTGGCTTCTCTCACTGAGGGAGTCCATACTGTGACTACAACATGCAAATGAGTTCACGAGCATGCTCAGATTGTAGCACTGCCCTGAGTATTCTACCCACAATGCCTAGCTTTAGTAAACTCTAGAAGTATCAAGAGAAGTGCTCACAGCAACTTCCACAAGATGGCAGCACTAACACAGAAGTTTGGCAGATTTCAAAATAGCTTAGAAGGTTAATTAGGCAAGCAAGAAATTTCAACAGAGCATGTGCGAGATTTCAGAGCTACAGCTGGCTGTGAAGATATAGGTAGGATGAGTCAGGGAAATCCAAGATGCCTGCCTCAACTAGAACTGCTGTGGAGATATAGTGAGCTGATGATTTACATTATACAAACAATTCCAACTGTTTTAAAAATCAGATTTCTTCCACATTGTGTATTTACTTAGTAAATCATTTTAGTTATGATTGGTGCCCTTTAAGGAAACTCCCAACACACTGCCATTTAGTGTATAACTTGCATTTATATTATTTTTGCCAAAGTGCATAACCTTGCATTTATCAACATTGAACCTCATTTTCCAGTTTGCGGCCCATTTTCCCAACTTAGACAAATGAGCATGTTAACATTGGCAAGAGTATATTCTTAAGCAACAGGATTCATTTACATGTGTTTTTCAGCATTATTTATCTACCTGTCATTTGGTATTCCATAACTGTATAAGCATACCCACAAAATATAGGAGACTTGAAACACAGCATACGTGCAAAAAGTTTACTCTTATATAATCTAAATATGAACCTCAGAGAAGATGGATGTTGTGAATGCCTATTGGACACCTTTCACTGGTGAAACTCACCTGCTTCTCCAATAAACTAACTGATGGTGCAAGTTTCATTTTGTAAATAGCTGAAGTGCTTCTATTTCTCATTGCTGATCTAAATGATCTTGAAAAGTGGCACCAACTGAATTAGTTACTAGTCTATTATTATAAGTTCTACAGGATACGTGGGCTAAACAGTAGGCTGGATTAAACTGATTCAATCATTATTAGGCCCTCTGAATCCATTCTGCATTGTCATATATGGGTACTTCTGTACTTCTTGACATGATTAATTATATACTATTGTGCCTTTTCTTTTTTGTAAAAAAATCCACATACAGTAAGGCAGCAAATAGGCATTACGCCTACTTTGTACGCAATCTGATTGCATCTGATTTTTATTTTTTGCATTCAAAGTATTTATATAAAAGAAATTAGTTTAAACTCACCTCCAGGTCCTGGGGGATGGGGCGCATTTCCCTTTATGTGAATAACTGTGACAATATTGCATGATTATGCTCATACATATGCTTGTTTCTTATAATACTGGCTAAGGTGGGAAGTTTGTTAATATAACTGTGGTGCATTGATTGCTTTGTAAAGGTGACATTGATGCCAAGATGATCATATTTACATATATACCTCATTATATTATAATTCAATGTTTGAAACTCTAGTGACCTCTATACAAGCTGTACTATATGTGACTTCACATAATGTGGGTTGTGAACTGTTAATAAGGGAAGCATGCAAGGACTATATTTTAATAATCTATGTTCCTAATATCAGAAGCTGACTGTTCTACCTCAGTCACTTTTAAAATTCTGAACTATCAATCTTTGCAAAGCAGCTTAGTGTTAACCTCTTAACTTCATCTCTCATGATAAGGCGAGCTGCTCAATACAAATTTAGACCTAGCAGTATCGAACTGATGCCTCTCAATAACTTAGCTGTTTTGCTGGGATTTTGAAATTGCTTAAGTAAAGGTCATGCTCTTGTAAGGGTTATGTGGTTTGTCAATAACATTTAAAGTGGAACTATTATTATATGTATAAAACCGTAGATATAGCCTTAACTGATGCAGTGTCTGTATCATAGCATTCACACTGTTTGTAGACATATTTATTCTTGTTCTTCTGAAAAATGTCTTTTATTTTTGCCTCTTGTACACATATAAGCCTCAGAATTACTGTAACTGCCTTATCCTCCAACACCAATGAAAATAATTACATCCCCAAAAAAGATCAACTTTTCTATAGAACTCATATGCTTACCGGAAGAACAAAATGAGCAGAACTTCAAACACTTGCACCTCTGTTATTTAATGTTAGTTCCCCTTTGACAGGTTATTCTTAGCAATTTTCTGAATTCAGTTTAGCAAGAGAAGCTTTGATAATACTTAATCTGAGTGTGATTAGTCACTTGCAAATAGTACATTCAAAGAAATGTTATACTTCCAATGTGAAAGAAGTACCATTGTGATTATTTTTTACATTTAAAAAATAAATTGCATTTTTGCCATGACAAAAAAGTAATTTAAAGTCTCCTTTCTTTTGTTAGAGTTATAATCTTGTGGGTTTTTGTGGGTTTGATGTAAAAAATAGTTGCACGTAACTGATTGAGGTCGGAGTGAATGTATTCTAGCATGGTGATGTGTAATCTATATTAATAGTAGAAGTATAGAAGCACTTTGGAAATCCACAATAAAACAGATGTTGCTTGAAGTGGTCTGCTTATGTGTAGGAAGATGCTATGATCAAACCCATTGAAACAATGATAGCTGTTATTAGCCAAAATGCTTAATTATATTAACAATTTGGCAGTACAATCTAAATATGAACCTCAGAGAAGATGGATGTTGTGAATGCCTATTGGATTTTTTTCTGACACCTTTCACTGGTGAAACTCACCTGCTTCTCCAATAAACTGATTGATGGTGCAAGTTTCATTTTGTAAATAGCTGAAGTGCTTCTATTTCTCATTGCTGATCTAAATGATCTTGAAAAGTGGCACCAACTGAATTAGTTGCTAGTCTATTATTATAAGTTCTACAGGATACGTGGGCTAAACAGTAGGCTGGATTAATCCACAAATCCACAATAAAACAGATGTTGCTTGAAGTGGTCTGCTTATGTGTGGCAGTTTTTTTCTAGGAAGATGCTATAATCAAACCCATTGAAATAATGGTAGCTGTTATTAGCCAAAATGCTTAATTATATTTAACAATTTGGCAGTACAATGCTTTAATTCGGGGCCTTGCAGGATTCCTAATGCAGTGGTGGATGCTTCTTCCAATTCCTGTTCCACTAGCATTTTTTTCTCCTATTCTATTCTTGAATTAATTATTTTTTTACATATTTATGATAAAAAAAATCTCATGTACATGGAACAATCCCATAATATTAATGTGTTACCTTCCATATAATATACACATAAAGGATCTTTTATGTGTCTTTCTAAGAAAACCTTGCACAGGCTGTTTTCTTACTTTGATATATATTTTTATTCTTCAGAGATAAATACAGTACAGGTATAGGACCCCTTATCCAGAAAGCTCTGATTTACGGAAAGGTCATTCCCCATATAATTCCAAATAATCCAAATTTTTCAAAATTATTTTCTTTTTCTCTGTAATAATAAAACACTACATTGTACTTGATCCCAACTAAGATATAATTAATCCTCACTGGAAGCAAAATCAGACTATTGGGTTTATTTAATGTTTTCTAGAAGACTTAAGATATGAAGATCCAAATTATAGAAAGAACCATTATTTGGAAAACCCCAGGTTCCAAGCATTCTGGATAACAGATTCCATACCTGTAGAGAGTAGCAGGTTTAGTGTGCTTAGCTAGTGAAGGACATCATTCAATCAAATTTTACTTATCCATAATGCATTAGACCTTAAAAGTTCATTGTTGATTGGCTGCAATAGGATATTGACCATATTACATAGCTAGGATAGTGACCTTTTGGGCAACACAAACTTTATAAGTGGTAATATATGGTAACCATAAAAACTTACAAAAATAAAAAAACTTTAAAAAATAAATTAGCTTTGTTCCTGTAAAAATATTGGATGTGTCCATAAGGAGGTGTTTATGTTGTATCAATAATATATCACTAGGACAGTATTAGGGCAAAAAGTTATGTAAGCATCATGCTAGGGTTAGGATTTTCATGTTTTTCAATCAAAAAGTACTAATAGTTAAATTCATAATATAAGAAAGTGGTACAACAAGTGGAAGAAGTGTACAAGAATTTTTATGTTATAAGGCTAAAATCTTTAAAGGCATGATGTAGAATTTGTTTAAGTTTATATATTGTTTGGTTTAATAGCATTGTAAGAACAGTAGTACAGATTTTCTGTATTATAACTATTTCATTATATTATTATAATGGTAATGGAAATGGTAACCAACAAAACAACTGACATCATAATTAGACCAGCTTCTGACAAACAGCTATTAGATACTTCATGGTTCCTTTTACTCTAGTTAGTCTATGCTACTCTGACTATTCCATTAACAAGGCATTGAGTTACCTTACTATCTTATGTTCAGGTTGTTCTGCAGGAGAACAACTGGACATTGATCTACAGTATAAGGCACCTACTTGCTGCTCTTTTAAAGGGCTTTTTCGAGCTAAAATGGACCTATTTTGATCGAATAGGTCCATTTTCCGAGGAAAAATATTTCAGGACAGGAGGTGGCAAATAGTCAAATTCAAATTTTTTCAATTCAAAATGAATTTTGGGCCATTCGATAGTTGAAGTAGCCCAAAATGACTTAGAAATTAGAATTTTAAAAATTCTAATTTTAATTGAAAATTCAGTTCAACCCTTAGTAAATGTGCCTCTAAATCTCTTTGTTTTCATTAGTGAGTGGTGCAAAGATTTTCTTGAAAACAGAAATACTTCAGGTCCCAGAATCCACCTCATCACAATGAAACATGGTAAGGGTGGGTTTGGATCTCAAAATGGTGGTTTGGAGCTGGTCCCTTTAGCAGAAGAAGACTATTATAGTTTCCTTTCAGTTTGTGAAATCTGGTAAATCTGTGTAAAAAATAAATAAAAAATTTTGTGGGAAAGCCAAATCATTATATCATTAAAAAAAATAGGAAAGTAAATAGGAAATAATCTGACATTTGTTTTTTTTCTAGAAAGAAAAATGTTCTTATTTAGTAAAAATGTAAGGTTGATGTCACAGGCTACTGTTTTGCAGCAGTCAGGAGGCAGTTGAGCAGGCTAGAGACAGACAGGCAAGAACGTTCAAGAAAGTCCTTGCTGATATCAAAAGAAGGCTTAGTCTTATACAGTAGGCTTTCAAGTGATTAACCAAGTAATTAACCTTGCTAGTGCCTAATGGCTTATTTGCAAAGTTTACAACAGGGGATTACGGCTGCCAAATCAGACCAGTGATACAGCAAGGCTCACACAGGAAATAACTGTGTAAATGTCCCTATGGGCCATCATTTTTTTTTGAATATTTGGTACTTTCATACATTTAATTAACTATTTGAGTAGCTCTATGTGCTCTAGGAGCATTAAAAAGAAAGAACCACTGAGCCTTTCTGAAACAGACTCTGTAGCTCTACTTTGATGGCTCTGCATTTTATTTTTGAGCACATATGACATGCCCAGATGATAATCCATTTTGGTTGGAAACTGGTAAAACTGTGTGATATGAAAACTGGTAACAGTCACTGTTTGCAAATGATCTATGATTTAGCAAGGAAATAGTACACATTTTCTCTCTTCTTTTCATTTGGATCCCAAATGGGAGCAGGGGTAAACAAATCTAACCCAACAGAAGAGTGAGTGAAAGATCCTAATCTGCTACTAATCTACATTAATATCATAAACCCTGTATATCAGTCCATGTCATATTATGTGCTTCTGTACTGAAAAGCTTAACCTTTTATTAGGTGTCTCATATACAGGGGGTTATTTATAAAAGGTCAAGTTGGTTTTTTTTCCACAACAAATTTGGGTTTTCAAAGGTATTTTTCAAAACTCGGATTTTTAGATTAAAAAAAAAAGCTAAATAGCTCAAATCGAAAAACACACCATATAAAACATGTTGAAGTCATGCAGAGGTCAATGGCAGAAGTCCCTTCAACCATATGAAGATATTTGTAGCCTTCAAGAAAACTTGAGTATTCAAATTTTTCACCCGACTACACTGATTTGAGTTTTTTACATTCAAAGTTAGAAACCATTTGAGTTGTGAGTTCTTTCGAGGTCTACAAAAGCTCACAAAACTCTAAAATTCAACCTTTGACAAATAACCCCCCATAGTGCACCGAACACAATTTAAAGCAGTTCTATTTCATAAAATTGTTCTTCTATGGCAGTGGCCCCCAACTAGGAAATGCATCTTTGTGTTCAAGGAAAATAGAAAGAACAGCAAAGAGAAAGTCTATCTGCACACACACACAGGTATTGTTACTATAGCGACTGACATATGTATATAAACCATTCAAAAACCCTGATGTGGTTGATATTTTTCACCTGATACATTTTGCTTATTATTTCTTTACATACCTTCAGCATATTTTGAGACACTTGATTTCTGTGAAAACTATGCAGGTATAATATTTGTATCTGATGTAAGTGTTAGGAGAGTCATTATGCTATAAACTAATGAACCTGACTAAAACTAATCTGTCTTCTCTGGTTCTATATACCTGCCTCTCATTTAATCTAAAACAAATACAGTCAAACCTCAATTGTATCATTTCAAGGGACTAGAAAAAAAAAACTAAAAACCAAGAAACTATAAAATGGGGACATGTAAAATCAGGGGTAAAAATCAGGGGTTTGCAGGGGACCTAAAATCAGGGTTTTATTTTATATGTTTACATGTCTTCCCGTGTCTTGAAGGACCCATATAAAGCAATGGAAACTTGTGTTTTACTTATCACATAACCTGTTTACGCCTTCTTCGATAAAGGTAAAACTGGCCCCTTAGGCATGTAAATATCTCAAACAGATTTGCTATACAGGACATGTTTCTCCATCTGTTCTAGAAAATGTTGTAGTATCTACACGGAGCACCATTAATACTGTATATCACGATGCCTACAGAAATAATGGTACACTGCATATACAATTAAAACTTATATACTAATAAAAGATGGGGTTCTCCTGTAACAACTTTGAAGGCCTGGATCATTACCATTATAGAGTTGTGAACATTTAGGCTGATACATTAAGCTAGACATACAGTATTAGTTTTATAAACTTTAGTTCTCCTTTAAAGGCCAATCGTGATGAGATTGGGCATTCATTTTTAAAAATGAATTTGATGTAACTGTAGCAGTGTTCTCTTATGGCCATATTTTTTTCTACATATAATTACAACAGAGCATACCCAGCTTTTGTGTCCTGTTCAACACAGAGGACCTAATTCATTAATAGTCATGGAAGGGATTGAGGCAACTTTAAAAAAAAATCATGCAATTGTGTTCCGTATCATGTGCATGTTTTTTTTTCTTTTCTTTGTTGCATCTTTAAAAGAATAAAATGGAAACTAATTGTTTTTTCTAAATGATTACCTTAGTACTCTTACACGATTATTAATATATCAGGAACATTGTGTTCTGCATAAGAATAATGTGATTGCTAGCCTAAACTATTCCTTTAATATGAAAATATTAGAAATTTCAATATGTATGGTTTATATCCATGTTACCCAGACAACCTGTGCAGTCTTGAGGGCAGTCTGCATATCATTTATTTGTGTGCTGGGGGAAGGTTGGCAATGATTTATTATCTTATTTAGCAAACTGTTCCATTGCCTGTAGGTGATTTTATAGACGATAACTGCCTAAAATGTTTCTCTATATAATGTCTCTTTATGAGAAATAATTATATGCTATCTAAAATGTTCTAGCTTTAGACAAGTGCTTTTTTTTTGCCTGTTAAAAAGAGATGCCATGTTATGAAAGTCCTCACTGTGCCTATTTAAATCTTTTGTTTTGCATTTTCCTGTCTACCTTTAAGTCTCCTAAAAATCACTTGTGTAAGTTTTCTGTGATTGTTATTCACCAGCAGTAAAATTCAGCAGGAATTTGCAAATAAACAATTATTTTGCATTTACTAGAGAATAAAAAGTCTGCATAGCCTTCAGATACTCATAATGGCCAGTTCCTTGCATACATATGCATGACCCTTGGTGATATACTATGTTGTTTTTCTTATGTTAATGCATATTTTACATTCCATACATGTTATCAATTTTTTAATACTCTGGATATACAAAATTAGGTTATGGTGAAATTGCTTGCAAGTAAAAGTTAAAAGTATAGGAAAAATTACGTAAAATTATAAAAAAAAACCACTCACCTAAATACAGAGAAATACATGTGTGTTACAGATATGTGACTGGCTGTTACAAATACAACCATCAGCATGCATGTTAATATTCCTGAACTTGAAGTCAAACACCAAGCATAGATAAAGGACAACTGAAGCATGTGCTACTTTGTTCTGAAGTTTAAATGGCATATGTGATCTTCATTTTTTTGCTCTAATCAAAACCACAGGGGTCTTTTGTGATGTCAGAAATACACTGTTGCTATTGCCAGATACAAGGCAATTCTTTCCTGTAGAATGAATCAGAACCCTGCTATTGCAAATGCCAGCAGACAAACAAAGTAGTGAAACTAAAAAATTCTTAATCTACAATGTGATCCTTTAATTAGTTTAGTTATAACTGTTTAAAGGTGTATCACTAATGTCTACACTAACATGCCACAGTCTTCTAAAATTAGCCAGAAAGTTTGCAGGGACACAGCATCAATATGTGTGGGGGCTATGTAACAAAGCACTTTGTAAATGTGACAAAGAATTCGATTTTTATGCCTAAGAAAATAAGACATCCTTCTGAAGGGAGTAAAGCTTAATCCACAGTGATTATGTTATATTTCGGGATATGGTTGAAAAGAAGGATGACAAAGAGGATGGTTATTGTGGTTATGATGGTTATGATGGTTATGACAAAGAGGATGGTTATTGTGAACAACATTGTTTGGTGTGACAAGGCACTCTCAAAAATTGTGCGTAACAAGTGAAATAAGCGTTTATTATTACTAAAATTATTATATCCAAACAGGCATAACCAAAGAAGATTATGTCATAATTGTACATGGTTAAACACCATACAAAAATAAAACACTTTCATATATTAGATAAATGTTGAAAGGTTTTATTAAGCCCTCTGTGTAATAGCAAGAGTTAATATCACCAGCAACACTGATACCTTTTCAATCAGAGCTCTCTCCTCCTCATGTTCTCACTTGCTACTTCCTATCTTCTCTACAGTTGCCATCTTGAGGAAGGCACATTACTCCTGCAAGTAAGCATAGGTTTGAAGCATACACGTGTAAAAGGCAGAGCATTTGCATTTAAACAATTAACAGTTAGGGGCAGATTTAGTAAGGGTCGAAGTGGAAATTCAAATTAAAAAATTCAAATTTCTAAGTAATTTTTGGGTACTTCGACTACCGAATAGGCCAACATTTCATTCAAATTGAAAAACATTTGATTTGAATTAAAAAATTCGACCATTCAAAAAAAAATTGAAGTACTGTTTCTTTAAGAAAAAAAAAATCGAATTTTACCCTTTGTCACCTTAAACCTACCGAATTGCTATTTTAGCCTATGGGAGACCTCCTGGAACCTTTAAGGACTGTTTTTGAAAATCAATTATTTTTTTTGGTGAAAATCGTTAGATTCGATCAATTCAACCTGAAAAATTTGAACGATTTTTATTCAATTGAAAGCAGATCTTCTAGAACCTTTAAGGAGTGTTTTTGGAAATTTCTGAAAATATCATTATTTTGGCTTAAATCGTTCAAATCGAACGAGTCGAACGAACGATTCAATCGAACGTTTCCGACAATTTTTTTGATCGAAAACCCCTTTAAAATTTGATGGTCACGTTTTTTTTCACTTTCGACCCTTAGTAAATGTGCCCCTTAATGTAAATAAACATTTGAAAGACACAGTTTTTAAATTAACTATGGAAATAACCCTTCTCTTTCAAATATAAGCTGCAATAGCTAACTTGGAAACCAAGGAGTTAATTTAGTCATTTAGAACAAATGTCAGGGAATGAACCTAGAACTAAATATTGAAACATTTTACACTGCCATAGAGCAAAAAAAAAAGGCCAACTATCAGATTTTCAATTTTGTTTAAGCAGATGCAGTTTTAGTGCCTTTTTTACAGTTAGGGGCACATTTACTAAGGGTCGAAGTGAATTTTTGAATAAAATAAATTTTTTTAAAATTCAAATTTCAAAGTAATTTTTGGCTACTTAGACCAGGGGTGTCCAAACTTGGCCCTCCAGCTGTTAAGGAACTACTAGTCCCACAATGCATTTGCCTGACTGTGGCTGTCAGACTCCTTCATTGCATTGTGGGACTTGTAGTTCCTTAACATCTGGAGGGCCAAGTTTGGACACCCCTGACTTAGACTATTGAATAGCCCAAAATTTGATTCAAATGGAAAAAAAATTGAAAATTCAAAAATTCAAATTTCGAAGTACTGGCCCTTTAAAAAAATTCAACTTTGACTATTCGCCACCTTAAAGGCTCAGTAATGTCAAAAATTTTTATTGTTTTAAAGTTATGAAAATATAATGCAGTGTTGCCCTGCACTCAGGGGTGTTTCTGGGGCTGCTGCAGCCGCTCCGCACTTTGAACTTATAGCGTTGGAGTGGGTGGAGGAGGGGCCGCATCACTAGTGCAGTGAGTGCTATTGCGCTCGCTGCTCTAGAAGAGCCGAATTTACGAAAAACGGAAATTCGTCTCTTAAAGTTACCAGAGGCAGCTTTTTGCCGACCCTGGTAAATGTCCGCTCCGTGCCACCTTGCCTCATGGCTGGAGCAGCCCTGCCTGCACTAGTAAAACTGCTGTATTTGCTTCAGAAACACTACTATTGTTTATATAAATAAGCTGCTGTGTAGCAATGGGGCAGCTATTCAAAGGATAAAAGGCTAAAGTTACACAGCAGATAGCAGATAAACTCTGTAGAACATAATGATATCAGTTATCCACTATTTATCTGCCATTGCTACACAGCAGCTTGCTTATATGATCTATAGTAGTGTTTCTAAAGCAAGCACAGCTGTTTTACCAGTGCAGGGCAACAATATCTGATATTTTCATTACTTTAAAACACTTGAATTTTTTGTTGTTACTGTTCCTTTAAAGCTGCCTATTGCCATTGTAGCCTTCTGGAAGCTTCCTAAAATGTTTTCTAAATCCTGGGAAACTGAATTGTTTTAAAAAATTGTTTACATTTTTTTTATTCGAAATTCGACCAATAGTAAATCTGCCCCTTAAATTTAACTTAGTTTATTTCCCAAAACTAGGATATATCTTTTTAAGTGAAGTACAGGTAGGGATTTGTTGAATTCGTAATTTGAGATTTGCCACAGTACGAAATCTGTTAAAGGAAAACTATACCCCTCAAACAATGTAGGTCTCCATAAAATTATATTGCACAAATCAGCTCATATGTAAAACCCTGATTCATGTAAATAAACCATTTTCATAATAATATACTTTTTAGTAGCATGTGCCATTGGGTAATCATAAATAGGAAATTGTCATTTTAAAAAATAAGGACAGCCCCTTGAGATCGTATTATTCACAGTGCACACAAGCATACCAAATAAACTATACATTTTATATCACCAATGAGCCAATTTTGCTTCCACGCTTCTTCCTGTTACAGTTAGGGGCACATTTACTAAGGGTCGAGAATAAAATTACAATTTTTTAAATTAGAATTTTCGAATTTTGGACTACTTCGACTATAGAATAGCCCAAAATTAGTTTTGAATAAAAAAATTTGAACATTCGAATTTCAAAGTACTGTCCATTTAAAAATATTTGAATTCAACCATTCATCACCTTAAACCTGCCGAAAGTTTTGCAAATTCAAATTTTTTTTGATATCGTTCGAATTGAGCAATGCGATCGATCAATTTGAACGATTCCAATTTGATTGAAAATGGCCGAAAACGTTCATAACCCTCCAATTTTGCCATTTTTTCACTTCAAAATTCAATCATTAGTTACATAGTTACATAGCTACATAGTTAAATTGGGTTTAAAAAAGACCGAGTCCATCAAGTTCAACCCCTCCAAACTAAAAACCCAGCATACATACATACACACACACACATCTTCACTCTTTCAAACACAAACCATATATGCCCATAGCTATACTAACTGTAGAGTTTAGTATCAAAATAACCTTGGATATTATGTCTGTCCAAAAAATCATCCAAATCCCTCTTAAAAGCATCAACAGAATGAGCCATCACAACATCACCTGGCAGTGCATTCCACAACCTCACTGTCCTCACTGTGAAGAACCACCTACGCTGCTTCAAATGAAAGTCCTTTTCTTCTAGTCTGAAGGGGTGGCCTCTGGTGCGGTGATCCTCTTTATGGGTAAAAAGGTCCCCTGATATTTGTCTATAATGTCCACGAATATATTTGTAAAGTGTAATCATGTCCCCTCGCAAGAGCCTTTTTTCCAGAGAAAACAACCCCAACCTGGACAGTCTCCCCTCATAATTTGTCTTCCATCCCTCTAACCAGTTTAGTTGCACGTCTCTGCACTCTCTCCAGCTCATTTACATCCCTCCTAAGGACTGGAGTCCAAAACTGCATTGCATACTCCAGATGAGGCCTTACTAGGGATCTATAAAGAAGTATAATTATGTTTTCATCCCTTGAGTTTATGCCCTTTTTTATGCAAGACAGAACTTTATTTGCTTTAGTAGCTACAGAATGACACTGCCCAGAATTAGACAATTTGTTATCTATAAAAACCCCAAGATCCTTCTCACTTAAGGAAACTCCCAACACACTGCCATTTAGTGTATAACTTTTATTATTTTTGCCAAAGTGCATAACCTTGCATTTATCAACATTAAACCTCATTTTCCTGATTGCTGCCCAGTTTCCCAACTTAGACAAATCACTCTGCAAAGTGGCAGCATCCTGCAAGGAACCTATAGCTCTGCACAATTTAGTATAATCTGCAAAAATAGAAACCGTACTTTCAATGCCCACATCCAGGTCATTAATAAACAAGTTGAAAAGCAAGGGACCCAGTATAGAGCCCTGCGGTACCCCACTAACAACACTGGTCCAATTAGAAAATGTTCCATTTACCACCACTCTTTGTAGTCTATCTTTTAGCCAGTTCTCTATCCAGGTGCAAATGCTATGTTCAAGGCCAACATTCCTTAATTTAACCAGTAACCTTCTGTGTGGCACTGTATAGAATGCTTTTGCTAAGTCTAAGTAAATCACATCCACTGCTATCCCAGAGTCGAGGTCCCTGCTTACCTTCTCATAAAAAGAAATTAAGTTAGTCTGGCAAGATCTATTACGCATAAAACCATGCTGGCACAAACTCATAGTATTGTTATTTGCTATGAAGTCCAGTATCCTATCCTTAATTAATCCTTCAAAAAGCTTTCCTACCACCGACGTCAGACTAACTGGCCTATAGTTTTGAGGCTGATAATGGGATCCCTTTTTGAATAGCGGCACCACATTAGCAATTCGCCAGTCTCTCGGCACCATGCGAGACCTCAAAGAATCCTGAAAAATTGGTGGTTCAAGGCAAGGGATGTTAAATGGAAATATTTACTTAAATATATATTCCACTTTGATAATATTCTTTAATATGCACTTAACTTGATATAATCTGTTATTGATTTAATCTTAATTTGTATAATCTGTTGCTTAATTCTAGGAATTCTATTCATTTTGGGGGTATAGTATACTAAAGTACAGCTGTTCAAAATTTTTAAGGGGACCTGTCACCCAAACATATTTTTTGCAAATTCAGTCTTTTGAGAACAAAGGGAATCTTTAGTTGTCTTGGCAGAAATATCCAGTGACAACAAGGAGTTTGGATTGGAATCATTAAAAAATATTTAGCGCTTACCAAAGTACATAACAATCTGATTAATTGCTCTGGGTTGCTAGATATGGGAAAAGTTTGGACCTTTTATTACATTACCACATATGTGTACCTTTATTCATCACAAAAGGGCCTTGTCTCCAGCCTTCAAGTTGATTATCATAGACAGTAGCATGGGGCAAATGAACCCTCTTATCACAACTGGGACATGCTAATGAATATTAGAAATATAAATATACATTTTATTGTTAAATCTCTTTGGTTCTCAAAGAATATCATGGTGTAAATCCAGAGCAGCACCAGCATTTTTACCCCCACTTAATATGATATAAACTACCTGTTGCTCAAGTATTGATTTTGAGGGTATAGTTTTCCTTTAATCAAAGACCAAATTTGAGAGTTTATATAGATATAGCTCAAGTTAACTTGAATCATTTCTAATTTAAGAAAAAACTTGATTGAGTTTTTGGTGGAAAAAAACTGGAGTCACTCGATTTGATCCAGTTTTCAGGCAAAACCTTCTGAAAAAAACTTGAACACCATAAAGGCTATTAACATGGTTCAAGGGACCTTTGCTACTGACTCCTACATGACCTTGACAGGTTGTAGATGGTATATTTTCAAGTTCAAGTTATTTCTAGGGTCGGGGTCTAATAAATAATTAAAAATTCTTTTTTTTTTAACCTGAACATTTTGACCAAAAAAAAAAATAAAACAACCCGAAAACTCAAATATTCATGGAAAATACAACTTGAACCTTAATCGATCTGCCCCCTAGTAATAGAGAATGAAAACTCACCAGAAAAAACAGTAGTCCTAGTCTACTCACTTAAGAGTTAATTGGTAAATGTGTCTAAAAATATGTATATCTTTACTTATGTAGCAGCACTTTTAATTCTCCACAAATTAATAGATACATATTTTTTCTGGCAAATTCCCCTTTGTAAGTTTCTGACTTTATACTTTGTTTTGTTTTCACTTAGTTCTTTTGCTTGTGTTTTGCATTGTGTCACTTCATTACACAAAACGTATTGATAGATGGAGAATAAAGTGTATTTCCTGCCATGTCCACAAAGGCATGATAAGCATTTACTGCTACAATGGCCTTTCACTGAGATTAGTTTGGTTCACCTATAACTCAAAGGTGACTACTGGGCTGTTCCAGCTAAGATTGGCTTTTTAAAAAACCAAAGATAATGGTTTCTGACGCATGAGTTTGAGTTTTATGATTCTGTCTAGTGGAATGTTGTAAACCTACAAGCCTTTAGATGGCTTTTGAAGAACACTCTTCAAAAATAGTTATCATGCTGCAATATTACTTTATACCCCATGAATATCAAGTAACTAATAAGAAAATGTGTGTTTTAAAAAAAAAGGATTCAGAATTTGTCTTGACTACAAAGACATTGCTGCTAGAATGATATAGACAGTATTATTTGGAATTATAAATGCTTTAGCACTAGGATATCAAAGGAAGTTGAAAAGTTGCATAATTTTGAACACTGTTAATACGAATTTTCTGTCTTTTTTAGTGTAAAGGAAATTTTTTATCCAAGTAATGTTTTTCCTATGATGAAAAAATTATTTTTAGTTGAAAAATATTTAGCAACATAAAGCAGGTACAAGATGCAGCAGTCCATTTTAGTGTTTTAACTTCATGTTACTGATTTCACTGATTTCATTATTAGATTATGAGGACAAACTTAAAGTGGGGTGTTTCCAGTCTGGAAGTAATGGAATGCATGTCAAGGCTTTCTCCACTCAAGGAAAGGCAAATTAAATAATGATATCAATCATATCCTGAAAATGAAAATTTAAAATAAGCTTTATCATACTGAAATGTTTAAATTTTCTAAATGCAATCAATTAAAAACTTTGCATTGTTTCCTAAATAATCAAGTTTGTATTACCTATCTTTCTCTCAGCATCTGTTTCTCTTCATTGTGTCTTCTTGCAGGAGTTGGTGTAAAATAGGGTAGCTCCCTTCCGCAGATGAATTAGAGCTCACTCAAATAACTGATTCCAGTAGAAACAAAATCTAACAAAATGACTTGCCATTTGCATAAATCCTTGTACAGAGAGATTTCTGGTGATTTTAATAATAAATACAAAGAGTGAAATTTATATTGGCTAACAATAAAAATACATACATACAAGCTTTCAGAGCACCAAGGCCCCTTCGTCAGGCAAAATACAAATGAAAGCTGGAAAGGCACAGCATATTTACTGTTAGATTAGTGAATGGTATACATGGGTTACACATTAGGAAGTTACAGCTAGATATAGGTAAATTGTACGGGGGAGGTACATTTATCAAAGGTCAAATTTCAAATTCATGTGAGTTTTTAAAAACTCCCGTAAACTCCCATGAACTCGAAATTCGTCCAATTGCAATTTATTAAAAAAGCTAATTTGTTCAACTTGGATGAATAGGATTGACCCGAAAATTCGACTGAAAAAAACTTGAATGCCAGGAAGGCTTCAAACAACTCCAAATTGCTCCCAGGTTTCCCATGTCTACCATTGACTTAAATAACAATTTGGCAGGTGACGAATAGTCAAAATTTTAGTTCTTAAAGGACCAGAGTATAATAAATCTCAAAAATCTAATTAAATTAAAAAAAAAATTTAATCAAATTTGAATATTTCCCTAGTCAAATTTGACAGTTTTGGCCATAAAAAACCCTGAAAATTCGATAGCCAATATAGGTATCCCTTCTAAAATACTTTTTGTATTTGTTTGTTTTTTTATTTGTTATTTTTGCTTCTGGTTTTTTGCTTCAGTTTTTGTTTTGATGTGATTTTAATAAAGTGAGCTCTAATACATCTTCTAGGCAAAAGATATATTGGATCTAACTGTCAATCCACATCTGATATCCAACTACTGCATGAAGAGTAAAGAGAAAAAGATGCTGAGAGAGGACTAGTATGTATGTATGTATGTATGTATATTTTTATTTGTATAGCGCTCCTTGAGGGCAAAGCACGGTACAGCAACAATAAATTAGTAGTGACAAACAAGGGTTCACTGCATTAACAAGTAAAAATAAGTGCATTATTAGAAATAAAATTTACATAAATATAATACATAATTACACAGTGTCAAGGAGATAAAAGGATGGAGGACTCTACCTCGTGGGGCTTACAGTCTAAATGGGAGGGTAACTTACGGACACAATTCAGAGGGGTATTAAAGTGCTGTAATTTACAGTGAGAGATACTGTCATATAAGTGCCAGTTCCCACTTCAGGTGTTATCCAGGTGCTCCCAAAGATAGTATTTGAGTTTCATTTTAAAAGCATTGAAGGAGGATTCTCTTCGGAGAGATTCAGGAATGGCTTTCCAAATATAGGTAGCCTCAAGAGAGAAGGGTTTGAAATGGGAAGCAGCAGTAGTAGTGGGGGGTGCAACCAAGTGCTTGCTTTGAGAGGAACAGTGGTTATGGCCAGGAACATATAGAGAAACAAGAGATGAGATGTAGTTAGGTGCAAAGGAATGAAAGGCTTTAAATGTTATGAGGAGGAGTTTATCAGTTATTCTTTGTTTTATAGGAAGCCATGATAATGACTTCAACAGGGGATGGGCCTGTACTCTTTGAATGAGAGGAGGATAATTCTGGCAGCAGAGTTTAATACAGACTGTAGAGGAGATAGATGGGAGTTAGGGAGGCCAGTTAGTAGAAGGTTACAGTAATCTAGTCAGGATAGAATGACAGCATGCAAGAACATCTTGACTGTAGCAGGTGAAAGGAAGGGATGGATTTTGGCAATATTACGTAAGAAAAAGTGACAGATTTTGACATTGGTGTAAATATGATCCGAGAAGGAGAGAGGAGTCAAAGATTACCACCAGACAGCGTGCTGATTGATAGTAAATAGTGATGGGCGAAACTCCCGCGTTTCGCTTCGCCGAAAAATTTGCGAATTTCCAGAGAAATTCGCGAATTGGCGAAAAATTTGCGAAACGAGTCGCGCGTCGCGTAATTTCCGGCGCGCGTCGCGTCGTTTCCGATGCGCGTCGCGTCAATCGTGTCGCGTCATTTTCGCCGCACGTCGCGTCATTTTTGGCGCGTTGCGTCAAAAACAACGCATGACTCGTTTTTGTTGGCGAATTTTTCGCCGGTGAATTTTTGCTGCCGTTTCGCGAATTTATTCGCCAGCGGCGAATCGCGGGAATTCGCCTCGAATTCACCCCTGGCGAATAAATTCGCCCATCACTAATAGTAAAAAGGGGAGTAGGACCAGGTTTGGTGGAAAGATGATTAGTTCAGTTTTTGTTAGGTTGAGCTTGAGGTGGTGCTGGTTCATCCAGTTGGAAATTGCTAAGAGGCATTTATAGATTTGAGCCTCTGATTCAGCTCTTAATGAAGGGTAGATAAATATATTTGGGTATCATCAGCATATAGATGATAATTAAAGCTAAATGATTGAATGAGATCTCCCAAAGACAGAATGAATAGGGAGAACAACGTCGAACAAAGTACACCTTGTGGCACCCCTACATTAAGTGGAATTGGAAATTAGGTTATGTTAGAGACAATGAACGTTCAATTAGAAAGTTACGAAGAAAGTCAAGATGCAGCCTGGTTTACGCATGCCAAGAATACAGAATCTGCATCAGGAGAGAGTGTCAAATGCAGATGATAGGTCAAGGAGGATAATGATGCAGAAGTGATCTTTGGCTTTGGCAACCTGAAGATCATTTGTAACGTTGCACAAGGCAGAAACCAGATTGCAGAGGGTCCAACAGATCATGGGTGTGTAGAAAGTTAGTAATACGGAAGAACACTACGTTCTAGGAGTTTAGAGGCAAGCCATAGAAGGGAGACAGGATGGTAATTTGACAGACAGGATGGGTCAAGTGTAGTCTTTTTAAGAATAGGTTTTACACAGGCCGGTTTAAAAGGAGAAGGGAAGGTTCGAGAAGGTAGAGAAGAATTGAAGATATGAGTAAGAGGTGGTGTAAGCTCTGCCACACAGTATTTGAGCAGAGAAGAAGGCATAGGGTCAAGAGGGCAAGTTGTGAGTGGGGAGGACAAGAGAAGCTTGGAGACTTCAGACATTGTTACCGGAGGGAAGGAATTAAGACATGCAGAAGGGGGCATAGGAAGGAGGAGCTGGTTTGCATTAGTAGAGGTAGGGATCTGATTGTGGATGAACTATACTTTGTCTTTAAAGAAATCAGCAAAGTCCTGAGGAGAGTGCATCCGGTTGATCGATACTGTCGACGAGGAACGGAGAAGAGTATTGAATAAAGAAAACAGGTGGACTAGTGAAAATAAAAGTTATTATTTCAGATATCGGTACATAATTTAAAATTTATTATAGTTAGTAAGTTTCTTATTTCAGTATGCTGAAGCTCATATATGGTAGTGTCATGGAGACGACTTGAGGTAAAAAGATTGAACAAAAGCTCTGTGGATTCTGAATTCAGAAAAAGTTAGAACTCTGAACAAAGGAATCACAAAATTTTATAGACTTGGAATGTTTGACATGAAAACACATGTGAATAAAAGGGAGTTAACCATTTGAGAACATAGAGCTATGTCTCCACAGCACAGAAAACCAAAGAACTGCTCTTATAGACAACATAGTGATTCTGTCTCAAGTTCAGGGTACTAGCAACCAAGTCAGGGGGCTCACTGGGGAATCTGCATATATAATTCTCTCTCAGCAGAATGTGCAGACCAAATTGGAGAAGCTAGGATGTAAGAGCTACCAACAGAGCTTACTTTATGAGCTATCATAAACCACATAATGATGTGATTTTGCTCATTGACTGATATGCTGTACTTTTCCTTGTGTGGGAAGGGTTTTTAGGATTAATATTAGCAAGACTTACAAATATGAGTTTTTGTTATATTTTCAAACATTCAATTTGACAACAAACATGTTTTTTCAATTATTCCACAGCGAGAAGTTGATTGCTTGCTCAATTATGTTGATTTCTAAAGTAAGGCCCTTACTTAAATAGTAAGAGCCTTTTTTCACTTGTATGTGCATAGAATAATGATGTTTTACTCTTCTTCTATAATCAACTAGAATTCTAGATACTGATTGTTCCCTTAAGATATGAAGCTTTGGTTAGTAAGCCATTGAAGATTGAAAAACAACTTAAATTATCAATGAGGTGTTTGTTGTATGCTGGATAAGGTACTTTACCCGCTGTAAGTCACTGGGCATTGTAGTCCTTGGCTCTCAGATTGTGTCATAAGGAACTATATATATATATATATATATATATATACATATATATATATATATAATGTCCAAAAATCCGATGCACACCAGGAGCCTTTTTCTAGTTAATAAATTATTTATTGATTTACATTAAAACGTTGTTACAGGCCAACGTTTCGGTCTCCACCTAAGACCTTTATCAAGACCCTTGATAAAGGTCTTAGGTGGAGACCGAAACGTTGGCCTGTAACAACTTTTTAATGTAAATCAATTAATAATTTGTTATTAACTTTAGAAAAAGGCTCCTGGTGTGCATCGAATTTTTGGACATTGTGTACATTGCATACCCCGGTAGCACCCAGGTCAATTTTCCCCTTCTTTTTGGAGTGCTGAAAAACCTTCGGATAATATATATATATATATATATATATATATATAAAATACTTTCTGGTCACCAACAAATTACAGTATATTCTGGCCTCTTCAGTACACATTTTTGGTTTTTGCTTCAAGTATACAAGATTCATAGCTACTTGTTCATCAGATTCTGATTTTATTTTTCTTATGCTTTATCAGTCCCCAAATGTCCCCCAAATTATTATTTTCAGAATTGACCAGAAAATGCCACTTCACATTAGGCTGTGTTTTTTTTTTTAATTCTTCAAGTCAGTAGACCATTTTCAAGAAGCCTAGCTACAGCAAATGAAGAGGTGAAGTATCATTATTTCTAGGGTAGTGGTTTGGAACATCAATACTGAAATTAGTGGTTTTAGAAAACTTTTCTATACATTTTTACATTAGTCCAACAGAACCAGTAATCTGCAGAGAAGTAGCATTCCATTGAAGAATTCACTGTGTCTTTTACTGCAGTAGTTCAGTATCTCCTAAACATATAGAACAGAGGTCTGCCATTTTGTTCAAAAGTCAATTCAGCTGAAAAATGGTTTTGATTATCTATTATTTGTAGTGCAGCATCTCACTGATTTAAGTCGTTGTACAAACATTTTTTTTTCACAAATAGCGCCATCATGGTCTGATTCATGCTACAAATTAAATCTTGCAATTTAAAATGAAATAACCTTTGAAAAAAGCTTCTCTCTGAAACAGTAGATCCGTAGCTGAAAGAACTGACTACAACAAATAAAGTAATACTACCATATATCCTATATAGTCTGAATAGGTGTATGCTAAAGCATATCTAGTTCACATCTGAATGACTCATTAATATTCTATGTTAATGCTTATTAGCTAAAACATAAATGCATTGGCTAAAATAGAAAAAGAGAATTTGAAAGGTGGTGGGGTCAGGTGTTCCAATATATGTAGGTCTTGCACTTTCTTTTCTGATTCATGTAAAATTAAATTATTGATTATATACAGCATAGTTCCATGTAATGTCATGCTAAAACTAAGGTACAAGGTAATTTTTTTTTTGGAATATAAAACCAAGCATAATAATATTCAAAGAATTATACAGGTACAGGATCTATTATCCAGAAACCCGTTATCCAGAAAGCTCCAAATTATGGAAAGGCTATCTCCCATAGATTCCATTTTATCCAAATAATCCACATTTTTAAAAATGCTTTTCTGTTTTCTCTGTAATAATAAAACAGTACATTGTACTAAGATATCATGGATCCTTATTGGAAGAAAAATTTGCATATGTGGTTTATTTAATTTTTGTTGTTAATTCTACATTATTTGCCTTTGAATTTGGTCCAACTTAATACGTATATTAATTTCCTTTTACATTTATTTCTGTTGTAAAGTCTTTTCTAAATTGTTGGGCATAACATGTTGAGGCATATTTAGAATTTGTGTAGTTTTAGAGTTTCAAATTTGAATAAACATTTTAAAACAACACAATTAAAAAACACAAATGTCACCTTATTTATTAAAAAGTACAAATATAAAACACATGAATGAATAAAATTGTGGAAAACAATCAAATACCTTGGACTTGTGGTTTATTTTTAATAAGTTTTCAAGCTCAAAAAAAAAAAAAAAAACTTGACCTAAATAAATAGATTACATTTTTGCTAGGCCAGCTTCCATTGACTTCTACATGACCTTGCGAGCAGAAAGATATAAAAGTTTTACATTTGAGGTTTTTTTTCACTTAATATATATAGAAAATTTGTGTTTTTTAAACCATTATTTACATCTATGAAAAAAATAAATAAATAAATAAAACTTTGATAAATAATCCTGATGTTTTTAGGGGAATAGCAAGAAAAAATAAGTCATAAATTAAATGCTCCATAGAAGAGACAATTTTCTAAAGTTTCTCTGTACAGAGAAATACCATAAAACTATGCGAGCACTGTTATTTGCTGTACCATAACAATTCTGCAGTAGACTGTAAACCCTAAATGTGTAACAAATGATTGTCCTTTCAACCCATCCTACGTGCTTCCCAGTGCAGCTTTTGTGTTGGTCTTGTCAAGCAAAGAAGTAATATCTTGCTGTTAAATATTATTTAGCAAAGGTAAAAATGAGAATTTATTTCATGAAAAAAAAATTATAACTTGGGGATAAAAAAATGGTAAAAACTAATGGTTTAAATTTCTGAAGAAAAGCAAATTACACAAAACTACTTTGATCTTTGTAATAAATTATGTCTCCTAACTTCATTAAACACAATAAACACTATAAAAGTGAGAGTAAGGAAAACAGCACAACTTTACAAATGATGACTTTATTTTATTCCACTTTTGACAAGTTTTGTTGGCACAAAATATATGATACACCTTTATAAATACAGCAGTGTTATATTCTGTGTGTACAAAATTAAAGTAAGAATGCATACAGGATAAAGAGCAGTGCATTATACTTTGTGCTCAGAAATACTTACAATCACAACCGAACATACTGGCTTTTATTACTGGGAACAAGGCTAGTATTCTACGTCATTAGCCCATTAAAACTCCATTTCATCTTTCTGTACTTCCTGTCGATATCATCTTGCCCTTTGTGATTTGAAAGTTTTAATGGCCCTTGTGGAAATCCACCATAAAAGAACACAGCATCAAGTACTTTCTTCAGACCAATGGATTTCATCTACACTTCTGTATTTCAGCTCTCCTGCCTCTTGGAATAATAATGTTCACATGTTTTTTTAATATTGATATAAGGGGAAAAACAAAACAAAATAAAGCACTCTAACGTCTGTCTTTCTTCTTTAAATCACAGGGTAAAAAGACACAGTTAAAATCATATTGAGCTCTTGCTATTGTTCTTTGCTTCACTACCCCAGTGGCAGCTAGCCATTAGCAGCCATCTGTTTGAAGCAGCACATTTACATACTGTGCCCCTGAAGAGAATTTTACAAATTTTTTAGGTTTTCTTTATACTGAGTGTGAATAATTTACAGACTCAAATAGAAGGATAATTGAATGAATTTTATTAACCACTAAAATAAATGGAAAATGTTAACATTATTCAGTTGAAAGTAATAATTCTGTACAGTTTTTATTTTAAGGGGATTATTTATCAAAACTCGACTTTTTCTCATTTTTGAATAAAAAATTAGACCAAACTCCCAAACCAGAATCAGCTATTTCTTTTTTTTAATTCCGAATGAAAAAAAATTGAGCGTCAAATCGATTTGTCCAACTTTTCTGATCTGAAGCTCGGCTTGTTCAACTCTTTCGTTTTCACACTTGAATCGTTCAACTTTTTCTGATTATTGGACAAAACACAGACCACAATATCTTCAATTTATAAATGGGACTTCCGCCATTGACTTCTACGTGACCTCAGCGAGTATTTTCGGATTTTTTTTGGTGTATAATACATTTTTAAAAAATTTGAGTCCCCCCCCTCGACTTTTAATAAATAACCCCTAAATGTCAGCTTTCAGATGATTAGACACAAATTAACCCATCAAAAGGATTTTAGATAGACATCCTTGATACACATTCAATATTTTCTGGATGATCCATATGAATGGATAATCAAGAAGCTAAACAATCAAGGGCCAAACCAAAAATACCAAGAGGGCACTGTATGTAAGTGGATCTTAAAAATTGCTCTGCTTAATAGCTGAACAGGTAAGGGCCAACATGGATGGATTGGATAGCAATCTGCAGTATATCCAAGATAAAGATTTGTTTTAAAAAATGGAATTGTGAAAATGTATATACTTTGGTAAACCTAGGTTAGAAACATGAGCTTATTTAGAAAGAGACAAATTGGTTATCTTATGTAATTTGCAGTGGTTGTTTAATTGTCCAGTACAATAGGGTAATAAAATGACATCAATTTGATCGATATATTTGATAGGGTTGAAATTGAGTATTCTGAAATTAGTATTTGCATACAAGAAGTTTTATAATGTTTCTTTTCAAATTATATTCATTATACCTTGTTTTTATCCAATGAAAGGTAACATTTTCATTTTGTGCCTAAACTATATTCAGTATGCTCATTACAGCCAGGCATAATGGTTGGACTGGACTGTATAATGCCTATTTCCCAAATGTTATATCCATGCAATTTAATAGAAAACATGAACACTTTACAAGAAACTAATAGAACGTCAGAAAGGATATTGTGTTCTGTCCATGCTTGTGAACAACGCATCAATATCCTGTGTGTGTGTGTGTATGCTGGGTTTTAATTTGGAGGGGTTGAACTTGATGGAATTTGTCTTCCCACTTTTTTTTGTGAGAACCAGTTCAATAGTTGAATTTGTATTTGCTGACATGTACAGTATGTCCACATATTCAGTTGGTATGATGGAAACCAGATAAATAGCTTGACCAAATCTTGTGTTATTTGAAAATGACTAGAATGTCTCAGGAAGAAGAACATATTGGGATTGCTTTAATGCAAAAGATTTAAAAATATTTTGCGTATAGTCCTATCTCCTCAGGTACTATTAGCAATATTCTCTCGCCAGTGCCATATTGCTCATTGGACCCTTATAATGCATGACACAATTTCACTGGCTCTATTAGACAGAGATTAACATGGCTTGCTACAGTTTTTATAACTGTACAGCTTATCAGGGAATGATTTAACATAATCATATTCAATGCATTTTTGTGAAATTTTGCTGTTCTTTGAATTTTTGGTGAGGCAAAATGGATCAGATTCACCCACCACTAGTTAAAAAATGTGGAAATGCATATTGTTTGATTTAAATTTGAAAACACATAGTGATAAGTTACCATTTTACCTTGACTATTATCCATATACCACATCATGTACTGCCAATACAGACATGGCTTGCTTTCTTTGAATAGAACAACTATTTCTTTTATGATTTATGACACAAAGGTTGAATTTTTACTGAAAACTCATTATACATAAGGCTTTGCAGAGTAGTTAAAAGCAGAACATTTTCGATCGGCTCACTGAAGTCACTTTTCTTGTGCCTGTGAATAAATGAGGCGCTTCCTGCAGACTAATTTACAAACACATTCCATTTAATCCAAATCACTGTCACTCACATGAACCAAACCTTCTCTGCCATTCACAGTCACTTTATCAAACTTCAGTTACATTTACATTAATGAGCCAGGCAATCAATAGCTCATAATTTGAATTCCCTTCTGGAAAGAATCAAAGTTTAGTAATTCTGGTAGATTACCAAGGATGATTTAAGGGAGAAATTGCATTGTATTCTTACAATAAAAGTATAAGAACACTATTACACTGAGTGATTTTTGTAAAAGATAAACAATAAAGAAAACATTATGCCAATAATTTAAAAAGCAGTGTTGGGCAGGACAAGTTAACCAACTTCCTGGATGTTAATATTAGAAAGAGACTTCAGAGAATGGGGAAATTTGGCAAAGTGTACTGCCAGCATAGTCCTTTAAGAACTTTGCAGAAAGGGATGTTATTGTTGCATTGCTTTACTGCTTTATCTTTGATTTTTGTAAACTGCACAGATCCATTATAATGGTAAAGCAATTATTTTTATTTGAAGAAGAGTTTAGTTATTATGAAAAAACATTATTCAGAATATTCCCAACTGTAGCTCATTTTAGCATTTATCGATGTTGCCATTTACTGTGTACATCACAAGAATATTGATCAAGGAGTGCTTGCCTGTTTGACTTAAGGGGCCTGGAGGTTTAAGATAGACTAATACTAGAGACTATGGTAGTAACCCATACAAATAAATAGGGGAGACACATTCAAACTTTTTTATTTGCTAGAAACAAAGGTATAAAAAAATATTATAAGACCAAACAAGTTAAAATTAATGGCAAACAAATAACACATTAACAAATTTTGTTTAAATGTAGCAGTGGAATCAGGAATTCCTGCCCTTTGTTATGATATCAAGGAAATAAAGGTCACAGCAAAATCATATAAAGATTAATACCAAAACGTGTATTTTAAATGCAAAGAGATATATAGGTTGTGTGTGAGACAAAGTACACATACCTGCTGTTACTATTTCCTGTGCTATCGATTGTAATCAACCAGCTTACTTCTTTTCCTGCCCCCCTTCACTCTAACACTTTTTTCTAGCACACCGTATATTCCTCAAATCGACATTGATTGACATTCTCATGTAAATGCTACCCTTGTTCAGTAAAGCTGCACTATCAAACTGCCATCATCTCATCTTACGTCTGTCCTGCACTACAAGGTGAATTTCAACGAAGCCCAAGGTTAATGTTTTCCGACCTGATTGGTCACAAATGAGACAACTTTAGACTTGGGAGATAATGCTGTGGAGGCCTCGTTTGGAAATTACAATTGTCTCCACTGACAGAAGAAGTATGAAACCGCAGAATAGCATCCTGACTTTACCAAGGTCAAAGTTTGCAGGCTGACAGCTATAAAGGTGCATTTACTAAGCCTTTAACAATTCAGTTTGCTGAAGATTCCCCATGTACACATACAATGAAAAAATAGACACAGCAATGTTTATTTCATCTGATGGAATATTAATCTTTTATAACGCATTGAAGAACTTCAACGAGAGTCATGTTTCGTTATTCTAGTTATATAAAATAAAAGAATAAAATAGCTCATTACATAGAGACATAGTAAGTCAGGTTGAAAAAAGACACAGATCCACCAAGTTCAACCTTTTAAGTCTATATACTGTATAACCTACCTAACATCGTAAAAAAAAAACAATCGAATTTGTCTGACATGACTGATCCTTCAAAAAGCCTAGCTGATTACTATTCATAATTCCATTCACTCATACAAAAATTTGAAGTGGTGCTTAGACAAAAAAAGTCACCATAAGAATAAATGCTAATTGTTTTTAATGTATTTGGATGAAAAAGCTGCCATAAGAAAAAACTCCCATTGACTTTAATGCATTTCGACAAAAAAGTCTCAGATACAAAAAAAGTTGACACAAGAAAAAACTTCCATCTACTTTAATGCATTTGGAGAAAGAAAAATTGTTGCACGAAAAAACATATTTTGACGCCCATTGACTTCAATACCTTTAAAGGAAAACTATACCCCCAAAATGAATACTTGAGCAACAGGTAGTTTATATCATATTAAGTGGCATACTGTATTAAAGAATCTTACCACACTGGAATATATATTTAATTAAATATTGCCCTTTTACATCTCTTGCCTTGAACCACCATTTCGTGATGGTCTGTGTGCTGCCTCAGAGATCACCTGACCTGAAATATTTCAACTCTAACTGTAACAGGAAGAAGTATGGAAGCAAAACACACAACTCTCTCTGTTAATTGGCTCATGTGACCTAACTTTATAGTTTGTTTGGTATGTTTGTGTGCACCGTTGAATCCTAGGATCCCAGGAGGCTGTCCTTATTTTTTAAAATGGCAATTTTCTATTTAGGATGACCCAATGGCACATTACTAAAAAAGTATATTATTAGGAAAATAGTTTATTTACACGAAGCAGGGTTTTACGTATGTCTGAGTTGTTTTATGCAATATCTTTTTATAGAGACCTATATTGTTAAAGGGGTATAGTTTTCCTTTAACAATTTTGAGGACTATTGAGGACTACATCCCCTCATCTAACTTTGTCATTGGTACCTATGTGTACTATGACCTCAGGTCTTCCCCAGCCTCTCCAAATAATCTGTCCACTCATTCAACCACATGCTGAACCCTAGCACCAGGCAAGCATCAGACTGTTCGGCATAAAGGGTCCTTACGGCAAGTTTCCCTATGCACCTTTATCCAGCGCAGATCATGATGTCAAGAAACTTCAGGGACATGTGCCATTGGCTTCTACATGGCGTCGACAGGTTTGAAATGGCATATTTTCTGATTTGGATTTTTAGCAGCTTTGGGGTATGATAAATCTGTAAAAAAAACCAAAATTTTAATTTTCCACCTAAAAACCTCGACCAGAAAAAAATGAAGTTTAATAAATGGGCCATTAATTCACATGCAACACTTGGATCCAATGCAATGTTCCCTCTATGCTGTGCAATTGTGCATGCTCATACACATTTTGAGGCCCTCACACACAACAAATTGTGATATGCACAAAGAATTTTGTGTGAAAACAAAAAATGTTGCATTTATTCTGACATATCCACACAGTTAAAAATGTGCACAAAAGAGCTTTTTGCGCAAATAGCCGAGAAGGAACACTTATCACATGTAGTGATGGGTGAATTTATTCGCCAGGGGCGAATCCCCGCGATTCGCCGCTGGCGAATAAATTCGTGAAACGCCAGTGAAAATTCGCAAAAAAAACCGAGTCGTGCAGCGTTTTCGACGCAATGAAAATGACGCGATTCGCAGAAAACAACGCAACGCACGTATTTTTTGCCAATTCGCAAATTTTGCTGGAAATTCGCAAATTTTTTGGCGAAGCGAAACTGAGTAGATTCGCCCATCAATAATCACATGCACTTGCTTAGCAGAAACGTTTTGAGGTATCAAAAACACAATGTTAAAATTTGCAAAGACAATCTAGTGAATGTGACTAAATGAACAACATTACAGGATCAAAATAATGTTAATATATAAACATATTATTCTTTGACATTCTTGCTTATAGCCCCATTAGATGTGCAGAGGTAGAGGATTTATCCAGACGAAAGAATACATTTAATAACAGGATAGAAAACATATGTCCTTGATCCTGTCTTTATGCTGGGAACCATGGGAAAGAAAGAAACATTTCTGTAAGAGATAACCAAAAATACCTCCAATAATGTGGACTTTTGAATGTTGAATGTTGAATGCTGAATACGGACATTTAACGGTTGCTAAGGACCTGTATCTTGGCCCATGCTTGTTCGATTCCCTACTTGAGGGACTTCCTGAACAGCCTTAGGGCCCCATTTTCACAGATCTTGCATGATATAGGTGTTTGGCAGATTTTCTTCACCACATTCCAAGGATAAAATGACTTCACCCTATTCTTCTACACCCTTTTTTTTTTAATTATTATTATTATTATTATAAGTATTGTCTTAAGTTCAAACCTGATACTCATATTAAACAGAGTGCCATAATAATTCAGGATGAAAAATGACACACATCCATCAAGTTAAAAAAGTTTTGCCTAAATTAAAAATGGCTATGCAGTTTTGATAATGTGCCAGTTTTTTAATTCCTGATATAACAAAAAGTGTTACCCTATTTATTGATGTCTGAGAATAATGGAAGAGAGAGCAGAAATTGTGAAGTCTAGGTTAGTGTTAATAGAGGTTTGCTCCAGGGCTATAAATCCACTGCAACCAATTAGATGCTAGCTTTCAAGTAGGCCACCAGTAATTGCCACCTGCTAATTGGTGGCTAAGGGTCAGTAGCACTGACCCAATTTTACATAACTCCTTAAGTCTGAAATATCAATTTGCAGTTTGGGCTGAATGGTCTTTTGGCTGCATGCTTTCAGGTTTCCCAATGTGATGTGCACTCTTCCTTTACCCCATAGTGAAAGTCATTATGCATGCATCTGCTTGTGTCATAAATAGCACTTGGCATTATACAGCATGGCTTATGCATAGCAATGAATGTTCTCTTAATGCACTCCAGCTATTCTGAAAACACATGGTGTTTTATCCCCTGCCAAACTCCAGGGTAAACTCAAAGCAGCATTTCATCCATTTATGTCTGGAAGGGACTGTAATGGAAAGAGCAAAGATAGTTTTATAGGCTACTTTGCAAGATTGTGTTACTTCCAGACATTCCAGCAGGAAGGGGCTTTTCATTAGAGAAACTAGTGGTTTCTCTTTACCTCCCTGCTGATATCCCTTTTCAAGAAGAATGTGGATTCATCAGGCATGGTTTAAAGACATAGTACTTGTTATTTTTAAGAAGTAGAAAGTGGAAAGTTCCTTAGAGGTATTCTGTTTTTAAAACAATGTTACAAAAGACATATCTGTAATCATTACTCCCTCCTTGGCAGGGGCGATTCTGGCCCCTCCACCACCTGAGGCAGCTCACTGCTGCAGCCTCTCTCCACAATGTTGGTGGAGTGGTCCAGGAAGATTGAGCGCTAGAAGAGCCGAATTTCTTTGGCTCTTAAAGTTACCAGGATACTGATCAGCAGCCTGCTTCTTGGCAGTTCAGGGCTTTAGCTTCCATTTATTTCTCTGAGAAAATCACTTTGAATGGTGTAATGTTTTACTGGCACATGACATGTGTCATGCCAAGGCAGCATTGCTCTGGCATTAAAAGTTAACATAGCAAAACAGTTGGCCAAAATCTCCCACAGAGACCCTTGATTGTATATCTCACCAGGGGGGCTGTGGAAAGGTGAGAACC
>CM044433.1:80861628-80919631 GCA_024363595.1 Xenopus borealis
ATCTTACCCTGACTAACTACCATAGGAGAGAGTGTTTGATGTATTGTGAAGTGTGAGTTACTACCTGTTATAGAGGGCAGGGGATTAGTCACATTAGGTTTCTATCGCCTGTTAATTATAGATGGTGTCAGCGAATGAACTTTGTGGGTGTTGGTGTGTTTTTGGGGTGTCTGATGTTAGTCTAACCTGTGTGTAAGGTGATTGAGAGACTGATTGTAACCCCTTGTAGCCAAACCCAAGAGTTAAGTGTGGTTGAGTGAAGCGTTTTCGTGACAACATGGTTAAATACTTGACTGGATGTTATAGGTTTATATACTTAAGGCTTGGGTATTTACATTTCAGGTTTGTGTACACATTAGATCTCATTGGACAGTTTTCTTTTTCATTTATTCTTATGTGTGGGTATTAAGTAAAACTATTGGAGATTGAATGGATAAAACTGTTAACCCAGATAATGCTCTGAATCCATGTTCATTAATTCAGTCTTCTGAAATTGTAGGAAATAATCTTGTAACAGGTTTGAATAGGGTTTAAAACCATGCTTTCACTGTGAGGTTATGATTGTCAATGTTCCTGTTCCATACTGACTGAATCCTTGACAGCCATCCATGTGACATCTAGTCCACAAAATTGCTTTTCAGACAATTTGTTCCAATCTATTATTGCTTTAGCACATTTTACCAGTGATAGTTTCTCAATCCCTTCACAAGGTTTACTGTATATATACTGTAACTATAGCAGCATATTCCTTGTGTTTCTATACCAGAAAACCCAAAACTTCAGCATTTGTTGCAATGTTTTCTGCTTTAGGTTTTGCTGTTTTACTACTTGATGACGATGTCTGTAAACTAGGGTGTATCTAACTACCACTAGCAACATAACAAAATTACAATCATTACTCTAGGACAGGGGTCCCCAACCTTTTTTTTATCCTTGAGGAGCAGCATGAAAAGAGTGGGGATGCCAAATAAGGTCTCTGATTGGATATTTGGTAGCCCCAATGTGGATTGGCAGTCTACATTTAATGCAACCAAAACTTTCCTGCAATAATAAAAATGAGCATATGCTTTGAGGCCATTGGGAGCAACATCCAGGTTGGTGAGTAGGGTTGCCACCTGGCCGGTATTTTACCAGCCTGGCCGGTATTTTTGATGGTTGGTCCCAATGTTATTAATAGGAAAACTAAATATATAGGAAAGCTGGTATTTTTTTGAGGAAAAGGTGGCAACCCTATTGGTTGTTGTTGCTCTTGAGCCACTGGTTGCAGATGAGTGATCTAAGCCTAGAAATTATAAGCAACCCATAAGCTTGTTTTATTTTCTGGTCTACTGTTTGCAAACTTCACTAGACACATGTTGTTATTGCAGTCATCTCTTATTTTTTATCATCTGACCATTTCAAAGGTAATATGAAGTTTGAGACTGTAGTTTACCTTAAATGACTGAAGAATTTATTTGGTGAGGCAAGAAAGAGGTGGTAAAAAGAATTACTGAGTGCACCTACTGTGTTCCTAACAATATAATGAGTATTATAGCTATCAGCCAACCTTCTAAACCACAAACTTTTCAAACACTAGTTGTTTTAGCCCTAAAGGAGGATGCAGGGAAGAAGTCTAAGGCATTTAGTAATTACTTTTCAATTTCCAGTACAAATCTAAATAATTCCCTTGTGTTTCCTAGTTATACACTGACTTAGCAATGTGCACCTAAAGCAGACTTTTTCTTTTTGATAATTTCTGCCAGTTATTGTCTTTGGTCGCAAGATTTTTTTTTATATTCTACTGATTTATCTTTCTTTCTGTTTTGTCCTCTTCCGAACTACAGAAAGACTAATAATGAAGGAATACCTCATTAGAGATCCACACATCCTATGTTATGATTGGGAAATAATTATACTACAAGACTGAATATTTAAGATTTAGATTTGACAGTTTTCCATAACAGTCTAAATTGATTTGCTTACTTTACTTGATAAAATGCTAATAGTTATGGTATCTTATTAAACTGAAAGGACAAGATGACGCTCCATCTTTTGATTAATGTGTAAGAGTAATAAATGCAGTATTGACTGAATTTCAGTGTGTGCAGGGTAACACAAAATCAAGGCTGAACAATGGCAGCTTGTATGGTAGTAAAGGACTGTTTAATACTGTTAACTATAAAATCAAAAGTTTGTTATATTTTGGTACATTAAGAGTGTATTAGCCCATCTGATACTGACCTGCAAAATTGAAATATATTTATATGGGATGTAAATCCAAAAAAAGAAAGAATGAAAGAATCTTTATCAACTTTCCAACTTTTTTCCAAAATTTTCATTCGTTTTAAAGTAATTTGTATTTGCTATATTTAAAGTAATGTTATTTGCTATTGAAACCAGTGTCTTTCTCTCCTGTTACATTTACAAATAACTTTAAAACCAGTGCCATTTCATAATTAATATTATATCACATTATTTAATATCAATATTAGTGATGGGCAAATTTATTCGCCAAGTCGCACATCATTTTTGACATGCCGCGACTTGTTTCGCTAATTTTTTTCGCCAATTCACAAATTTCGCTGGAAATTCGCAAATTTTTTGGCGAAGCGAAACGGGGTAGATTCGCCCATCACTAATCAATATTATATAATATTAATGTTTTATTGTGTATAATATTAATAAAGTAATATAATTAATATTGTCATTTTTAGGGGCAAGTTTACTAAAACTCGAATGAATCTAATTTTTTTGGGAAAACAAATCTAACCAAACTCCCACGATTTATCCCACTAATTTATCAATCATTTTTAAAAAACGTTGAAACAAAATTTCGTAACACAATCAAGTATCATATCGATGATGCTCCCAAAACTCAATTTTATTACGTTTTCTCAGCAAAAACATTATCTGATGAAATCCCACATTTTTCGGATTATTCAGCACAGATTACAATGTCAAGAAACAACATCTGCCATTAACTTCTACACAACCTTGACAGGTTTGAGATAGTGTATTTTCTGATTCGGATTTTTAGCAGCTTTGGGGTATGATAAATATTTAAAACTTCTAGGTTTTTTTTCCACCAAAAATTTAAGTTTCCCCCTAAAAACCTTGTATAGAAAAGATTGAGGTTTAATAAATGTTATTTAATAAATATTATGTTTTTTTTGGGTTTACATCCCTTTTATGTGAGAGATGGCAATGGATTTGGGTTGTGTGAAAAGTAGATATTAGAGGAAAAGATGAGATGACAGGACTCTATTATTATTATTATTATTATTAACATGTATTTCTATAGCGCCAACTTTTTTCGTAGTGCTGTAAATTGAATGTGATTATACAACTAAATCACATGAATTACATTAATACGTAGAACATAAGGAGTTACATACATCACAATAAATATGGAGTTAGATACATCACACTAAATACCGGTACAGAAGGTGAGGAAGGCCCTGTACAGAAAAAGCTTACAAACTAAAGGGAAGGGAATGATACACAAGGTGTGGGAGTGGGCAAGATCAGAGTTAAGTGTGTGAGAGATGTAGTACTGTAAGCTGTATTGCATTGGGTTGTTAACAATGAGGGTAGGCTTCTCTAAAAAAGTGGGTTTTAAGAGATTTCTTGAAAGCTGAAAGATTGGGAGAAAGTCAGACAGACCATGGGAGAGAATTCCAGAGGAGGGGTGCAGCCCTTTCAAAGTCTTGAATGCGAGCATGTGAGGAGGTAATGGACAAGAGTTGAGTAGCAGGTCAGTAGAGGAGCGTAGTAAGCGGATGGGTGAGTATATGGAGATTAGTTCAGAGATGTAGGGAGGGACAGAGTTATGAAGTGCTTTGAATGTCAGGGTCATTAATTTGAATTTAATTCTGAAGGGCAGGGGAAGCCAGTGCAGGGATTGGCAGAATGGCATGGCAGAGGAAGAGTGGTTGCTGAGGTGTATAAGCCCAGGAGCAGTGTTCATTATGGACTGGAGAGGTGACAGTTTCTGGAGGGGAAGGCCAATTAAAAGAGAGTTACAAAAGTCTAGACGCGAAGAGAGTGAGTAAGAATTTTGGCAGCATCTTGTGTAATAAATGATCGTATTTTGGATATGTTCCTTAGGTGGAAGTACAACACACAAGAAAAAGTTATGCTCACCACTAATTTTTAAAACCATTAAGCGGGGGTGCAATGAGGCTGTGACCACAAAATACATAGACAAAGACAAGAGGTCCTCTGCACTCAACCCATTATCAATATATTTAAGACATTGAGACATTCTGTGCATACAGCTACTAAAAAATGCCTTACCCTTTAAACAACAGGGATTGTTGATTGTATAATGAAGCAATAGAATTCTTGATGAATCAGATGAAAATTGAGCGTAGGACTGGCCAGATATGGGATGACTTTGACGTAGTTGGCCAGCTTAAATATATTGCAATATATGGACAAACAATCCCTGTTGTTTAAAGGGTAAGGCATTTTTTAGTAGCTGTATGCACAGAATGTCTCAATGTCTTAAATATATTGATAATGGGTTGAGTGCAGAGGACCTCTTGTCTTTGCCTTAGGTGGAAGTGACATGATTTAACAAGTGACTGGATATGAGGAGTGAATGTCAGGGCAGAATTTAGGATAACCCCAAGGCACCGGGCCTGGGGAGACGGGGTGATAGTGGAATTGTTAACTATGATGGATACTTCCAGTATGTTACTGGTGTTAGTTGGAGGAAAAAGAACCATTTCCGTTTTGGAGAGGTTTAATTTAAGGTAGCCTTGTGACTTCCAAGTAGAGATAGCAGACAGGCAGAAGGAGACACAAGTTAGGAGTTCTGGGTTGAGATCAGGAGAGGAGAGATAGATCTGAGTATCGTCAGCGTAGAGGTGGTAGTGGAAACCATACGAGATGATTAATTTGCCGAGGGAGGAATTATATAGAGAAAATAATAAGGGTCCCAGGACAGAGCCTTGAGCAACCCCGACAGAGAGAGGTAGGGGGGAAGATGCTACTCCATTGTAGGAGACACTGAAGAAACGATTGGAGAGGTAAGAAAAAAACCAGGGCAGGGCTTTGTCACGAAGGTCAAGCAAATGGAAAGACTAGAGGAGGAGAGGGTGATCTACAGTGTCAAATGTGTCAAATGCAGCTGAGAGATCAAGCAGTATTGTTGGCTTTAGCTGTTAAAAGGTCATAGTTAGATGGGTCAGAGCAGTTTCAGTGGAGTATTGTGGTTTAAAACTAGATTGTAAGGGGTCCAGCAGGTTATTGTCAGAGAGGAATGAGTATAATCAGCTGTAGAATAGGCGCTCTAGTAGTTTAGAGATGAAAGGTAACAGAGGGATAGGTTGGAGGTTGTCAAGACTGGAGGGGTCAAGAGAGGGTTTTTTCAGAATGGGGGAGACAAGCGCATGTTTTAGTTGAGAAGGAAATAGTCCAGTTGAGAGCGAGAGATTAAATAGATGAGTCAAGGCTTTGATTAGACAAGGATTGGTATTGCGGAGAAGTTTTGAAGGAATAGGATCAAGTGGGCAGGTGGTAAGGTGAGAGGAGGCCAAAAGTTTTGAGACTTACTCATCAGTAACAGGGGTGAAGGAGCACAGGAGAGACTGGGGAGTGTGGAGGGGGGGTGGTGGAAGCTTAAGGGGATACAAGTGAAGAGATGTAGTGAGGTACAAAGTAGTGAAGAGCTCTGCCTCTGTCTCACCAGGTTGGGCTAAAATGTGAGGCTGAGCAGATGAAGTTCATTCAACTGGTGGGTCTGCAGCCTTACATTATTAGTCAAATGTGCAATGCTACGCGTATACCAGGTACTTACTATATACTATCTAGAAGGCAAGAATGGAAGTTTCACTGCTAATATGTATAAAAAATTAATGTCTTCCCTCTCCTCCAATGTTTGTGATAAAGTTGTGATAGAGTTGCTTGGTTTTCCTGGTTCTTGGTTAATGAACACATTTATCTTTTCTTATATTTGCATTTATAATGTTGGTCTACTACTAGCTGTTGAGCACTTTAATCTGTTATCTTGAAACAGGGCAAGAAATGATGCCGAAGAAGCAAGAAAGAAATTATGGATGGCATTATAGTGTATATTATGAAGACATGGCGTCATCTCAAATTATGTAATAAAATTATATATTATATATATATATAACACAGCAAAAAAATTAAAACCAACAAGCTTTTCATAATACATACTATGTGTAGAACTAGGTAATCGTCCCTCTGTAATTATTCATTCTTAGTAAATTATTTTTTTTTTTAGATTTATCAATTTATTTTTCATGCTGAAATTATTGAATTTCAGCACAGGGAGCATTAACAAGATTCTGAAACCTCATAGAGCAGAATGACAAGTTAAATATATTCTGATGAACTGACACAGGAATCAGCTTTGATAAATGTGTAATTTTGGAAACTTTGGATAAACTGTAAATTAAATTGAACTGCTAGGTGATTCTGTGGATTCCTCAGTTCAGTCTCTAATACATTTGCTATATATATATATAGTTGCACTTGGCACTTTTCAGTCCTTCCTGACTTCCTTTCCAATAGAGCGATGCTACATCTATTGATGCAGGGGAATCCTGAAGCAAGCACCACCTCTGGACCAGGCAGTAACTTCAGTAACTCTCCTGCACAGAGGACCTTTATCAAGACATCACAAACAGTTCCCCAAACTGATTTCTTGATAAAGGTTCTCTGTGTGGGATCGAAACTTCAACACCATTAAAGCTTTGCACATGAGGGCTCTGTGTTCTTTATGCCTATATATGTGTATACACACACATCACTTATTGGAAGTGAAACCAGCTAATTGGGTTGTTTAATGTTTACATGATTTTCTAATAGACTAAAGGTGGCCATACACGGTCCGATAAAAGCTGCCGGCATTCGGCAGCTTATTGGCCCATGTATGGGGCTTCACCAATCGATATCTGGCCGACATCGCCAAACGAGCGGATCTCTACGTGTGTTGCCACCTTTAGAGGCACATATATCAAAGGTCAAATTTCAAATTCATGTGAGTTTTTTAAAACTCCCCTATACTTCCATAAATTCAAAATTCACCCAATCGAAATTTATTATTAAAATAAAATTTTTAAAACTCAGACGAATTGAAAACACCAAAAAAATTCAAACAAATTAGATCAAACTCTATTCACATTTATTGTCCAAAAAAACTTGAAAGTCAGGAAAGCGGCAAAAATCTCTGAATTGATCCCTGAACCTTTCCCATTGACTTAAACAGCAATTCGGCAGGTGTTAGGTAGCAAATAGTTGAATTTGAATTCTTAAATGGCCAGAGTATGATAAATCTCGAAAATCAAATTAGAATTTTTTAAAAAAAAAAATCAAAATTTTAATAACTCCCTAGTCGAATTTGACAGTTTTGACTATAAAAAAATTTGAAGATTAAATTTCAAATTTTCAATTCAATCCTTGATAAATCTGCCCCTTAAGGTATAAAGATCCAATTAACGGAAAGATCTTATCCGGAAAACCTCAGGTTCCTCACATTCTGGATAACAGGTCACATACCCATTTACACTGAATGCAATATTTTTTTTAAAGCTGAGGTTAAAATTTTTTCGAAAGTTCTATCTAAGCTCCTCCATGCCATTTAATGTGGGAGGATAATGGTATATCTCACTGGTGGTTTAAGGGTAGAACTCCACAGTGCGCCTCCAGCCAACATGTCACCATGTGATAAAATGCATGCGACGTGTTGGATTTCCTGAAGATACAGGAACTGAATGAGAAAGAACTACATTTATCCAACTGTTGGATGAAGACGCAGTGTGCATCGTTTTCCTCCCACAGTCGGATAAATGTAGTTCTGACCTGTGATTTCTCATTCACTTCCTGTATCTTCAGGACATCGTACATGTCACATGCATTTCATCACATGGCAATGTGACTGCTCATGGCGCACCGTAGAGTTCTACCCTTAACATTTTTTTAAGCCTCAAGAAGATCATCTGGGGGGTCTTAATTAACTTAATTGCAAATTACTTAATTTTCCTAGCTCCTAGAGTAGATTTTTTTTTATTGGTTACATAATATTTTGGTAACCAGGGTACAAGTTTATGTTTACGTTTATGGCACTCAATTTTGCTGTGGTTAAGCTTCATTAACAGTTTGAACTAAATTTGTACTGTATCTGAATGCTGTGCTTTTTTTATAAAATCCACATCTGCATGCTTTGATTAACGATGATTAGAGTCACATTCTAAATACATTATGGAATTTGTTTAGTAACTCCCATCCAATACATTATATTTAATTTAATTAGCTGACAGTGGGTTATAAATGAGTATAATTGGATGCTGAATTTCCCCGGATCACACTTCCAGTCTTCATGTATTAATCCATGCTAAAAAGATGGTATGATGTTAAGGAGATGTTAGCATGAAGGGAGATATGTCAGGCAGGAGTCAAGTATACAGATGGCTTATCTGAGTGTTGATTATTTGATAAAGTACCTCTCTCTCTCTCTTCCATCCAGTGTTGTTTACAGGAAGTTGGGAAGTGACAGAGTTTACAATTTAATTTCAGTTGTCACTGGTTAGTGTACCCAAAAATAAAAACTATTGATGCTTAATTTTTTTATATAAATGTTTATATTTGCACTCAAAAGATACATACAAAACAGAATTAAAAACATACCTTACAGTCATGAGTAGTGTTACAGATATACATTGGAGTAGGTCTGCACACATTTATTGACCTATCTATAGATACTTAATTAAATCAATAAGTAAATAAGTATGCTCAGTACAAATCCTATTTATTGAACATGTATTGTGAGTATTATGCAAGATTTAAATCATATTGCAGAGTAACTTGCATTAAGGATTTTACTTAATTTTCTATGAATTGCTTACCCAGCAATATATGTAGAACAAGGGCACTGAACTCAAATATCTCTTCCAAAATCTGCTGTTTTTATCATATTCAACCCTAAGCTTCAATTCAATAAACTCTTCTACTCCATATGAATTTAATGTTCTTCCAATGCATTAAAGGAACAGTTCAATGTAACAATAAAAACTAGGCAAATTGATAAGCCGTGCAAAATAAAAAATGTTTCTAATATAGCTAGTTAGCCAAATATGTAATGTATAAATTAAATTTATAATTCTGTTGTCTAACAGAACACAATTTCCTGCTCTTCAGCTCTCTAACTTGTCAGCAACTTTAAGGGGGTCACATTAGAAATAATGGGCGAATCTGGGGCTTTTCAGTGAGTTTACAATTGAACCTCAGCATGCAGATCAGATTCAAAAGCAAACTGTTATGACCCATGTGGCCCCCCTCAAGTCTCTGATTGGTTACTGGGTAACCTGTCAATGGAAAAAAGAGAGCTTCAAAACAGGAAGTAGTGTTCTGGCTATGTTAGACATCTAGTCACTCCAGCCCAAGAGTACAAACACATTTTCAGCAATTTTGGATTCCTCAGAATGTATACTTTAAAAAAAATATGGTTTTGGGGGGTGTTAGTGCTGTTAGGAAGGTCTTGTGGCAAATAATACACAGTCAATAGTCTTTTTTTCCCAGAATGCGAATCGGCAGCAGAGAAAATTCATATGCACTATTTTTATTTGGGGTCTGCACATGCCAGCTGCTTTGGTATATCTATGCATATTGGGAATCAAACTGTTCAGTAGACCATTGGCATCAATATTTCGGGTGTTTTACAATTGTATGTAAGAAAAATGTGGCCAATTGCAATATTTTTAGGCAATTTTCAGAAATGTCATAAAAACTGCTGCCTTTAGTGTAGCTTTGCAGTACGGTAGTTTGGAGTATAAAGACATAATTAACCATTTTGGATCTGTCAGAATGTGTACTTTCTAAAAATATATGGTTTGGGTGGTCTTTGTGATGATAGGAGGGTCTTATGGCAAATAATACACAGTAGGGGTCTTTGTTCACAGAAGAATCATCAGCATAGAAAATTCATATGCACTATTTGAATTTGGGGTCCGCACATGCCAGCTGCTTTGGTATATCTATATGGGCATCAAACTGGTAAGTAGACCCTAGGCATTAATAACTAGGGTGTTTTACAATTGTATGTAAGGGGTGAGAAAATTCGGCCAATTGCAATATTTTTAGGCGATTTTCAGAAATATCATAAAAACCACTGCCTTTAGCGTAACTTTCTAGTATGGTAGTTTGGAGTAGAAAGACATAAATAACCATTTTGGAATTTTTAGAATGTGTACTTTTTTAAAAATTATGCTTTTTAGGGGTCACCAAAACTTTCTGTAGCTTTTATCCAAAATAATTCTGCCAATGTTTATAAATTAGTGTAAATGTAAGCCATCAAAGGTATTGTAGATTCAGGGGTCTTTACATGACATGTACTTCAATAATCTATGTATATTGGCCATCAAACTGTTCAGAAGGACCAAAGGCTATCATATTTGGATATTTCATATCTATCTTGATACCTAAATGTATGTGTGGAAATTTTGAGGTGATTTTTGGAAATGTCACCAAAATTACCAAATTTAGGAAAGGTTTGCAGCTTGGTTCTTTGGAGTAGAAAGACATTCATACCCAATTTGGATTTGGAGGAATGTGTGCTTTCTGTAAATATATGTTTTCTTGGGTGAACTTACTTCTTTCTACCTTTGCCCCCCTTCAAAATGATGTAAATATGTTGATTTTGCGGTATCTGGAATTACAGAACTGATAGCTCAAATGGGGTGTCTACATTTTGGGGCCCCTATATGCCACATACTTACATAAAACAATACATATTGGGCATAAAACTGTTCAATGGACTCCTGGCAATCATATTTCAGGTCTTTTACATTGGTACCTAAAGATGCGTGGGAGATACGAAGCTGTAGATTGGAAGCTTTCAGGTAATTCTTCAAAAAATTCCCCAATTTCTATAATAAATTATAATTTTAGGATAGATTTGCAATTTAGTAGTTTGTTATACAGTGATATATTTACCAGGATCAGTTCTTTATCATTTTCTAGGGTAAACCTACTGTTCGTGGAATGTTTGACCTTGAAATCAGAAGTATTTTGTTTTGTGGAGTGGTGTTTTGGAAATTTGGTAGTGTACTACTTAGAGAATTTGACCTATACAAGTTAGATATCGCCATAAAACAATAAATATTTGGTATTGGCACATTCAGGAGACATATAACTTTCCAGTTCTGCTGTTTTCTTAAACATACAATAAATTATGTTTCTGATATATGTGATTGTATATGTGTTGTGAAACATGATTGTTTTCATTTTATTAGACACTTTGAAGCCTAAACTGTGTATTCTGGGTTTTAATTTGGAGGGGTTGAACTTGATGGACTTTGTCTTTTTTCAACCCAATTTAACTATGTGACTATGTACCCCAAAATTCTAGCATATTTTGAAAGCTCAGGTTTTCCCCCCCAAAAAAAAACCAATATATTGTTTTCCTGGGTAAACTAAAAGACCCCCCCCCCCCACGAAAGGAAAAGAGTACAAAATGTTCAAAAATGGTCTGGCAATAAAAGTACCATATCGGCCAAATATGCTGGCAGCGAAAGGGTTAAAATATCCTCACAATTCTGGCTCAGGAGTTGTGGTTAGAGCGGGTTGGGAGGAGGGCCAGGGGAAGAGGACTGATTGCGCTGTGCCCCCTCAGTAGTTCCACATTATGCCACTACATTCAACTACAGTTTAAACTCAGTAGTTCAGAAAAAAATGGTGATCAAATGAAAAAAATACCCCTAGTACATCCCTCCTGCACTAAGACCAAGACCAAGCACTTGCGTAGAAGCTCATGTAAGAAATTAGCATATGTGCATTACCCTTATATAGGGAGCAAGCACGTATCTGCGCTCATATATATATATACATATATATATATATTATTCTTGTCAATAGGGTTGCACACAACCATTTACCCATTTTCTTTATTCTGTGAGCAAACACTATGCAATTAACCAGTGCCGGGCCAAGCCACTACCAGTCCACTACACAGTACAGTGCAGCCCCCCCCCATTGCAGTGTGAACACGTATGCACAGGAGGTGAAAGGGGCAGGGCTAGAGTGCCTAAGGGGAGAGTGTCGGAGGGGAGGGAGAGCATCAGAGGCAAGGGTGAGGGTCAGAGTGAGGGTGAGCATCAGAGGGAAGGGGAGGTTGAGTGTCAGAGAGTAGGGGAAGCATCGGAGGGAGGGAGAGGGGAGGGCAGCAGACAGGGGAGTGCCCTAGGGGAGAGTAGAGAACATGGACTAGGGGTAGGCAGAAGTCAGGTACCTGTCCAGCGCCCCCTTTCCATTGCACCCTAGGCAGGTGCCTCTATTGCCTACCCCTGGTTCCAGCCATAACAATCTCCACATATTGTGTGGTAAGAAAGTAATACTAGAATCACAGGCAGGGGTACATTTTTTTTACAGTCAGCTTGGAAATATTTCAAACTCTTTCAGTAAATGCAGTCAAGGGAGATGATGAATAGAGCTGCTATCGCTGACCAAGTAATACAAGCCAGCTTTGTAATTTGTCGCCAGTGAACTGAACGGGAGATGAGCAAACAATGACATTATAAAGCTGTAGAGTATTGAGTCTGTGGCATCTGCTCACACAAAGGGTGGTCTGAAAGCCAAGAGAGGTCTGATAACCAGACTGCCCATAGCTAAACCTTATTAGACTATCATTTGCATACATTTCCCCTTACTTCCATCAGCTTTGCTATCACAGAGAACGCGGGAAACAATTATAAACATATTAGAAGGCTTGAATTATGGTGGTGCTAACTGGGTGTCTAAGTGACTTGTTAGCTACTAATTGGTCTGGTAATTATGCAGTAAACAGTGTGGGATGTAAAATGAAAGACTGTACTTTTGCCACAGGGACACAAGAGGGTATAAACTACACAACAAATACTCACAGCAAATAGTAGCTGAAAGATTGAAAAGGGGGAAAAACACAGTTATGTGAATCATGTAGCAGCCATTTCTAGTGTATTAGCTTTATTATGTCTCAGCTGAGTTTTCAGATCTTTGGTTCATGGATTTGATTTAAGAACCAGAGCTACTGATCTGTACCGTTTCAGCCCTCAGGAATAAGGCTGAGTTATCAAAGTGAATGGTTTGGAAAAAACAAAGCAATGAATACATCTTGTATATTGCTTTCCATTTCAATGTTTTCTTTCCAGAGGTACATGCTATTGTATGTTTTGACATTTAGATAATTTTTCTATAGTTTTAATTACACCTGCACAAATGTTGTAATGTGGTTTTAAATACAGCCATTTCCCAGCTCTTTGTTCAAGGTTGGGATTCAAAAATCTGAAATATTGGAATGCTAAACTTAGACCCATTCAGATGGGGGAACTATATAAGCATTTGGCTCAGATGGCTTCCCATATCCCAACATGTAATTCAGTTTAATAGATCATAATAGCCTTTTTATTGAATCCTGCAAAGCACAAAAATAGATGTACAACTATGTATACTATTGACACACACCTAAGTATCTCAAAGTAGGCCCTTTTAGTCTGTTCTTGTGAGTAGTGTGAAGTATGCTGGCTTTGAGCTGTCAGTAATTTTAGGGGCAGATTTAGTATTGGTCGAATTTGAGGGTGAATTAACCTTAGAATTTGACCAATCGAATTGAGGCTGAATTTAAAACCTTCAAATTTGAATATCGAATTCGAAGGTTTTAATTGCCAGATTAAACCTACTGAATTGCTATTAACCCCTATGGGAAGCTCCCATAGGGTTTTTTAGACCGAATAAAAAAAAATTTACTGAACGATTAAACTGGTATAAACGAACGATTCGAATGATTTTAACCATTTTTTTTTTAATCTAAAAATCTTTAAAAAAAACTACCCTATGGGAGCTTCCCATAGGGTTTAAAAGCAATTTGGTAAATTTAATCTGGCGAACTAAAATTAAAGGGTAAGTAATTTGATTGACGAATTTTCGACTATTCAAATAGAATTTTATTCAAATGATTCGAATCGATCGAATTTTCAAAATTCAATGGCCAAAGTGGCCTTCAAAAATTTGAATTTGAATCTTTTTGCAATTCGATCAAATTTAAAATCATTCATGAGAATTTAGTAAATCTGCCCCTTAGTGTTCCCCTAGTAGGTTGGTTGTACATGTCCAAGCTTATGTCAGATCTCTTATGTCAGAAGATAATACTTTATAATAATAATATTATGTATTGTAATGCACAGAAAATTAATGAAAATACATTAATACTATTATTACTTTACGTACAATTTACTAATGTGGATACTACATTATACACCTGCTTTTCAGCTCTCATGATTTCCACTGACTGGTTACCCTTGGTTACCAGGTAGTACCCAATTAGTGACTTGAGGGGGGCACATGGGTGATAACTGTTGCTTTTTAATCTGAGCTGAATGCTGAGGATCAATTGCAAACTCACTGAACAGTTATGTCCCATGTGGCCCCCTTCAAGTCGCTGACTAACTCAGAGTTAGAGAACTGTAAAAGTTGTGTTCTGTTATGTTAGACATCCAGTCACTCCAGCCTTTATACATTATATTTTTGGCTAACTAACTATATTAGATTTTTTTTTATTTTGCACAGCTTATGCATCTATTTACCTAGTTTTTATTTTTACACTGAACAGTTCCTTTAATGCATTGGAGTCAATGCCTCCAATCACTCCAGGCTTTGTAGATTCATTACACTGAAAAGTTTCTTTAATGCATTGGATTCAATGCTTGGCTAACTAACTATATTAGAAACATTTTTTTATTTTGCACAGCCATTTATTTACCTAGTTTTTATTTTTACACTGAACTATTCCTTTAAGGGACATATACCCCTTAGTGCTCATTCTCAGTGCATTTGTGGCAGTATACTGTACAATATACTGTATGTGCTCTGCATAGTGCCAAATAAAATTTGCTTTAAAAGTAAAATTTGCCACCCCTACCCCTCATGAATGGAGTTTTGACAGATGTGCGACTGTAAATAACTGCAGTAAAAAAAATATGGTGGCCTGTGTTCATGCCCTGTTCTCAGTAACTATATATAGCATAGTATATGTATATATATTTATATATAAAAGTAAACACATGACCCATAAATGAAGACAAAATCATGGTTTATAGCTTATAGCAATAAATATGCATAGAAAAAAAAAGCAAAATAAAAAAATCGCCAATTTATTAAGTCATTAGGTGACCGTTTTGGTCCCCGTGTAGAATGTTTTATTTAAATATCTGTGTGACACTTTGTTGGCCCTCTTTTTGAACCTATTTTCTCAATGTACTGTCTCATTTCTGTTCCTAATTTTCAAAGTGGTTGCAAAAGCATAATGTATCTGCATAGCAGAGGACCGAGATAGGGAGATAAGCAATAAAAATAATGATAACAATAAAAACTAGTCTTGCAACGCATCTGCTTTTTGGTTGCATGCATTTGCTGACCCTACAAAAGAGACAGTATTTTAAATATCACAAAAGACAGATTCAAAATAGAAACAATTAAAAAAAAATGCAAAAACACTCTAAAAAAAGACAACCTGTTTTTGCATTTCATTGAAACTCTATGTTAATAATTAATTATGTTCCCTTTAAAGGTGTGTTTTGCAAAGAGGTAAAGACTGTTGTTATTAATTCCATGTAAATGTAATGTAATAAAATATGCAAAGTTTACTAGACATCCTTTAAACCATGGGTCCCCAACCTTTTTTACCCGTGAGCCACATTGAAATGTAAAAAGAGTTGGGGAGCAACACAAGCATGAAAAAGTCCCTGTGGTTGCAAAATAAGGGCTGTGATTGGCTATTTGGTAGCCCCTTTAGGACTGGCAGCCTACATGAGGCTCTGCTTGGTACTATACTTAGTTTTTATGCAATTAAAACTTGCTTCCAAGCTTGGAATTCAAAAATAAGCACCTGCTGGGAGGACAGTGAGAGCAACATCCAAGGGGTTGGAGAGCAACATGTTGCTCGCGAGCTACTGGTTGGGGACCACTGCTTTAAACGTTCCTCTTGAATACTTGCAATACAAAAAAAGGAAAACAAATAGATTAGGTCAAGTCAGTGTAGGTATACATAATATACATAATCCTAAAGGGTCTTTATTCTATTGGAGTCTCAAATAATTTCAATATATGGTCCTCATTCAGCTTACACCAGCATTAAACCTATAAATTGCACAAAGAGCTGTATTACGTACATATACTGTATTGATAAGAATACTGCAAACTTAGTGCATTTTATTACATTACTCTCAAAGCCAAGCACATTTACACATGATTTTGCTAGTATATGCCAGATGAAACCGTCAGTGATGACAAAACATAAGGAAAACACTGCATATAAAGCATGTGCCTTCTTATCACGACATACTAATTCTATAATGCTATACTACTATACCTTTTCTTTACTCCTCTCTTAAAGTGGACCTGTCACCCAGACACAAAAATCTGTATAATAAAAGTCCTTTTCAAATAAAACATGAAATCCAATTTCAAATTTTAATTAAATCATTCATAGCTGTTTTAAGCTCATTTAAAAATCTCAGCTGTCAATCAAATATTGTCTGACACTCCTCTATGCCTTAGGCATAGAGGCGTGGCAGACAATTACTTTCGCTTTCCATTCAGCACTTCCTAGATGTCACTGCTCCCCACACATTCCCCCAGTTCTCTTAACCATTTAATTGTGTAGCCAGGACATGGGGATAGACATCGGGTCCCCCATTCTGGTGCACAAACAAGATTCTGAGATGATGCAAGGCATGTCTTAATAACAGTGTCCACAAAATGGCTCCTGCCTGCTTGTTATAATTATGAATTCCTAGACTGAAGGAAACAAGATTAAAATGATTTATATAGTGTAATTAATGTTCATTTTGCTTGACTAATGTGATAAAATAGTGATTTTGAATTTTTTTTTTGGGTGACAGGTCCACTTTAAATGGGCAATATACTCCCTTGTTCAATTAATAAGGCTTGTGATAAACATACTTTTTGCGTGTTATCTTGAGCTGAACAGGCTAAACAGGGAAACTAAAGTTACTCCATGTTTTGTCCTTGCAAAATAATTAGGTTCTCGTGGCTGTATTCTTGTTCTGGTGTCCATTATGTTATTAGTTATTAGTGATGGGCAAATCTGTGGCGTTTCGATTCGCCGAAAAATTAGCGAATTTTCAGCGAATATCACGAAACGGCGAAAAAATTTGCAAAACAAGTCGCGCTGATGTTTTGTCGCGCGCCCAAGTTGACATGCGCTTATATTGAATAGTTTTGACGCACAGTGCAATGTGATAAAACTGCATTGTGAAATGCGTACCCCCAATGGGATCGACATTCCCTCTTTTGACAGCACAACCTGCAGTCCCTCATTTCATTTGTATTGGAAAGTCCCTCTTTTCTCTGCACGGAATAGCCAGAAAAAGAAACAAAGTTTCTGACTTTTGGCAGAGAGCCTAGAAGAACAGCTAACAGGTGCAAAAAAGATGCTTTTTAACAATTTTGATATAATAAAATAAGTAATTGATTGTATTTGTAACAGTTTAGCTAAGGAGAAATATTTTCAAACTTTCATAACCTGCGAACATGTTAATTAGTGGGTGTGACCACAAAAATGGGTGTGGTCAAAATGTTGCAGCACTACGTATGGAAAAAAAATTATGTCCCTCTTTTTACTTCCAAAATTTTGGGAGGAATGGAAATGTGAAAAAAAATTGTAAAAAATGTAATCTTTTGCTTTGTGTCTGAATGTGCTGAATAGCATTGGAGTCAATGAGAAGAGCAATTTACACGCGTGTTTCACTTAGTATACACACATGCCCTGCATTGTTACTGGACTCATCTTTTCAAAAGAAAAAAAGGCCTCCCATTTTGCCAGCTTCTTAAAAACATCTGTGATTATTATTTATTATAGTGAAAAATGAAAAAGGCATATTTTAATATATATACATTTATTTTTAAAAATATTTTTCACTGCACAGATTGTGCTGTTTTGAAGTGAAGCGACAAACTCGACGTGCGGCAAACTCGACGCACGACGAAACGAGACATGCGGCTAAATGAAACGCGCAGCGAATGTTTGTGAGCGTTTCGCCAAAACTTTTGCCATCGACGAATGTCGGAAATTCGCCACAAATTCGCCTAGGGCGAATTTATTCGCCCATCACTGTTAGTTATATGTGTCCTGGGAATCTAGTTATCCAGCTCATAAGAACAATACAGGGCATAGCGGCATAGCTTCAGTTTCTTGTTTGCCCTGGTTAGCTAAAGAAATAACAAAATATACAGGGGTTATCTAATAAAAGGCACTAAGTTTGATCAGGTGCAATAACCCATAGCAACCAATCAGCAGGTGATAACACTTTTCTCAAGACATATTGCCAGTAACAATACTTACTAACAACTACACAATTGTAAGGGCTCTTACACACGGGCGTTTTTACCTGCGCTCGCCTGCGTTCCGTTTTGCTGCGTTCAGCCGCAGGGGAGCGCAGGTATAGACGCACTCAATTATTTTCAATGGGGCTGTACTCACACAAACGCATGTAGGCGCCAAACGCAGGAAAAATGTAGCATGTTGCGTCTGAACCTGCGTTTGGCTCTTACACGCGCCTCGTGGGTACAACCTCATTGAAAAGAATGAGGTGCGTCTAGACCTGTGCTCCCCTGCGGTTGAACGCAGCCTAACGCAACGCAGGGGAGCGCAGGTACAAAACGCCCGTGTGTAAGGGCCCTAAAACCACCACACAATTGTAAAAACACTACACCCAGTAAAACCTTCACCCATATGAAGCAAGAACATGTTTCAAGGCCCAAACTCCTAGTTAAAGCCTTCCAGTTAACTCGCCATGAAGGTGAATTCAAACCGACACCCAGAAAGCAGATCAGATATGCTAAATGGAGTATTTAGCCATACAACCATCAATACACCATTACACCCAAAGTGTACATTCATATTTACATAATAATAAACATAGACATATAAAGACCAGTGCATAGTAATTCCACATACAAGTCAAATTGGTTGACTAGAAATAAACAAGGATGCTTTAGATGTGTAAATCAAGTCACCACACTGGGCAGCACATATTCACATCTTTAGAAATGTCAGAGATTGAAGATAACATTTGCACCACAACACGTAATTTATTTGATCACCTGAGCATTTTGAGATCAAGAAACAATAAGCCAGTAGCCAAATATTTATGGCAATATGGGGGTAATTTACTAACAATCGGATCTCAAACTTTTCCATGAATCTCTAAAAAAATTTTTTTTATTGCACGCTCATATGAGCGTGCAATAAAGAAATCTATATTTTATTTTTTCGACTGCTGAGACAATTTTTGCTGTGAGTGCTTTCATCTCCGCTATTTTATATATATATATATATATATATAGGGAAATAGCTGCACTCACTTATTGGAGAAAAAGCCTGGGTGCTCACTACAGGAAAGTCATATAGAATATCATGTAAAGCAAGCCACTCACAGGACTTTTTCTCTTTTTCACCATATTTTAAGTGAGTGCCTTTACAAAATATTATGGGGCAAATTCACTAAAGTGCAGAAATTCGCTAGTGATGACTTTGCTGCAATTCGCTTCACTTCACCAGGCAAATTTTTCGGCAGTCGGCCGCTAATTCACTAAAATGCGAATTTGCACTCTGGGAGAAAAGTAGCAAAGTTGCGCTTCCGTTACTTCATCAGGCAAGGCACAGTTACACTAGCGATGCCTAATTTGCATACGGTGCAAAGTTAAATGTATACTAGAAGTATATGTTACAGCCACTACATTACACTACACAAGCCCAGGAATCCTTTAATAAATAAATAAAATAAGGTTGTCCTATTGCCCTAAACATGTGCCCACTGTATAGTTGAGTTGCCATATATTAGGAAATGTAGGGGGAAGGGGGGTAATTACTCTATTTTTCAGACTATCACCCTAAAAAAAGAAGACTCCAGGGTTTTTTGGGACTTATTTTTTTCAAACTCCTATCTGTTGTATTGAACTGGCGAAGTAAAGTCTAGCGCAAGAAGTAACGTTCAGTATGGGCATCTTAGTGAATTAGGGTAGTTACGTCCCTTCATCAGTGCGCAACTTTGCCTGGCGTAAAGGTGCGAAGTTGCGCTAGTCTTTCTACTTCGCTAGCGCCTGGGAAGATGCACACTGATGAAGTTGTGAAATTACTGGTGAAGTTGGGAAATTACCTGATAAACGCCAGTGCTTAACAAATAAGATATAAACATGTTATCGCCAGCGGAAGTTAGAGCAAGTCTTTATATTCTGGATAGTTACATATGCTTCTGTCAGACACACCAGTGAGTCAGCGTGCTGAGAATATTGCATTCTTTCTCTGTGCATTTGATTAGATATTTTTATCTGCTTTCCATCATGTCCAAGGACAAACATCCAGCATAGTTATTAAAGACAATTCATTAGAGTTTTTCTCTCTGCCGGTCAGGTGAAGTCACTTTTCTTTACTCTATGAGCCCTGTGTCTGTCTCCCACACAAGATAAGTTAAAATCTTATTATTTTATTTAATTGGAAAATTTGACTTGGGTCATTCTGACCTTGTGTAGTCCTAGGCCTGTTGCCAGTGTAAAGCTCAATTAAATCAAGTGATTTTAAGTAGATTTCAAGTATATTGACTTTGTGAATGCAACTGATTATACATAATCTTTTCACATTGTTAAATATCATTTTATTATTAATTAATTCATTATTAATAATAATAATAATAATAATGAAATTGTGTGAAAAGCGGCATTCACTTTAATTCTAAGTTTGATTGCTTGTTATCCTTTTGGTAAATAAGGGACTTGGGTATGGAAAAACTTTTTCTATGCCCTTTCAGTCTTTTTGTAATATGTATTTCACAATGCTTTCGCAGTGTACTGAAAATGTCCAACTCCCCTTCCCCTCCAGTGGCACCTCAAAGCTCCAGCTCAGGTTCAACTCAGTAGAAATACCTGACTAGACTAGACTCTACTTGTGTCGTGCTTAATTACATTTCTACACCTGATGTACAGTATGATGTAGCCTTTAACAGCTGCAGATTTAGAAAGAAGCATCATGCATAGTATGTAAGAGTTGTAAAGTGAGCTTGGGAGAGGGATTTGCTAATCCAAATGGGGGAAGGAGGATAGTTGAGCAAGAACTCTCAACTTTGATGCTTCTATTCACACATCTCTCTAGTAATTGCTGGAGTGAAGGATTATCTATCGGTACCTATTGGAAAGAGTATTGGCAGGTCCTGTTGACATGTTTTAGTCAATGTACATAAGGGTGGGAAAAGCAATGCAGATGTGAACATAAGAGCTATATTCAGTTGTCTAATGAAAGGGGTTGCATAACCTGTGTGTATATTTGTACTACCCCCAACTGTGGATATAAAAACATAAAAACAGGCCCACTCTCAGTAAAGAACTTCACACAGGTAACATGACAAATATCAGTGTGGTACCACAAGCTGGATTATAAACCAGATACTTAGAGGCCCATTTAATATAGATCCCATTTTGGTGGTATTCGATCTTTTTGAAACTGTGATTAAATTAATTTTCTCTAACATCACAAATGCCATGAAAGTTATTAAAAGATCCAATTCTAAAAAGCACAAACATAAATAAACCTTCTACATGACCTTGACAGTTCTTATTTGGCGTACTTTTGTATTCATGGATTTTATGTCTTGGGTATTTTGATAAATTACGGAAAAAAATGTGGATTAAGGTATTATGAGAAAAATACCATCATTTGGCTAAAAAAGCCTAATTAAGAGAAACAAACATTTTCCAAACATTCTTAAACCAGCCTTATAGAGGCCCATTTTCAACATTCACATTTTCGTAGTTTTTAAAAAACACAAAAAGCTAAATTTATTAAAACAGCCTAGAATAAAAAGCACAGACAAATAAAATGTGTAACTCATCTGAAAACTAAGAAGAAAACCTTAAAATATACAAATACGAAAACCTCTAAAAGCTTGAATAAAGGAAAGATTTTATAATGGTTAAAAGACAAATCCCATTGATTTTTACATGATCTCGACAGCTTTTAGAAGTTGATGAAGTTTTGTATTAGTATTTTTAAAGTTTTCTTTGTGTAATAAATTAATACATTTTCATGGTTTAAAGTGATTACTATAATCCACAAGTTTTAGTGTTAAAGAATACAATTTGTGAAAATTATCACAATACAAATGTTAGTAAGTTAGTCGCTTAACATACCCAAAATGATACACAATAATCAATATTTAATTTGAATATTGTATATTTAAAACTAGTGGACATTGGTCATTCAGAGACATTGGTCATTCAACATACAGCAAATACCCAAAATGAAACTGGTGCAGCGTCCTGTACAGAAAAGATAATAATTTGTATACATCTTTTCTAGTGATGGGCAAATCTGCGGCGTTTTGTGAGGGGGCATTCATTTTTTGCCAGCGTCGAAAAAAACAGACACCCGTGTCCAAAAACCACGCCGTGTCCAAAACGAAACACCGGCATATTTTCAGCGTGCACATTTTTCCTGGTGATTCGCAAATTTCACCGCAAATTCACCCCAGGGAAATATATTCACCCATCACTAATCTTTTCTTTAAAAAGGCTTGGGTTCTGTTGAATAAAATAATTCATTAGAACAAGTCTGCTTGACCTTTAGGGTAGATTTAAATTTGAAATTTATGCCAATAAAGTCAGAAATAAAATGAGTTTATATAAATACAGATTGAGAAAACATAAGAGAAAAAATGTCAGCCAAAACAACTAAATTTTATTTTCTATGACCAAGTATAATAAAGTTTAATATTTCATTTATAAAATAAATTTTTCAGCCCCACTGATACTTCAAATCTGAAATAGAGCAAGCATCAGTTCCAAACACAAGTAGCATACAGCAAAAGAATCATTTCAGAACCTGAGGCATAGAAAGAACCAAATTCATTTACTAACCCTGAGGACAGAAAGTAGCAGATTTATTTATTAATCCTGCAGAGATGAGAATTCAGTGCAACCAAATTTTACTCTAGTATTCTTAAATTATATACTGGATTTCTATTTTTTACAGACTCTTTGTGCAGACTATTTAAAAAGATAGAAATGAAGGGTAAAACACAGTAGTGTTTACAGCAGGAGCAGAATGGGGCCCAGACCAAAGAGTCTGCTGTATAGTTCTACCAGGCACCTGATTGCCTTGTAAGGTAAGGGAGTTTAGGACAGCAGTTGCTACTGAGGGTAAGGTCCTCCTTCGTGTTGGGAGACCTGACAAATTTCTGCTGTGGGCCCAATGAGACACGTCATGTCTCTGGATAGATGTGCTGTACTAGGGCATTAAATATTCTATAAGTTCTTGTATTCATTATGGTACAATTTCCCAAGCACTTTATTCTGTCAAAGTTTTAGAACAATTGATATCATAGCATTTAATATGTAACAGCAAATGCAAAGTTTGCACTCGGTCTAATAACCCATAGCAACCCATAAGATTTTTTTATTTCAGTCTTCACTAAACCTACAGCAAAATCTGCACCAGTTATTACATTAGCACTAGTGATGGGCGATCCAACGGAGTTTCGCTTCACCGAATTTTTCGCAATTTTTTTTGAGAAATCAGCGAGACGTGAAAAATTAGCGAAACGATACTGCATTTCGTTTTGGATGTGGGCGTCTGTTTCTGAACGTGGGCAGTCCAAAAACTGATGCTCGCGTCAAAATCGAGACGCCGGCAAATTTCCATCAGGCAAAATTTTGTTGGCGTTTCGCGAAGTTATTCGCCTGCAGCAAATCGTGGGAATTCATAAAGGGAAGCAGGCTGACCTAAGCGTAGACTTTAAAGGGGTGGTTCACCTTTAAGTTAACTTTTGATATGTTACAGAACGGCTCACTCTAAAAAACTTTTCAGTTGGCCTCCATTTTTTTTTAGTTTTTTTATAGTTTTATTTAAATGTTTGCATTCTTCTTCTGACTTTATCCAGCTTTCAAATCTAAATTGTATTGTTATTGCTACTTTTATTTCTCATCTTTTTCTTCAGGTCATCTCCTATTCATATTCCAGTCTCTTAATTAAATCAATGCATGGTTGCTAGGGTAATGTGGAGCCTATCATTCAGATTTCTGAAATTGCAAATTGGAGAGTTGCTGAATAAATAGCTAATTAACAGAAAAACCACAAATACAGGTATAGGACCTGTTATCCAGAATGCTTGGAACCCAGGGTTTCCAGGATAAAGGATCTTCTAAATCTTCATACCTTAAGTCTACTAGAGAATTATGTAAACATTAAATAAACCCAACAGGCTGGTTTTGCTTTCAATAATGATTAATTATATATTAATTTGGATCAAGTACAAGGTATTGTTTTATTATTACAGAATTGTATAGCCCAAAATTCAATTAAAATTTAGCAGTTTTGGCCCTTACAAATCTTAGCCTATGGGGGACTTCACAGAACTTGTCCTAAAAAATCTAAGGATTTTGGTGAAATGGTTCCAATCGTTCGATCGAATCAAACGATTCGAACGATTTTTCATTCGATTGAATACAGCCATTTTCAAATGAAAACACCCAAATTTGATCGAAAATTACCCCCCCCCCCAAAAAAAAATTAGATGGTCGAATTTCGAAGTTTTTTCTCAAAATTCGACCATTAGTAAATCTGCACCTAAAAGTTTATTTAAAGGTGAACAACCCCTTTGCAGGATCTTTTTATTATGCTGTCTAAGATAACGGTGAGCAAACACCATACATCATCTGATCGACAGTGTATAGAATAGCGTATTTAGTAAGCTGTGTAATACTATTCAATGAAAAGTTTTCTTTGTAAATTTCAGGTGTAAGTAGCAGCAGAATAAAAAATAGCAATACTCCAGTGGGGAATTTTTTTTTAATGTAGTAATTTACTTGCCACCTAAATTATTCCCATTGACTGGAATGGCTTACGCCATAAATTTAACAACTTACATTTACACTGTTGATTGCACTGTTTTTATGGTGACAATTTTACACAGCATGATAAATAGTACCCTTAAACTGGGCTGCTGACTGTATGTTGAGAAAATGTGTAGTCATAATAGTACTTGCATCCAGTTTTGGCTAGATACAAGACACAAAAGCAAGTGTTTGTGTCTAGTCCATCACAAAGCAACTCCTGTGTATTAACTAGCCTCTCCTCTACAATGTACGAATCTAAGCCTATTTAACTTTCTATCTAATTAGTCTAGATACATATATCTAATAAAGGAGTGAAAATTATGGTATATATTTGTAATCATATTTTAAACAAATGTGTTAATGCAAGAAAATTTGTGCATTAATACGTCATTGTGCCTGAATCAAGTCGACAGACTGTGCAGCAGTGTGGTAGATTTTTAGAATGAATTAGTCATTTCAGTTAAACTAGATAGTTTAATTGATTTTCTTTTTAAACAGTGACTTTGACTTTTCATGCTTAGAAATGTCATCCAGATCAATGCTCGGAGCGTTCCTCTAATGCTGCACTGAAAAATATGATAATTCTGTGTGAACCATGTAGATTCATTGAATACAACTTGTCTAGAGGGAACCTATTATCCAGAATGCTTGGGGACCTGGGGTTTTCTGGAAAATGAATCTTTCTGTAATTTGGATCTAAAGTCATGTAAACATTAAAGGTATTCTGTCACATGAAAACATGTTTGTTTCAAAATGTGTCAGTAAATAGTGCTGCTGAAATATATTTTTCAAAATATCTTGAAATCAGACATGGGACTAGACATATTGTCAGCTTCCCAGGTGCCCCAGTCATATGACTTTCGCTCTGATAAACTTTAGTCACTCATTACTATTGCACCCCCCAGCAGCCCATCAGCAGAACAATGGAAATGTAACAGTACTTAGTTACATTGTGTAGGAGAAACAATAGCTTATCTGAAAGCAGTTCCATCATGTAGTGCTGGCTCTTTCTGAAAGCAGATGACCAGACCTGATATCTGATATTGAATATGATTACGTGATATGTCTGCCTACACACCAATATTGCAACTAACAAAAATACACTTGTTTTGTTACAATTGTATATGATAAATTGAATTTTTGCAGTCTAAACAATGTAATTTAGAAATAAAATCTACATCATAAAAATCATCACAGTATCCCTGTAAATAAACCCAATTGGCTGGTTTTACTTCCAATAAGGATTAATTATATCTTAGCTGGGATTATTATTACAGAGAAAAGGAAATTGATTTACAAAATTTGCATTATTTGGATATAATGGAGTCTATGGGAGATAGCCTTCTAGTTCCTTCTGGATAACAGGTGTCCAGATAATGGATACTATACCTGTATTATGTTTTGAGCTGTTATATCATTTAATATTTGTCTCAAGATGCCTTTTAGAATATGAAAAAATATAGGATGCATACCCTATCATTTGAACTTCTGGGAGCATTTTACTATGTTTCCGTTTCTTGTGTATTACAAAAGGTAGAAGGACACTCTTCTCTTCAAATCACAGTATGACATGCATCAATCACACTTTAAAGGAACAGTTCAGGGTAAAAATAAAAACTAGATAAATAGATAGGCAATAGATAGGCTGTGCAAAATAAAAAATGTTTCTAATATAGTTAGTTAGTCAAAAATTTAATGCATAAAGGCTGGAGTGACTGGATGTCTAATATAACAGAATACAACACAACATCCTGCTTTTCAGCTCTCTAAATCTGAGTTAGTCAGCGACTTGAAGGGGGGCCACATGGGACATAACTGTTCAGTGAGTTTGCAATTGATCCTCAGCATTCAGCTCAGATTCAAAAGCAACAGTTATGACCAATGTGGCCCTCCCTCAATTCACTGATTGGTTACTGCCTGGTAACCAGGGTAACCAGTCAGTGTAAACAAAGAGAGCTGAAAAGCAAGAAGTAGTGTTCTCTTCTGTTATGTTAGACTTATAGTCACTCCAGCCTTTATACATTACATTTTTGCCTAACTAACTATATTAGAAACATTTTTTATCTTGCACAGCCTATCTATTTACCCAGTTTTTATTTTTATACCAAACAATTCCTTTAAGCCAACTGGTCTTAGCATTGGTCTAGATTTATACTGAAAATGCTTAGAACTTCCAAGGAACTCTTCTTTCTTTCCCTTTACCTGTTGGATTAAATGAACAAACAATATTCTTTACAATATAAAACTCAGCTTATCCTCTGTCTGTTTGTAATGTATTGAAGAGGTTGTCTAAATTTGTGGGTATTGTATGGCTGGAGCAGTAATGGGGAGAAAGAAAGAAAGAAAGACATGTTCATGTCACATGCTTTTTTCATTTGGAACTTTATTTGTAGCACTTTATAAATACATTATTTATTACAAAAAAAAAGCATTTAATTTTCAGATAGGCGATAGAAAGCAGTGAAATGGAGAGAGAGAGAGAGACTCATGTTGTCACATGGGAAAGTCAACATTAAGATGCTACAAACTTCCTGCAGTCAGCCTCTTCCACAGAATTAAATACAAAAGGCAATTACATTAAGGAATAAAATATAGTTACAGAACATTTAATACAGCCTTCTCTTAGTGAAATAAAAATATTCCCAATTTAATTGTATGGTACGTTACAGTTTTATGATAGGTTTAATTGCTGCACTAATGCATTTTCTAATATCTTAGAAATGTGTAAAATGACTTGTTTGGGATGTTATTTTTATTACAGCTCTCATTTGTATCAGCTCACTTCCAAAAGAAGCTGTGATGTTTCTTTATGATAATTCCTTATAACAGAATCAGAGGCTGCCTACATGGTCTTTACTTCTTATAATCCCATGCTAATATCAGAAGCACGTCAGCACTTGGCATGTTTTAGATACATGATTGCAAACATACAGTACAAATAGATCTGAACTACTGTAAGCAAACTGAAAATTGCAGAGAGACTCTTGGTTAGAGGTTCCATTAAGGTACCTTGTAATAGGTGGTGCACTTGTCTTGCTACAGGACTTGCCGGATCCAGATCATTTTGATCAGGAAGCTCATATTATTTTTTCCCCTTTGATCTAATGATGAAAAGGAAGGGCCTGTGGACCAAGAGATACAGGTGGTCATTTAGGGGACATTGGGTTACATAAATCATACTCTCTGACTTCCAGTTTGCAGGAACAGCACTTCCTGTTTAATGGTAGCCAACAGGTGGAAAATGCAGTTATGGGCTGGGTAGCAGGTCCAAGTGGGTAAAAAGACACTTTACTGTTCACTCCTACCTCATGCATAAATAGAGAGAGTCTATCATCATGAAAATAAAAAGCTAGTCTTGCAACTAGAATTTGTTAAAGGGATCCTGTCATGGGAAAAACATTTTTTTACAAAATGCATCAGTTAATAGTGCTGTTCCAGAAGAATTCTGCACTGAAATCCATTTCTCAAAAATGCAAACAGATTTTTTTATATTTCATTTTGAAATCTGACATGGGGCTAGACATTTTGTCAATTTTCCAGCTGCCCCAAGTCATGTGACTTGTACTCTGATAAACTTCAATCTCTCTTTACTGCTGTACTGCAAGTTGGAGTGATATCACCCCCTCCCTTTCCCCCACCCAAAAGAACAATGAGAAGGTAACCAGATAAAAGCTCCCTAACACAAGATAACAGCTGCCTGGTAGATCTAAGAACAGCACTCAATAGTAAACCCATGTCCCACTGCGTACTATTCAGTTACATTGAGAAGAAAAAAAAACAGCCTGCCAGAAAACAGTTCCCTCCTAAAGTGCTGGCACAAGTCACATGACCAGGGCAGCTGGGAAATTGACAAAATGGCTAGCCCCATGTCAGATTTCAAAACTGTATATAAAAAAATATGTCTGCTCTTTTGAGAAATGGATTTCAGTGCAGAAGTCTACTGGAGCAGCACTATTAACTGATGTATTCCCATGACAGTTTCCCTTTAAACTTTGTGAACGGATTTCTGATTGGGGTATAAACATCTGTTCTTGGAATCTATACTTACTGTTAACATATAGTTTTCTATGTTTTTTCCCCTTTTTTATGTTATTTTATATTTGTATGTTTATACGCTCTTGTCATCTTTTTGTGATACTAAATATAACATTTAATACGTTTTGTCCTTGCTGCTCTAATGGACCCATTGCCTCAAAGAAAGTGTGCAACTGTGACTGTGCCTTAATCCTCTGCATGCTGAAAGAAAAAAGTTTGTCTGTTTAAATGCTAATTAACCATTAGCAAAAGGAGGTGCGTGTTTAAATGTAAATTAACCATTTAAGGGTAGGGACAGACAGGGAGATTCGGGGAGATTCTGTCGCCTGGCGTTTTTAGCAGGCGAAAATCTCCCCGAATTTCCTTCTCCCTGTCTGCCGCTAGTAAAAGGGACAAAGCGCCAGCGCCTGTGCACACGCTGCGCGGCGATTCCCGGAATCGCCCGAAGTTTCCTCACGAGGCGATTCCGGAAATCGCCGCGCAGCGTGTGCACAGGCGCTGGCGCTTTGTCCCTTTTACTAGTGGCAGACAGGGAGAAGGAAATTCGGGGAGATTGTCGCCTGCTAAAAACGCCAGGCGACAGAATCTCCCCGAATCTCCCCGAATCTCCCTGTCTGTCCCTACCCTTAGGGCTGGAGTATTTGCTTAATTAGTGGAAGATAATCCTTTGCAGCCCCTTTGATGGGTACATAGTGGCAACACATTTCTCTGGGTGTTAGTCTGGCTTGGGTTGTGAGTGCTTTAGTCTCTTAGCTATGCCACATCAATTGCCACATATATTAATGTTTGTATTTTTTTCAGTGATTTGATTTTTTTAGCGAAAAATCATAAATGTGAATAGTGGTTTAAAAAAACACACATTTTCAACATTTGTTAAGCAAAAAAACAGCAAAAAAACTCAAATCTAAAACGTCGATATCTAAAAGCTTGCAATGCAGAAGAAAATGGGAGATGCTCTAACTAAAACTATTTGAGGTATATGAGTTTTTTCTAAGATTTTATTCAATCAAAGTTTTTGTATTCAGATTGTTTAATAAATAAGGACAGATTCGATTTCTGTTTTTTTTTTAGATAGTAATTGAATTCAAAAATAAGCACCTGATTTGAGACCACTGTGAGCAACGACCAATGGGTTGGTGAGCAACATGTTGATCACTGCCACAAACTGACATTGCTATTGCCTGACAAAGCTTATACTAATCTAATCAAAATATCACCAGTGGTGTTGCCCACAGCAACCAATTACATCTTTGTTTTTGTTTTCCAGCTTTTAGGTGACTGTTCAAATCTAATTGCTGATTGGCTGCTATGGGAAACATCACCGGTGATATTTATCTCCAGTGTTAGCAGACATGCTCTTAAGCATCTGTGCAGTTTTTCAGACAATTATTGTCTTAGAAGCAACATATATATTGAAAAAGGTCCCAATGGGGGCCGAAACGTCGGTTGTGCATACACTTTTCTAATACAAGTTTCTTGCAAAGTCCCTTAGTGCTGTTCTCTTTTTTTGATTTACACATTCATTATACGTGCGAAGCAGCTAATTGGCAAGTGGTGCTGTCCAGTATATACTTTATATATATATATATATATATATATATATATATATGTGTGTACAGTATGTATGTATGTATGTATGTATGGCTTTTCAGACACTTGCAATGTTTATGGTTAAATATTGGGGGACCATTTTGGAAATTAAAGAACTAAATCCCCCCTAGTAACAACTGCCCCTTAACTACTTTTAATCATCCCCTCACCTCTCCCTCCCCACAGTATATATTAGACAGAAATCTGCCCCTGAAAAATCCTGAACCGAAAATGCAGAGCAGCGGAGTTTCCTGGTACTATCTTCTGCCCATTCAAATTCTTTCAGGTCACGAAGCCTGCAGAAGCATGTGCAGTTGATGTTGAAGCTGATTCCTTAATAGGCCCAACTAGACTACCGCAGGATTAGGGGCATAATTACTATGCTGTGTAAAGTAAACATTAAATTTATCAAGGTGTATGTAATTTTATGCCAATACAAATGCCAGATTTGCAGTGTTGGACTGGCCCACAGGGATACCAGGAAAACTCCCAGTGGGCCCAGGTGTCAGTGGGCCCTCTTGCTTCTAACAATTTGGCCTATTTCATGTTCATTCCCTATTTCTTAATGTGAAAAAAGAGGCTTAATAATGGAAGAATAGAGTATAGTAAGTAGATCTAAAAGAATAGGAAAATAAAGAGGAGGAGAAAATGAATAATAGTTTGGAAAGTTGGGCCCCTATGCTAAGGTTTTCTGGTGGGCCCCTGGCCTAAGGTTTTCTGGTGGGCCCCTGGCCTAAGGTTTTCTGGTGGGCCCCTGGCCTAAGGTTTTCTGGTGGGCCCCTGGACTAAGGTTTTCTGGTGGGCCCCTGGCCTAAGGTTTTCTGGTGGGCCCCTGGCATCCCAGTCAGACACTGCAGATTTGCCACCGTTATTTTACATTGCTTCCGGTGGAAGTCAGCCTGGTGATGTGTGGTGTATTATACTACTTCTGTTTTTTACACAGTATAATAAATATGCCCCTTATTGTCAGTGAAGATTTCGCTCATTACTGCTGGCCTGCACAAATTCTAATGCATAAAAATAAACTGGAATATAACTTGTAAATTTTGCATTAACACTATGCCTTCTGTTACTGCTGCAGCACCGGTGATACCAGGGTCGGGTGGGACACCAGGCCAGGCCAGGCCCCTTCTGCTGATATCCAGAATGTACTAAAAATTTATTTTCGGTGCAGCGCTGCTCGCACATGGCTCCGTGAGCAAGCGCGCACATCACAGTAGGGGGGCACTGGACACCAGCCCTGGTGGGCCCCGGCCCCCCAGTCCAACCCTGGGTGATACTAAATTCCCAGTTTAGTATAGTATAGTATAGTATAGAATTATCAGACATCATTTCAGGTTGTTTATTTGATATATGCGCATTAGTATAAGTCAAACTGATACTAAATTAAGTGTAAAAAAAAAATGCAAACAAAATGAACTGTACAAGCTGAGTGTATGGCCCATTGTTTGGCGATTTCTAAACATTACATTAACCTTGATTTCACCTTGAGAAGCTGATACTCATTAGTGACACAACATCAGCCGGCTATTCTTATTGTTTGTTAAAGCTTTGCTGTGCTACTAAACACATCTCTGCTATCAGAAGCCCCTGTTTGCTTATCTCCTAGTATCTGCTGCTAAATGATCCACAGAGCAACGCGCTACATGGCCTTTAAAGTTTAATGTCGAATTTCTGTTTACTAATGTTGGAGCTGAAGTCACTAAACGCCATTGTGCTTTCAATTATTCAGCATTATGTTCACAAATGCTTTTTTTTTATAGACACAACCATGGAATCCCCTAGTGTGCAAAGTCATATATTTAATCAGATGCTACTGATAATATTGAGATTCAGAACAATCATGTTTGGAGTGAAACTTGTTAATAATTTATGTTTTGCCTAGGAAGCCTTGGAATACATGCCAAAAAAAAAGAAATATGAAGTATCATAGGAGGCAGTGAAATTACGGGATATGAGCTGCATAAAAAGCAATGAAACTTCTTAATGATATTTGCAATGTTTTAATTTAATTAAATGACAATTAATTAAAATATAAAATAAAACACAAGCCTGTTAGGCAGCATTATATAATAATTAGGCATATGGTCTTCTGTATGTCAATTGTGTTTCTCAATGTTCCGGATGCTAAACTATCATCCTGATGAAGGCCACACTACTGCATAAACAAATGCAAATTTGTTCTTTAGATTTAAATAACTGTCTTGCTAAATTTATTCCACATTTTGGGTCTGAATCAGCACTGGATGGAGCAGCCAAATGCACAATAAAAACAATGTTTTCATGACTTATTTCTTAGTCAATGTAAAATGGTAAAGATGCTAAAGAGATGCCTTTAATCAAAATTAATAAACAGCCAAGGCCCCGGAGAATCTGAAAATGCTTTTATATATGATTGAAATAAAGATTATTTCATTATATTTGATATGGCTTTTATTTAATGGATAATATTTAGGTCACTACTTTAATCACATTAGGGTCAGTGGGGTCATAGCATTCTATGTATGCATATATTCTATTTGTCTGTAGTGGCATTCTTATATGCATGAGCTTAATGACATTTAACATAGAAATTTCAGTACCTGTGCCACATCTCTACAGGCAGTCCTTATTTAGGATGTTATGGGCAGGAGTTTGGCCTATATTTCCTCTATATAGTTCACACACTGAAGTCTATCGTATGAAGTGAATGAGTTGCAGTATCTTGATCAGCTTCCTGATGACTGAGGTTATGGGTCCTCAGTTGTGTTGTTCTGCAAAGTTGTACCTAGCATTGCTTTTACCAGTTCTTAAACATGGGATTTTTGCATATTTTCAAACTGTTGGAGAAGTATAATAGCATGTGCTACATGCTTGAAGGTAAGATGCAATGTTTTTTTTGCTAAGCACAATGGCGTCTGAATATTTTAGGAAACAGTTGCCCATAATCACATAGGAATATTAGCTGCAGCTTCCTCTTTTATTGAGTGTTGTTTAGAAATAGGTTTCTACATAATCTGTTATTTACAGAAAAGGTGCATAAACACTATACTAACTTCCAGAAATAAACAAGTACATACATGATTCCATTTAGAAATAACCGCTCACATTACTATTATATTGACTCATTAGAATAATTTCCCAACCTCCTATGTGGTGCACAGATTCTCTTGGAAAATTGACTTTTTTCACTTTACAACACTTTTTTCAGTTCAATTGGTTCCAGATAGTACACCAGAAATAAAGACTTTTTCCTATTACTTTCTATTTTCTATGTTCTACTTTTGTATTTCTTTTCTAAAATTAAAGTGTAACGTTCCATTTTTCATTTACTTATTTACATTTTCTGAAGCAGCTCGACTGGGGGTCACCGACAATGTAAAATGTTCTAAATTGATACATTTGTTGATACATTTCTTGTCTTTGGTTGTGCTGAGCAGAATCCATGAGTTTCATTGAAGGTAGCTGCTAGAACAGATACAATAATTGATAATATTCCACAGATGCTACTGAGAAATGTATGAAACAAACTGTTTGAATCTGAATCTGCATCTGCACCTGAGCTGCTAGACTGAAAATTCCAGTGACATGGACATTATGCTTTAAACTTCTCAACTGAACATAGTGTTTGGAAGGTGTACACCCCCATTAAGTCATAGAAGCCATGACTTCACAATAGAACAAGGTGAAGGAGGTGTTGGACGGGTGTAATTAAAAAAAAACATACCTGCATAATTTTGGAAGATTGGATAGTGTTTATGCACTTTTGAGACATTGAAACCTTTTGTGTCTCATTTTATAATCCCACGTGGACACATTCATTTATCAGTGGCATGGATAATGGTCTGTTTGATACAATTCATGACTTTGTAAAAAGGCTTGCTTGTAAGATTAATATAAGATTTTTCAGCAAGGCATTAAAAAGATTTCACATACTTAAGAACAATTACCTATACTAAAGCACATACTGTATATTATATATATATAAGGAGATATTAAAGCAGGGCTTTTTGGAGCTTGTAGGAGCTACTCAAAGAAAAAGAAGAGCTGCAGAAGAAAAAGCTTACTGCTTGAGAACTTTTTTTGTGTGCGCTCAAAGATAAAGATAAAAAAAGAATGCACATCTTTAAGTTGCGGTCCTTGGAGTCTTTGGTGTGTGCTAACATAACTCAGCATTTGCAGGTTGTGTTTCATGATCACACACCCAGTAACACACAGACAAAATACACATACAAAACACATACCCAACGAATACATTTTTTTGCTTTGTATTTCACTTTAAATTCAGTTGTAGTTGCAATGTATTTTCTCTTAAATAATGTGAGAGGCTATTTCTCTGTTATCATAATGACACACTTACATGCATAGTGAATTTGACAGATTTTACATGAATTATTAAAATACAGATTGGCCTGTAGTGAGACTGGGCATTTTAATATGACAATATCATTAAAATCAAATTTGCCCTTCAGAAATACTTCACTGTGACCCATTAAAATGCAGTTTGGTCCAGTTCAGTAGGAATGATCATTTTAACATGACACTGTGATTATCATGGAAATTAATTGCATAGTGAATCAATAAAGTAAAATGGACACATCGTTTCATAATTTCTACTTTATTCTTTTACGTACAGGTATTTTTTATTGAACAAAAAATATTGACATGACAAAATGAGAGAGAATTTTATGTTGGTAGGAAGGATGGGAATAGCCAGGATTTTTCTCAGTCCAAACCTCCTTTGAGTCAACACATTCTTGAGGCCTTCCTCTTAGCTCAAGGATAAAGATGAAACCACTTTTGTATCATCTGTCCTAAATGGATTTTTATGACTGGTCATTCTGTAGTATCTAGGAGAGCAAATAGGCTTTCTATAGAAATCTCACAGGCGAAGGCCTTATTCATTAAAACCTGAGGAATTCAATGAAAAAAGTCCCACTATTTAATCGGATTGGGAACAAAACATAAAAAAAATAGAGAGAAAATCCCAATTGAATCTGAGTTTTTTCCCAAATTGATCTACTTTTCAAACTTTGTCCCTGAAAAGCCATCATTTTTTGTATTTTTGTCTGAAAAGTCAAAATAAGCAGATTTTCTGGCTAATTCCAGTGCAGTTCACAGAAACTTCCAAATAGGATAAGGACCTCTCCCACTGATTTACACATGAAGCCATCTGGATTTGTGTGTTAAATGTGTCATGACTCTGATGAAGTCAGAGTCTGAAGTATTAACTGAAGAAACTGTGTTATCTAAAGTAATTTTAACTCATTGAATGCATTTAACCTTTTCATTAGGATACCAAATTGTTCGCAATGGTGAACGCTTTAATTCAATGGGATGCAGTGACACAATTTTCTGTGTTAAATAAGACAAGTGTGAAGTCTGAGCTAAGTTATTCTGTGTCAAACACACAATCCAAAGTGTTTCATCTTTATATACAACCTTGATATGTCTGAGATGCCGGATTTTCAGATTCTGATTTTTTCCATCCTCGGGGTATTATAAATCTTGAAAAATTTTAGTTTTTTTTTCACAAAAAATTCTTATTTCACAGTTAAAAAAAAAAAAAAGAGGTTTTTGGCATTTGGGCTTTAATAAGTGACCCCCTGAATGATCTTTAGTGCAGTCAAAGCCCTGGGCTAAAGACCACTTCCATAATCAACAAGTCTTGATCTTACAAGACAGAGACAAAATGTAATATGCTAAATGTAATATACAAAAATAATATGCTAAATATTTACTGGAACTTTGAATAGTCAAGATTTATTAAAGAAGAAAACTGTGAAAAATTGCTAGAACTTGCGAGGTTGTATAGAAAGCAATGACATGTTTGAGTATCCCTAAATTCTATGCAATGGGAGGAATTGGCCCAGGAGTATTGTAACCTATATCTTGCTTATTTCAGCTCTGGCAGGAATTCTGCTATCATTACACTGCATTACATCAAAGTGCCTGTAAATTCCATAATTTCTACTGTTCACTATTAATAAACCAGTTATTTTGCTGCAACAAAATATATTTGTGACTGGATTCTTTGCTACACGGAACTACACAGGGTACCGGGAGTTGCTCAGGTACATGTGGGTCATCATATTCTTTTAACAACTTTATTCATTATTTTAATTTATTATATGTTTTTAGCCTCATTGGAAATGAATGGAAAATTGTGAGCCTGCAAACAAATGCATTGAGAATATTCTGAAGCATATTTTCAAAAAATTTTTATAAATAAGAGCCACTAATTCTACTAAAACATATACATTATTAGTGAGTTATATAGCTCTAAAATATCCAAAAGATGACTGTTTCAATCATACACCTAATATGGAATCCCACACAATTATGGGATGGCCATCTTCCATAGAATAGTTTTTTAGAAACTAATTCTGGGGTTCATTGAATAGGTGGAAGAAGAACAAGAGCACAAGAGTGCATCATTTAGTTCTTATTCAGACAGCAGTTCCTCCATTGCTCTGGCTATGCATCGTAACTCACACTGGATAGAAAATATGGAGGAGCACACAGCGTAATGTTGGAGGCTGGTCCTGTTCTTAGCTTGGGCTTGTGACCTAGGACAATAGAATATATCTATTGTCTTCATTTTGCTACCTTGGTCATTTTTAATAACACGTAGCCACTTCAATCAATTTCACCAATATCACTTATAAATACATACATATGACCTTTATATATCCATTGAATATACATTGATAGAAGGAAGTAACACTAGAGAAAATTTGCAAAGAAATCAACTCTGACGAAAGTACGCTAATGTCTTTTTGTGGAGACATAATTGCATATTTTGATGAATAGCTGTATTCGTCAAGAAATAACATCTGACGTTTGCACAGTATGGCTTCTGAAGCCAAGTAAGTAAATTAACTTTATAGCATTTTAATTTATATTTTGTTCTTGTTTTGGACCAATTGGATACATTACAAATAATCCAAGTGCATTATTTTGTTCTTTAATTGCCTTTTGTGTTTCAAAACTTGCATTTATGTCAAATATAGGAATAAATATGCTTGTGAAGTTCATAGTGGAAAGCTATAGTTTTACATTTTTTTACTTTTGGATCTATGGTTTCATTACTATGGACATTTTTTTCACCTTGATACATTTTCTCCATATCCTATGGAGTATTTCATGTCTGTGCAGCTCTGTTGTACTGTGTTTAGAGTTAGTGTTTTCATTACCAAAAAAAAAGCAGTGTTTCTGGTCTGTATATTTAGTTGTTTAATATTTCTCTAGCTAAATGAAATGTAGTCTCTGAACAAAACCTAAATACAACATGGACAAAAACACTTTTATTTACTGTAGTTTTCAATTTGTATTTTCTTCTGACAGGAATCAAGAATCAGTCCTTATAATCTGTAGTGCTTTGCAAAGACAATGGTCAATTTTCAAGCCATGCAGCACAGATTCCTCGTTCATTTACTTGCTCTGACTGCTGCAGAGAGGAATCTCTGCAACTGTGTTTATAAGAAACCTTACTGTATCCAGTGAAACTCTCCCTTCATTTACTTGCTCTGACAGCTGCAGATATGAATCTCAGCTGTTCTACAAGGAAACAAACAAAGCTGTTCAAGTTCTGGGAGGCTCCTCTCCCTGTTGTTTGAAAGTATGATCATTTCTCTGCAGAGGAATTAGGGACCATCTGAAGTTTCCTCTCTACAGCAATCAGAGCAAGTAAATGAAGGGAGAATTTTACTGCATACAGTAAGGTTTCTTATAAAAAAAAACAGTAGACAATTTTTAGTTAAAGTATAGTGGAGATATAGTGAAGTTTATTTTTCATAAAAGTAAAAATGGGATTTTATTTATTTGCCTTTACATCCCCTTTAAAGAAAAGGGGACTTCTAATAGGAGAAGGCATAGAGAATAAAGTGAGGTAAAAGAAGCATGCTTGATTGAAAAAAATTGAATTTAAGAAAAAGTAAGAAATAAGTGATTAAGGATCAATTAAAGGGATAAATGGAAAGTAGAGGGGGAAAGTAAATAGGAGATATCTATAATGAGAGCATGGAAAAGTAGAGGGAAAAACAGATAGGGGGAGGATATGAAATAGAAAAAAGCAGTAGCTAAAGGAGACATATACCCCCTTGTTTAAGATGAGGTAATTGAATAGGTTTTATGCTAAACATCATTTTAGTTTATTATTACTTTAATCACAAAACAATATGGTTGAGCTAAACAGGGAAACAGGTAAATTGCATCCTTGCGAGGTAGAGAATTAGTATATGCACCACCCTCCATCACCATCTGCTGTGTAAGCTGGAGCTCCTTATACAGAGGGAATATTTGTGTAATGATTTTAATTTAATTATCTACCTTACAAGAACCAAATATGGAGTAGCTACAATTTCCCTATTTGCCCTTTTTAGCTCAAGAAATAATAATGAGCCATACATTTTTATGATTAAAACAAAAGGCTAAAATAATGTTCAGGGCAAGCCTGTTCTTTGCACTCATTTTAAATAAAGGAGTATATTGTCCCTTAAAGAAAAGGGGAATAAGAAGGGGTGAAGGTAATAAGTAATATATTATGTAGTGCATATAGAATGGAGAGAATGGTGAGCAAATAGGAGTGGACTGAGAAAACATGAGAAAATGAGTATCAGCATTTGCTTGCTATCAAATAACTTGTTCTTTGTCATTAGGTCATTGTGATGTGTTCTGGTCCATTTAACACACTCCTAACACAGCAGTTGGTACAAAACTCATTACAATACAGCCACCATTTAAAACACCTGCTTCATTTGTTCTTAAGTACTTGTTAAAACAGATAGTAGGAAACCCACACAGATATTGATGTTAGGAAACCCACCATCTCCATCCAGATGATGCCCAGGAACCTAGCAAAGCAAGGCTACAATGCTAACCACTTCATCCCCATGCTTCCCATTAGAAATCATTGCATTGTCTTAATATGAACAAAAGTTTGCTGTAGATCTTGCCTATATGTGATGAATGGGGAAATAATTTTTAGTTTACATTGAGCAGAAGCTTACTGCATAGTGTTTATGAACTCTAAGCATCCCTACATTAATAGAGTGCTTCATATGAATACTTATAGTCTTGATACAGGGATTGGTATAATTGCCACTTTCAGTTGAGAAAGAGTTTGTTTTTCTCCTGAGAAAACAGACATAACCTCAACAGAGGGCGCAGTACATGTGATCCATTTGGATTTTACCAAAGCGTTTGATACATTGCTCCTCAAATAACTTCTTTCTAAACTAAGGGCTTAATGAAGTTGTTTGCACATAGATGGTAAACAGGCTACAGGATTGGGTACAGAGGGTGGTTGTTAAAGGGCAAGGAAAGTCTAAAATAGAATAAGGCTAGAAATACTGTATTTTGTATACTAAACATAACCATGAACTTACTGCACCACAAGCCTAATCAAACAAATGATTTATGCTTTCAAAGTTGGCCACATGGGGCTCTCATCTTGTAACTTTGTTATACATCTTTGCAAGACTAGACTACATACACATGCTCAGTGTGGTCTGGGCTTCTTAGGGATCGTCATAAATGATAAAAAAACAAAGCTGCTTGAGTTCTGCATGGCTGGTAAGTAAGGCAGGGGCTTAGGGACCGTCTGACACTCTTAAGGGGAATGTGATAACCATGTATAAATATATAAAGGGATGGTGCAATAACTTATCTAATGCTTTATTTACCAGTAGGTCCTTCCAGATGGCACCAATTCCGATTAGATGGATGGAGGTTCTTTCTAAATATTCAGAAAGAATTGTTTACAGTGAAAGCTGTGAAGATGTGGAATTGTCTCCCTAAATCAGTTATACTGGCTCATACAAAGAAGGGGCTAGATGGGTTTTTAGCAAATGAAGGAATACAGGGTTATGGAAGATAGCTCATAGTACAAGTTGATCCAGGGACTAATCCGGTTGTCATCTTGTAGTCAGTAAGGAATTTTTCCCCTTCTGAGGCAAATTGGAGAGGCTTCAAATGCATTTTTTGCCTTCATCTGGATCAACTAGAACTTAAGCAGGTTAGATATATACAGTGTAGACTTAAAAGGTTGAACCTGATGGACGAGTGTCCAAATTTACCATGTTTGTTACTAGGTTTTGGTATAACTAGGCTAGGTAGCAATTATATTTGTGAATGATGAAATATGAGGATGTGGATTTTTTTACAATCAGAACTCTTTTACTGTAATTTAAAAAAGTAGGGCCTTAATTCCCCTACTATATATTAATGGTACAATAATGGGAGGGAGCTCATGGGTCTTCCTCTTGGACTGCACCGGGTGCTATGGATGTATGTGCTTGGAATCCTGGATCATAAAGCTCCAGTAATATGATTGTGCCATAAGGAAACCAACCTCTTAGTGTAGTTGGGGAAAGAGACCCTGTGAATACGGGGTAGACAGTTATTAGTGGCTAATAAAAGATTTAAGTTAGTTAGAAATAACAGTTTGTGCTCCACATGATCAAGTAACATTCACCATATGTAGAGAATGCTTTTAAGCACCATTTTAGTTTACTGGTATCCAGTACCTGTGATATAAGTTGTACTCAGGATGAACCTTTACTCTATGCTTAGGAGCCTCTTACATCCAGTCTTTTCATCAAGTGCTACAATGTGATAAGTTACAATTCAATACCATCCAACCATAGTTGCAGGTGCAATTAATAATGTGTTGCTGTAGTTATACTAAAGCTAATTACATATCAACAATTTATACAGCAATTGTTTTGCTGATTTCTCAGCATGCATCATTAGGACTGATTTTTTTAAATGCAATTTTTATTACATTTGATTATAAAACTAAATACCTATTGAATTCAGGCTTTAAGAATTTGAACTGTTTTGCATTCAATTAGGTTCTATTTCTCCTGTGATTTGAAAGTACTGTTCTTTATGAATAGATTCTGATTGGCACATTATTTTGTTACACACCACTGAACAAACTTTGTATGGAATTGATCCTGCTACTTTGTTGTAAAGAACAGAATAGACGATAATTCTTTACAGGGAGTTTTGTTTATTAGACTTCCTCTGTCCCCGCTCATTCCCCTGCCCCTAGGAATTAAGCAGAGTAGCAGCAGACATGTGAAACCTGTGTGTTCTCAATAATTCAGTGGCTTTGAATTCCAAAATACACCATGTATCGTACTTTGAGATTCAATAATTTACTGCTGGTATTTTTTGATCTATAAAATTCAGAAATTTTCATGAAACTATACATATCTAGTATTGGCATGTTCAAGACACTTCAGGCTTTTCAAATCAGTTGATTTTTTCTTCATAAAATCAAATTTCTGGTATAAATACCAATATTGAGAAAAATGGCAACTTTTAAAAAAAGATTTTTACTTAGAGCTCTGAATTTGTTCCAGAAGTGAAAATACACAAAAAGTAGGCATATTTAGAAAGCTTGGGTTCTCAAAAAAAACAAAAAACAATGTATAGTAAACTAAATATCCCCCTCCGCAGAAAATGCCCCTCAAACGAGAGAGCACAAAATATTCAAAAAACCTCTTGCACTGAGTGCAAATGAAATGCAAAATTCTACTGGCACTTAAAGGGTTAATAACTCCAGCGAGAGCTACTTGAGTGTATGATACCTGAGGAGCATCAATGAATTTCAGCTGTAAATGTATTTTAGTAATATTCAATATAAAATGATTAAAACTGACCCCTCCATAATTATGAATGATGCTGTACACAGCAGCAGCGACAAAATCGTGAGAAGTGTCATGGAAATTTTGTGTGAACCTCTACATAAAAGTGAGAGTAGCCGTACTACATACAAAGTAACAATCAAAATTGCTAAAAAGTAAAAGTCAAATTGCTAAATGCAATTATTTGTTGCTGTTTGGCAGTGTACTAATAAATACTCAAGTCTGGAGACAGTCTAACAATGAGAGTCACTTATAAAGCTCTGAAGCATGGTCTGGTACCCATTCTTTTATTTTTTCTTTCAGTCTTATTAAGACCCAGTTTTTATTATAGCACTAAATAATACATGCATATGCTACAGTACAACACGAATTCGATGCTTTTAACTTCTCACCTTTACTTTTGAAGTCTAAAATGTATTAACTAACCATAGTGTGGGGTTACAGAAAGATTACAGTTTTGTATGTTTCATAAAAGCTGCCATTTCAGGGCCAAAGTAGGCTGGGTACTTAAACTCCACTTGTTGTGAGCTGTAGGATTTGTGTTACAGTTAGCAGCTGGCGATCCAAAAGAATCGAGAGAATCTTCCGTCATCATGCTGTTTCTGTCTTCGTTGCTTGTCTGATTGCAAAAACTGTAATCAATAAGTGGCAGGCTGTGAGAGACACTACTACACGGTCCCTACTGCGAGGATGAGCGTGCGTTCTGTTCAGAGACAGAGGACAAGAATCAGCTGCTGAGAATCAATAGCAGCTCTGATCGTGTATATTGGATGCAGAGAGACTCTTAAAGTGTTTACAGTTTTCAGCACATGGCAGGATGAAAATTAAGCTGGTTGTCAAGAATATCTGTGACCACAAAGCCTGTGAAAAGTACAATTCTTTTTTAAAAGCTATAGGGAATAGGTTCTTGCTTTATGTTTTAAAATGCTATCCATTGGCTTCCTGCTTGAAGGCAAAGGCAGATGTTTTGCTAGTGTGTACATACTGAGAAGATCTCTTGTGATTGGCTGGATATACATGTTGCGTTGTCAGAAGTCAGAAACCTTTTCCTACTATTATTTAGGGAACAGTCTACTGGAGACCTCATATTAATGACTACTGGCTGCAGGGTCAAATGTACACCTATATACATAATACCAAGTACTCAAAGATATTTTAGTAAAAGCAGAAAATGTTACTATTACCAGAAAAACCACAACATAGTTGCATAGTACAGTAATTAAAGTTGAAAATGTATTAAGACATAGGTACTATTTTACCCAAGTATATCCTATCTACTGTACATGTAAAACATTATCTATCTTCTGTAGACATTGTTGGTTAGTTTAAGTTTTTACCATTTATAGGGGACTTAACAGGCAGTGTGGTGTAAGTAGAGGTGCACAGTCCAGGTGCTGGAATTGTGCTTTATAGACTGATATGGAGTGCACTGATAGGTGAGTGCTCTATGAGAAAACATTGTAAGGGCATTCCTGATTCTTACTGTTATTCTCCGTGCTTGAACTATTGAGAGGGGCTGTAGTGGTTTGTATGAAACATTACAGAAGTTCAGTCCAGGTAGAATTTGTAGATGGCATCAGATTGGTTGAAGGGTACAAATACTCTAATTCTTTCCATTTCCTTCTTTCCTTGACTAATATGATTATACAGTTTATAAAATGAACATAGTACAGGTATGGGATCCGTTATCTGGAAACTCATTATCCAGAAAGCTCTGAATTACAAAAAGGCTGTCTGCCATTGACTAGATTTTATCAAAATAATCCAATGTTTTAAAAATGATTTCCCTTTTCTCTGTAATAATAAAACAGAACATTGTACTTGATCCAAACTGAGATATGCTTAATCCTGATTAGAAGCAAAACCAGCCTATTGGATTTATTTAATGTTTACTTGATATTCTAGTAGACTGAAGGTATGAATATCCAAATTAAGATCCGTTATCCAGAAACCACCAGGTCCTATGCATTCTAGCAAGCAGAGCTTAGACTGAGCAAATTGTGGTTTAATCAATAATTGCTCTAGCCAGAGGCACACTAGTCTTGTTTTGCAACATTTGGAGGGACACTATACACATGGAGGAGCATGTCATTTTTATATTTATATTTTTATATTTTTCAATATCATTTGTCAGATAGTAGCCCTCCATCTGTCCCCAATTAACTACCTCCAGCCAAGTGCACATGCAGTCATGTCATTAGCCAACAGCACATATGAGAAACTGACAGTCTAAGGACAGTGGCCGACAGGGAGATTTGTCACCTGCAATTATTTATGCACAACACTGGCAATAAATTTCCCGAAAATGCATCTCCATTGGAAAAAAAAATAAAATCACTGGTTATAAAAGCAACAGATCGTGATTTTGTCCTGGAGGCAGCTTTTGAAGAACGAAGGGATGTGTTGCTTTAACTGCCAGCGATTTCAGTTATTTCCAATGGAGACGCATTTTCGGGAGATTTGTCACCTTGCAGGCATGCATTTTTACAAATCTGCATGTCTGCCACTTCCTTGACTGTCCCTGATAAACTAACTACTTTCTGGCAATGGTGCAGGCAGTTTTTGTTCTGCAATATGTGGGAGCCACCTCTCACATATAGGAACATGTTGTTATCCAGTAGCATATATCAGAAGGTGGCCCTAAAGCTGTCCTAGATGAACTACTTTTAATCAATCACATAGGCAGTTCTTGTTCTGCAACAGCTGGGGGTCCACTTGCTTCCTTGGACTGGTATGTTTTTCTCATCATAAAAGAAAATGTAATTTATACAACAGCATATATCAGAAGGTGGCCCTCCAGCTGTCTCTGATGGACTACCAGAAAGCAAGTGTTTAGGATGGTCTGATAAATGTTATTGGATAACGAGTAGAAAGAATGTTCCTATATAATTCTGAGTTTTTGGATAATGGATTTCTAGGTATGGGATCCCATAACTGTATGTAATATACACAAATGTAAAATGTTTTGCATAATGTTGCCTATCTGCCATTACCAAACACATTAACAAAGGGATGATTTGGTTTAACACTGAAGGTTGTTTTCACAGTGACTGTTGCTATGGCAGTGGAATGTAAAGTAATGAAGCAGAAATCCACTAGCAGCAAGAATGTCTGTGTATGAATACAGTTAACAACGTATTGTTGCCTTCTTTGTCCCTGATTAGATTTATATGTTTTGCACATCACCATTGTTGTTTTGCAAATTCAGATACCATTTGCTCAAGACATCATCAAGAAAGCAACATTCAAAAATAAATTGACTTCATCAAGCTTTTAATATAGTTTCCAATACTTTAGGCATATGGTTTGGTATTTTAACCCAGAAGTCTAGCCATAGTGTATCTGATAGATAGATATGATGATGGGGAGATAGCTATAGATTTGGGGGGGCATTCGATTGATTGCATACTGTCTTCATACTATGCATATATATGTATAGCAATATGTATAGCATAAATCTACATTAATAACAATTTTGTAATGTTTAAATACATTTCAGTAAGAAAGGGGTACATTCTCCCTTAAACAAAATAAATAAATATACTTATTACCTTGAGCTTCTTGCATGAAATGTAACCCAATGATTTACTAATGATCTGCTCTTCCCAACACTAGTAAGTGAAAGGGTACTATTTATCTTTTCAAGGTAATGAGCTATTTACAGCAATGCCTTTTAAAGCACGGGAAGATTTAAATGCCATTTTGCAAACAATAATTTCCATGACACTACAGTTTGGAAATGTTATTCCTATTACAATATTACAGAAAACATCTAATACATTATATATTGTACAACTCTTTCAATGCACTGACATGTTCTATCTTAGCATTGTTAAATGATACCTTTATATAGCAGGGCGAGAAATAAAACGTAACCAAGACCATAAGCGTTTTTTTTAATAGTTGCATAAAGACTTGCAGCAAGTGATTGATTTTAATCCTAAAATACTATATGATGCTAGTTCCTTTATGATGATTATCAGCAATAGTACAATCTAATTCGATTTTACTGCCACTTCAGAAATTCTTATACTTAGGGAAACAATAAAAACATATATATAACTATTACACAATGACTGCTTGTAAGTAAATTCTACTTACATAATACATTATATTTGATATATCTCAAAGGAATTATGTTAACAGGATACTAGCAGTGAAGAAATGCTATCATTTGTGCCTTTAGATTCTTGGCTGTATCAATATGCTGTAATGCCGATTAAACTACTTGGAATGCAATAATTCCAAACACTGTATTAGTGTATTTCTATTAACAGAGTTAGTTAAAATTACGTTTGCACCACTAGCTCTTCAAAATATGCTTCCCAAGCTTAATAACATATACAAGAATATTTGCTTATGAGACTTCATAGCTTTATCAACAGACTAACATCACTATTAGTAATCATCACTGGGAGGATTTTTTCAAATAAAAAAAACTACATTAGTTGGCAATTAAATTACTATTTTATTATTATTTTGACAATACGTTAAGGCTAAACTGATTACACTACTAGTTCAAGGGTTAAAAATATATTCACTCTCTCTTGCATTTTCTCTTTAAACAATATAGGTTTTTGGTATAGAAAAGGGGCAGCAAATATATGATTGACGGCTGAGACTTTGAAACATGTTTATAACATAATCATATATTTGCTGCTCCTTCTCTAAACCTTAGGCATAGAGGTAGGGCAAGCAATGACTTTCCATTTAGCACTTCCTAAATTTCATTGCACTTCACTTGCATGGGCATCAGGTGTGCAATACGAAGATTTTGGATTGATGCAAAGCTTGCCATAACAACAGTGTCCACTGAACAGTGCCTGTCTCTTTGCTTTGATTGCGAATTCCAAGACTAAAAGAAACAAGATTAAACCAATTTCAGTGTAAGTGAAGTTTGTTTTGCTTGACCAATATTATAGGATATTTGATTTGGATATGAAAATATTTCTTAGGGGGACAGGTTCCTTTTAAATTGACACAGATGAATGCAAGCTGGTGTCTTGTACTTTGTTCCACATCATTTATGAAAGATGATGACCCTTTCAATTTCAATAGCTAGGACAGGAATAAAGGTGCACCACTCATAGTCTATATAACTATTATGCCTACTCTCTTTATGAAAACTAGACTGTCCACTATATTGCTGACAGAAAGTCTGCAAAATTCTAACAAAACACTAGGGGGCAAATTTACTATTATTCCCCAAAAATAATTTGTTTCTATTCAATATTCGATTAGCATTCGATTTTCGAATGTTAATCGAATAGTTCTAGGCTACCTTTTATTCGATATTCGATCATTCGACGATCGAATACAAATCTATTCGATCAGTCGAATAAATCATTTGACTGAACAAATTAATCATTTGATCATTCGAATGATTTGTACATTTCGAACGATCGAACACTTCGATCGTATGAATCCTATTCGATTAGGACTTAGTCTCAGAAGCCTATGGGAGTGCTTCCCAAACGAAGAAATCCTAAGTTCGAAATTCGATAGAATTCGATCGAACTTCGAATCCTTCACGTGAATTTAGTAAATCGGCCCCTAGGTGAAAAATATGAACAGTGTATGTTGATGAATGAGGCTTGCTTGTAGAACTAAACACTTTCCAACTGTATCTGTTATTTATATTTCTCCATCTATCTACACATTAATGCAAACACATCACACTTTTCAGGTTACACGTGGAAAAATCCGATATTCAAAGTAAATTTTTGAAAGCTTTGACCATCGAATAGGCTACTTAGACCATTCCATTCGGATGGTCGAATATTAAAATCCTTTGACTTCGAAATACTGTCTCTTTAAAAAAAACTTTGATTTTTTTTTTTTTACTTCGCCAAATAAAAGCTGCAAATTGGTTTTATTTTATCGAAGAACAATCGCTGTGCGTTAAAATCCTTCGAAGGGTTTTATCGTTCCATCAAACGATTGTTCTTCGATCGAACAAATGACAAATTTGGTAAAAAATACTTTGACTTAGGATTTTGATTGAAGGATTTTAATTTGAAGGTTGAATTTTGAAGTATTTTCTACTTCGAAATTCGACCCTTGATAAATATGCCCCTGGGTATCAAGGTATTGCATCCTGTATATTTACAGGTGATAAAATGGCTTCATTTATGTTATAATAAAAGATGCTCTGTAATTAATATGTTCAGGTACAGTGAGAGCAGTCTTGTGGTTCGTATTATAAAAGCACTGATAAACAAATGCAGGAGCACAATTTTATGGGCATCAGACAACACCATAAACAATGATGGTTCTCCTGCCTATATTACACACAATAAATGGAAAAAATCCTATTTTCTTTCCTGTTTTACACTCCCTAACCTATGATTTTATGAGAGTGACAGTTTGTACCCATGAGACCTTTTAAAATAAATACCTTCAAAAAGATGAGGGCGAGCCAGCTTATTTTACTTGTATTTAAGGGACGTGTTCCATTTACACTCTGTGTTTTATTGTTAAAGAAGAAATGAGACTGTCTTATTACTCCTTTGGGCTAGAGCATAAAAAATAACAGTTTTTCACTTTGTTCAGCCTTCATTTTCAATTTTATATGTATTTTTTTTCCAACTCAGACTCTTTTTATATGCGATGAAACCAAATAACACTTGAGCTAAATTAATCCCAGCATCTGCTATAGAACTATGCAGGTCAATGTTTATTTCATAGGCTGTACAGCAGATCCTTTTGCATACAGGATGCACAGAAAGGGAACATTTGTTGAAATAATGACAAGTTCTGTTTCTTATACATCTCACCTTTTTTAAAGGAGAACTAAACCCTAAAAAATAATATGGCTAAAAATACCATATTATATATACTTCACTTATTGCACCAGCCTAAAGTTTCAGCTTCTCAATAGCAGCAATGATCCAGGACTTCAAACTTGTCACAGGGGGCACCATCCATCTTGGAAAGTGTCTGTGACACTCACATGCTCAGTGAGCTTTAGGGGTTTTCACAAATCATCATGCAGAAAATGAGGTTGGCCTGTAATATAAGATGATGCTACAGGGCTGGTTATTAAATTCTGATGCTAGTTGCACTGGTTTCTGTGCCAGTGTGTAATAATGATCTGTATTAATTACTAATCAGCATTATATTGTGACATTTATAATCTATGTATGCTTTATATTTTGAGTTGGTCCCTAAGCTCAGTAAGTGACAGCAGCACAGAGCATGTGCAGTGAATCAGCAGAAAAGAAGATGGGGAGCTACTGAGGCATCTTCAGAGACACAGATATTTACTGCTAAAGGGTTTTGGTTGCTTTGGGCTGGTACAGAAACCCAAAACATAATGTACAACATATATAGTCTACTTCTTTAGTTAAGCTTAAGTTCTCCTTTAAAGGTGTTGTGTAGTCGTTTTGTGAGAATTGCATTCTCTAATTGAGATCTCATTCATGGCTGTGGGAGAAATATTGCATATTTAAAAAATGGATTAAACAAAAAGAGCACACCAGAAGAAAATAGGATGGAGACTGGTAATAATTATTTTAATAATTTTTTAGGCATCATATGGTCTTGGACCAGAATGTAACTTGTGTTCAGTGATTGAATCCAAGTAGAGGATTACTGATCTTGCCTAAACCATAGGTTCCTCTGTGTTATAAGATGTAAGCATTTAGGTAGCTGGGATCCGTTTTCTGTGGGTAACACAGCCCTCTGCACAAGCACCACTCATGAAAGTGTAGTCTCTTTTGGCAGTTTATTGTCACTTGCAGCAAAACAAACAAAACAAACAATTCAAAATAAAATCCTTGCCACTTAATGGGCTTCTAACTAACACAGGTCAGTTTCCTAACTTACCAGGAGGTGGCCTACAGCCTGTCTCCCCAAAACATAGAACATTCAAGAAAACACAAAATCCCAAACCTTGTGGTGATTTCAATCCCCTCAGTGAGATTATACAGGTAGTTTTTCTGTGTCCTTTCCTCAGGATGGAGCTCATACTTACTCTCAGAGACTCCTCTCTCTAGCAGCTAGCAGATTTAGCCTGCTAATTATTTCCCAAGTGAGACTTTCTAGTTGAATTAGCCCACTCAGGATTCTGTACACATCGGAGTAAGACATGAACCTAGGGGAAATATATCTCCCTTCACACTGTGCTCCAGTTACCGGTTCACATATCCCCTCTCTGTTTCAGCCCACAGGGCTGTGCAAACTGCACCACCTTGCAATGAACCCTTGAGAGGGCATCTGCATTCCCTTGCAGTGTTCCAGATCTATGTTCCACTGTAAACTTAAAGTTTTGCAGGGCCAGGAACCATCTGGTGACACAAGCATTCTTTTCTTTATTTTCAGATATCCACCTAAGGTGATCTAAATTTGTGGCCTAGCAGATAGTACTTGAGGGCCTCTAATAACCACTTAATGACAAGGCACTCCCTTTCTACAACAAAGTACCTACTCTCAGCGGGTGTATGCTTTCTGCTTAAGGACACTACTTGGTGTTCCTCACCATTTACCATTTGGGAGAGGACAGCCCCCAAACCCACATCTGAGGCAGTTTGCACAATGAACTCTTTCTGAGAAACAGGCGTTAACACTGGTTGACTACAGAGGGAATTTTTAAGCTCTGTGAAAGTTTTTTCCGCTGACCACATAACCATTTCTGAACTCTTCCCTTTAGTAAGATCTGTAAGGGGAGCTGCAATAGAAGCAAAGTTAGGCACAAACCTACGATTGTAGCCTACTATCCCAAGGAAGGCTCTAACTTGTTTCTTTGTGACAGGTTGGGCCACTTTTGTATTGCCTCCACTTTATTTATTTGAGGCTGTACTGCACCTCTTCCAATTACATAACCCAAGTATTTGGCTTCTTTGCAGTAAGCCCGGCCTCACGTATAGAGACTAGCACTGCCTGTACTTTTGGTAAGTGAGACTCCCAATCAGAGCTGAAGATAACCATATCATCCAAATAAGCTGAGGCATAGGGCTTGTGTGGTTTAAGAATATGATCCATTAGCCTTTGAAAAGTAGCTGGGTTCCTGTGTAAACCAAACTACATTGTATTGGAAAAGACCCTCAGGAGTAGAAAAGGTTGTCTTTTCCTTAGCTTCTTCCGTTAGTGGAACCTGCCAATACCCTTTTGTGAGATCTAGAGTTGTGAGGTACTTTCGATGAGTTCTATCCTAGGCATGGGATAGGCATCAAATTTTGATACTTAATTCAGTTTTCAGAAGTCATTACAAAATCTTAGAGTCCCATCAGGTTTAGGGTTCAAAACAATTGGGCTAGACCAATCACTGTGGGACTCCTCAATTACTCCTAGATCCAACATTTTTCTTACCTCATCAGAGACCTATTGTCTCCGTGCCTCAGGGACTCTATATGGCTTAACCGTAACTTTTACCTAAGGAACAGTAACCAAATAATGTTCAATTAGATTAGTTGAAGATAAGAGAAAACATCCCTATTTCTCATTAAGAACTCTTTCACTTCTTGTTTCTGGGACACAAATTGTTTCGGCTATTTTGACTTCTGGTCCAGTGGCACCCGTTCTGATACCAGGACCTCCTGAGGTCTCCAGGGCTTAAGTAAATTCACATGATAAACTTGCACCTGTTTTCTATTATCAGGTTGCCGTACCTTACAGTTCACCTTACCAACTTTTCCAATAATTTCGTAAGGCCCCTGCCACTTGGGCAGGAACTTACTTTCAACTGTGGGGATAAGTACCAAGACTCTGTCACCAGGATTAAAAGACCTTTTGCAGATCTATTATAAATCCTGCTTTAGGCCTCCTGAGCTTGGGCCATGTGCTCCTTCACTATAGTGCTCCTGCATTTGAGCAATGTGTCCTACCACTGTCTTACAGGGGGTAGCCTCCTGTTCCCAAATTTCCTTAGCTACATCTAGCAGACCCCTGACTCAGTAACTCAAATGGGGAGCACCCAGTAGAAGCTTGTGGCACCTTCCTGATTGAGAACAACAAAAACGGCAATAAGCAGTCCCAATTTTTCCCGTCTTTATCTACCACCTTTTTTAACATGACTTTCTCGGTCTTATTAAATCTTTCTACCAAGCCATCAGTTTGAGGGTGCTAAACTGAGGTGCGTAAGTGTTTGATACCTAAGAGACAACACAACTCTTTAGTTACTTTGGACTTTGATCCGTCAGGATTTCTTTAGGTATTCCCACCCTTGAAAACAAATGGACCAGCTCTCTGGCTATACATTTTGCTGAAGTATTCCTTAAAGGCACCACTTCCAGACATCTGGTTGCATGATCTAATATTACAAGTATGTGTTGGTGCCCTCTAACGGATTTTGGCAGGGGACCAACCAAATCCATGGCAACCCTCTCAAATGGTACCTCAGTGAAGGGGAACCAGAGGACCTCCATAATGTGGTGTTGGCATTGTTAACTGACAATCTGGACAGTTACAATATCACTTACATCTCAAACCACCTCTCAAAGAACCTCTGAAGGATTCTTTCTATAGTTTAATCGACTCCCAGGTAGCTTGGATGTTAATTTGTGTAATCAACAGCTGATTGGTCTCCTGTTGGGCCCTTAAGGACTTGTGATGGCTTTGCTGTTGGGCCCTTGAAGCTTCCTGCTGGCCTCTTAATGCTTTATGATGGGCTTGCTGCTGGGCTCTTGGTGATTTACATTAGCTTGCTGCTGAGCGGCATGATAGTGGACTTGCTGCTATGCCTGTTGCTGAGCAGCATTAGACAGCATTAACTGTTTCACAATCTCCTCCATGCTGCACAGTTCTTAAGGGATCACCACCCCTTTAATTCACAGTTTCGGCAATACTATACTGCCTTTTGTTGCATTATTTGTGCCAGCATCCTCCACCATACGTAAGCGTTTAGGTAGCTGGGATCCGTTTTCTGGGGGTAACACAGCCCACGGCACAAGCACCACTCATGAAAGTGTAGTCTCTTTTTGCAGTTTATTGTCACGCGCAGCAAAATAAACAAATCAAATCATTCAAAATAAAATCCTTGCCACTTAATGGGCTTCTAACTAACCCAAGTCAGTTTCCTAACTAACCATGAGGAGGCCTACCACCTGTCTCCCCAAAACATAGAACATTCAGGAAAACACAAAATCCCAAACCTTGTGGTTATTTAAATGCCCTCAGTGAGCTTACACAGATTTTCTACGTCCTTTCTGTGTCCTTTCCTCAGGCTGGAGCTCAACCTTAGTCTCAGAGACTCCCCTCTCTAGCAGCTAGCAGATCTAGCCTGCTAATTATAACCCAGGTGACACTTTCTAGGGGTATTAACCCACTCAGAACTGCTGTATATATGTGAGTAAGACTTGAACCTATGGGAAATATATCTCTCTTCACACTGTGCTCCAGTTACCAGTTCACATCGAATACAGATATGGGATCAATTATCTTAAAACCTGTTATACAGAAAGCTCAACATTACGGAAAGGCCATCTCCCTTAGACTCCATTTTATCCAATAAATGTTTAAAAATTATTTCCTTTTTCTCTGTAATAATTAAACATACCTTGTACTTGATCCTAAAATATAATTAATCCTTACTAGAGGCAAAATCAACCTATTGGGTTTATTTACGTTTAAATTATTTTATAGTAGACTTAAGATATTAAGATCCAAATTACAGAAAGACACCTTATCTGTAAAACACAGTCTCACAGGCAGGAAGATGAAAAATACATAAGGATGCATTATTTGTTTTTCTCTAATTTCAAGTAGCACTTTTTAAAAACAATTTGTGCGCAGCAAATTAAAGTAACAATGAATTATTTGTTTTAATAGAAAGAACACTGATAAAGGACCCTTTCTTTAATGCAGCTATTGTTATCTTGTTAACATTTAAACAATTCAACACTTCCTGATTATATCTGTGCTGATCACTAAACATTACATAATTAATAAATGAATGACTTTGGAATGCAGCTATACCTACAGTTTTGTTTCTTATTCATTGTATGGACAAATAACTACATTTTTGGTGTTATCTAAGTATAATAGATCTACACATCATCATGCAAGATTTATTTATATTAAAGTAAGTCATATATGCCAAAGCTGAAAATGGCAATCATTAAGACATTTGGAAAGCAAATGTATAATGAAAAAAGACAGACTTATCTTGTGGATATTTGGTGTAAAGCAAATTATCTCATTACATATACAGAGGGACAAAATAAGTATTAGCATAAAGACCATACTGTGTGAGATGTGCTTTTATTGTCTTTTAAGAAACCAGAGACGTCTAAGATTCAACATCCAAAGGATAAAGTGGGTGTTAATGCAGTTTACAGAAAATTGCTAGGAAATCGGAGAGTTGTACATTTAACCCCCTCTCTATACATATAGGATTAAAGCCTTCTTAAAATGCATAATAATGGCATACCTATGAGGAAAGTTACACCAAATAAAAAACAAGCCTCTCAGTCCCATTGAGACACACACTGTAGTACACTGTTTCTGCTGCACATGACCTCGGTTAATACCAATCACTGCTGCCAATAAAGCTAAAATATAACTTGTCACAATGGAATTAATAAAAAAAGTAGTTATTATGTTAAGGGATCCCAAACTTAAATAAAACACATATAGTTGCATGTCCCATCTGATGGTACATTGTATATTTCCAGGTTTTGTGACCCTTTAAATTAATCCAGATTTTAATTTCCTAATTCCTAAATATTAAACTATTGGGGTCTGGTCAGTTTCAGCATTGTCTAATGAACATGATTAAACACTCTCCTTAAAGGGATTCTGTCATTATTTTTATGGTGTAGTTTCTATGTTTAAATTATACTGTTTACACTGAAAATTATTCACTTAAGCATATAGAATTTTATTCCTGAACCAACAAGTTTTTATTTGTAATATTGGTGTGTATGCAGCCATTTCAAGTCATTTTGAGAGCCAGCACTTCATGATGGAACTACTTTCATTTATGCTCTTGTTTCTACTTTTGAATGTAACTGAAGGAGTTGCAGTGGACTTGGAATTTTACTATTGAGTGATATTCTTATATCTACCAGGGAACTGTTATCTTGTGTTAGGGAGCTGGAATTTTGTTAAAGCTCAGCAGTAAAGAGTGACTGAAGTTTATCAGCACAAGTTACACGACTGAGGGCACCTTTGAAACTAATAATAAGTCTAGCCCCAAGTCAGATTTTAAAAATAACAAAATCTGTTTAATGCAGAGGACTGCTGGAGCAGAACTATTAACTGACGCATTTAAAAAAGACAAAAACAAAACTTGTTTTCCTGTAACAGAATCCCATTAAGTGTTTTGTTTCTTGACCTAAATCGTTGATATGTTTAAGATTTGAAATAATGAATATGGTTATGCAATTTGAGTAATTTATCCTAACTGGGTTTACTGTTTGTTGCAAAATATTGAATCAAATAGAGAACATTTACAACATTTTAAAACTTTTTTGTGCCTACATCTTCATGAAATATATATATACATATATATATATATATTTTTTTTTTTTAAACATGTAAATTATTTGAATAAATACTCCATATTCATACTTTTTTTTACCTTAAAGGGCAAGGAAAGGCAAATAAATAAAATCCCATTTTTACTTTCTTTAATGAAAAAGAAATCTATCTCCAATATACCTTAGTTAAAAAATGTGTACCCTTTTTATAAGAAACCTGACTGTATGCAGTGAAATTCTCCCTTCATTTAGTGCTGTGGATAGGAATTGTCAGATGGACCCTAACTTCTGACAGGGAAACAACTCAAGCAGCTTTGTTTTTTGATCATTTATGACGATCCCTAAGAAGCCCAGACCACACTGAGCATGTGTATGTAGTCTAGTCTTGCAAAGATGTTTAGCAAAATTACAAGATGACAGCCCCCTGTGCCCAACTTTGAAAGCATAAATAATTTGTTTGATTAGGCTTGTGCTGCAGTAAGTTCATGTTTATGTTTAGTATACAAAATGCAGCATTTCTAGCTTATTCTATTTTAGACTTTCCTTGCCCTTTAAATAATAAGAAAACATGTTTCTTATTAGTCTTTCATTTATGTTTTTGTTTAAAATGTAATATACAGATACAAGGTTTTGTATGGTAGTCTGTTCATCTGTGTTGAACAAATGACTGGCACAGTTATATAACATCAAGGAAATGTCTTAAAATACTGCCTTTATGACTCAGTTTCTGTCTGACCGACTACTGCTGATTGCTGAAACTATTCTGTTGCTCTTCTCTTATAGATTGACTAGTAGTGAATAGCAACTGCAGTTTAATGATGTTTAGTGCTGATGCCATGTGGGTCCTGCTAAGCATTACATCAGTTGCCTGTCAATTCGATCGAATTTTTTTATTCAATTGAATTTTTTTATTCGATCAAACTTTTTGAATCCCAATTCGGTAGTATTGATCTGGCGAACTAGGCAGTCGAATACAAATTTAAAGGGGAAGTACTTCGACTGTAGTCATATATTCAAATAGATTTTTATTTGAATCATTCAAATCATTCAATTGAATTTTCAAAATTCACTGGTCGAATTGGTCTTCAAAAACAGTCGAAAATTCAAATTCGAAACTTTTTGAAAATTCGATTGAACTTTGAATCCTTCATGTGAATTTAGTAAATCTGCTCCTTAGTGTCTTAGTAGCAAGTACAAACTATTTTGCCTATCTTCCTAGATTGCCATGAACTACTGTAGTTCTCTCCCAAGAATGACCACTAAATACTACTTAGCCCTAGAGACCTTGCTATTTTTATCTATACTTTTCCAAACTCAGTCCTTCGGTTTCTGCTACAAATGATCTTTACTGCTGCCCATTTCCATTTCCAGGGACTGATTTCTCTTATTCTTGTTTGCATCTTTGACCCGGCTGATTCCTGCTAAAGCCTCGCATTCTGGAATGTTCTGTCCTTTCTTTAATTTAATCTGCTAATCTCAGCATTTTGTGAGCAACATAAGAACAATGGCTGTCAGGTGCAGACAGCCTACCGAGAAAAATGAAGTACAAGTATAAACAGAAAATACATTGACATGTACTAGATTTTAATTGTATTTTTAGCTGTTAAAGAGAAGAGCAAAATTAATTACACCTGTCTAAACAGCTATATTTTTAGATAATGATGTAGAAGCACTGAACACAGCATACTGATGATCACCATATACAGAGATATGTTCTGAAGTTTTGGTACTTCCAGAACATTTCATCATATAACTCTTTGCTGGATGTTCTGGTTAATCTGCTTCTTTTTTTGTGGCTTCTGTAATCTGGACTCTCTTTGAAAAGCCTCCAGTGTGGAAAGCCACATCCTCTTTAAACTTGTTCCAAATAAATTGACCACATAGAAACCGTAGTAAGCAGATTTTTGTTTGTTATATGCATGCTTTTTTTTTTTACTTTAAATCATTGTATACATGATAGGATGTCCAAAACTCCAATGGCTGAAACCCACTCCATTCTTTAGTCACAATGACAATATTGGCTACCAATGATTCACCAGCATGAGTTTCACACACAAAATGCATGTCATCAGAATACATGTTCTGCAACTATCTATTCATTCCAATGGGATTTATAGAAGCATATGCATCAATGGGTGAATGGTTAGAGTTCACCATTTGATAATTACACCTCTAAATATCCCATAGGAAAGAATAGAGAATGTCACAAATGTCACACTTAAAATTTGCCCCAACTATGTGTGCACACTTGCCATAGCAGCTCTTCCTGTGCATCCAGTCATTGGCCAAGGTAATTGGATGTGATGTAAGTTGAAGATGTTATAACAAATAAAATGCACAAGGCAACTATTTGAAATATTAGAGATATACTAGAAATGCTGGATAGAAAATATGCAATATATATATATATATATATATATACAATCCACCATGGAGCCG
>CM044433.1:80920195-80948892 GCA_024363595.1 Xenopus borealis
TATATATATAATATGCATATATATATATAAATATTTTCAGTGCAAAAGGCAACTTCCCTTCCATAATCTAACTTGGAGCTTTCAGCATCAATATTATAGACTAAGCATTATGATAATTATAGACCCGAAAAAAGGAGAAAATAAACCTGCAATGTAATCAGCCCATTTCAGTCCATCTTAAAATGATGAACATGTGCTCAGTTTCCGCTGTATGAATTCTCATTTTACAGTATCTAGCAGGAATATAATCTCATGTGCCTTTTCCTTAATAGCCAAGATAAAAATGACCCAGAATTAGAATCCATGAAAATATACAATAAAAATTATGGATGGATTTTGTAATGGTAATGAACAGCTTATTCTTTATATGCACTAGGCAAATCACTTGCTATTGGTTGAAAGGAATAAAAAATTGCTTTTAAAATCTTATGGAGGAGCGGTATTAATCATTTCTGTTGAGGAGGGTTATTGACCTATCTGAAGTTTTATGATATTAAAAAAGCAGATGGTAAAAAGTGGAATAAAAAGCCTCCTTTTGTAGAATATGGTCAGTCTATGTCCAGGGTTTTAAGCAATGTATGTTGATATGTATATTTTATGCATTCATATTACTACTTATGCACACATTGCTATATAGAAGAACAAATACGTGTTTCACCTTTTATTTTTCTTCTGTGAGTACAGTATCTGCAACATATTGAGGTCCATTTATCAAAATTTTAATTTGTGTAGTTTTAGAGGTTTTTGAAACCACAGATTAACTCATTTTCTCAATTAGGTTTAAAAATCCCAGAACTGGATCACTTTCACTATCATAAAATAATATAAATTGACATATTTGAATATTCCATATTCTCAGTCCCAGATGTTGTGAGGTGTATTGTATATATGCTGCATGCAGTTTAAAAAACATACAGGATATGGGTATAGAATCTGTTATCCAGATACCTGGAAAGCCATCTCTTATAGCCTCAATTTTAATTAAATAATCAGATTTTGAAAAAATTGTTGCTTTTTTCTCTATTATGATAAAACAGTACCTTAAACTTGATACTAGCCAAGATAGAATTAATAATTATTGGAGGCAAAACACTCCTCTTGGGTTTGGTTATTGTTTATTTGATATTTTAGTTGACTTAAGGTATGGAGATCCAAATTACAGAAAGAATATGGGAAACCCCAGATCCCGAGCATTCTGGATACCAGTAGTGATGGGCGAATTTATTCGCCAGGGGCGAATTCCCGCAATTCACCGCTGGCGAATAAATTCGTGAATCGCCAGCGAAATTTCGCTTAGCGAAAATTTGCTGGAAAAACGAATTGCGCGTTGTTTTCGATGCGACGCGCTGCGCCGAAAACGACGCGACACGCCAAAGTTGACGCGACGCATCAAAAGCATCCCGCGACTCGTTTCGCACATTTTTCGCCGATTCGCGGACTTCTCTGGAAATTCGCTAATTTTTCGGCAAAGCGAATCTCGGGAGATTCGCCCATCACTAGATACCAGGTCTCATACCTGTATCTGTTTCAAGTAGTAAGTCTTATGAAGTCTTTAGTGATTACTTTCATATGACCTATTGTTTGTATAGTGATGTCAAATAAAATATGTGGACAATGTCCATGAATAAAATTATGTAACATTAATCAACATATTTGCAAACTGCAAAACCACGGTGCAAATTCCAAAAGCTCTAGTTTTTTTTCCCATTCATTTGAACAGAATACAGAAACCTAGAATCTATACCATCGGTACTTTGTAACTGTGTGTATATCCGATTAACAGACCTGTGGCAAAGCATGCAAGACATTGTAGGAAAAGTGGAAAGAGTCTTGCTGTAAGAATTCTTTGTGTGGAGTAAAATTGTGTACATTACTTTCATTAGTGATATTTATTATATGATTTGCTGTATTCGGATACAAATGAAACTGCTCATTTATTTATGGAAGGGATACACTTTTCAGCCAGTGTTCGTTACATTTTTTTCTTCTATTATAATCTAGAGATGATTTTAAATAGCACTATATATATAATTCTTTCATAATGATTACTGTGACACAATATTTACTAGGGAAATTCTGGAATCCATTAGTAAATCCAATATTTCTTTATGTGTACATTTCTATTTCAGTACATTTGTCCCCTAATGGGTAGCCTATGACCTTAACCATTAACCTTACATAAAATAAATTATCCTCAAGGTTGTATCCAGTTATTAAATAGCAAAATAATTGCTAATTCTTCTTGATCATTTAGGAATGGTTCATAAAACCACAAACAAGTGCTCACACAGCAGGTTGCCTGGGGGGATTTAATTATCAGTTAGAGGTGGCAGAAAAACAAACATTTTCTTCCCTTTAAGCTACATCAATGGACAGTAAATAGCCATGCTGTTTATTTTTAAAAAAAGTTAGCGAATTTGTGATGGGTGCAATAACACTGGAATTCTGGGATTAAAACATTACATAGTTGGGAAAAACAATCACAGATTTCACTGATATTTATGCACCTAGCACTATGCCCTTGTTATTTACCGAAAGCCTATTTTGCTTCTCTTTTCTTAAAGAACCAGTAACATCAAAAAATAAAAAGAAATAAAAATATAATTCAGTGTTGCTCTGAACTAGTAAAACTGCTGTGTGTGCTTCAGAAACACTACTATTGTTTATATAAATAAGCTGCTGTGTAGCCATGGGGGCAGTTATTCAAAGGAGAAAAAGCTCAAGTTACACAGCAGATAAAATATAAGCTCTGTAGAACATAATGTTATTTGTTAAGATGGCCATAGACGCACAGATAATATCGCACAAAACAAATTTTCGTACAATATCCGGTGCGTGTATGCTGGGAAATGAGCCGACCGATGTGGTCAGAAGATTTAGATATTGGTTGTCTCGTTCATTGGGCTGGACGGGGTTTTTAACCCTTGAATTCGACCCTTGATAAATCTGCCCCAAAGTGTTTTTTTCTCCTCATTAGTTAACAAAACTCCAGAGCAGGTGTTAACACTAACCTTTGCTTAGCAACAATGAGCAAATGTTATATTTGCAAACAAATGATTTTACAGTGCAAGCAGAGCTAAACATTTGAAAAATGTTAACCAACGCTTGCAATTTTAATTATATTTCCCAATTTAGGCACATTTATCAAAGTATGAAATAAGAATACAAGTTTGCATTTTGCAATATACTATTTTTTATTATACTGTTATTGCATTGCAAATTTTAAAGGCAAGCTTGAAGGGCGTGTTATCTTTGGAGCTAACATGACAACTGTTTCATTTAGTAGTTTTAGTATATCAGGTGCAAACAATATAATGTTTAAAAAAATTTTGCCGTCGCAAGTGGTTTTTAACTAGTTTCTGGGTTCAACTGGCATATTTAAGAGAAAACTCAAAATAACTGAAGCCAAGTTTTTTTGTCATGAAACAAAATTATAAGTATTCCCTTTATTTTTAATGAAAGAGACTGAAAATCTTGTTTTAATAAACTGAAGTTGCTTGAAATCTTCAGAGACAATTCCCATTGGCTCTAAAGAAACTCAGCAGCTTTTACTTGATTTTGTAAGCTAATTTTGAAGTTTTCCTATTAATTATAATTATTACTTGAGTATTCACTCAAATCATGAGAAAACAATGTCAAATTTTGATAAGTCTGCTTCTTTAGTAACTGTAACTGTTTATGCCCAGCATTTGAAGGAAAAATTAACTTAGCTTTACTGTAGGCTCTGTTTGTGTTAGTCAAAAATTATAATGACATTCAATGCTGAAAAAAAAACAAGTCAATATAGATAATTAGAGACTTTCTATGCAAAGCACAAATATATTTCCATCCCTCTGAGTTTGCAAACACAATGGCTTTATATTTAATAATACTCCTATCGATAATATTAACTATTAATTAGCAGAAGCAGAAGTATTTAGCAGAAGTAACCAATCTGTACTAATTTTATTAGGCACTGTAAATTTAGGTTGTAAAATGGAGCACCTTTCTAATCTGCCTCCTAGGCAACCTGGGTAATGGATTCTGTTTGTTGAAGATCTGCTTTATACAGTATCTTTCATCATTTCCCCAAGGGCAATATAACTTTGACCTAAAACATCTATTACAAAATGAGAAGCCGAATCATGGCAAAAAAACCTTTTGTATCAAATAAGATTTAGGGACAGATTTATCATTGGTCGAATTGATCGATCGATCAGTTGTTTGAATCGATCGATTTGAACGATTTAATCGATCAAATATTTTTTTCAATCAAAGCAAATGATTCCCAATTCGGTAGCTTGGTTCTGGCGAAGTAGGTGGTTGAATAAAAATTTAAAGGAGAAGTAATTCGACCATCGAATAGTTGAATATTCTAATAAAATTTTATTTGAATATTCAAATTATTCGAATATTTGATGGTCGAATTTGCCTAATTTGCATATTCAAAGATTTGAATTTCAATTTAATTAAAATTCGATCGAACTTCAAATTATTTATGTGAATTTAGTAAATCTGCCCCTTAAACATAGTTTAAGAGCCTTTTGGCGCTATAGAAATACATGTTAATAAAATAATAGAAGGAATCAGAGATGTCTGTTTTGGTTCCCTGTTTCACGATGTTAATAGTAATCTGCTGATTCTGGCTATTATAGTTAACCACGATTTTATTTTGTATGTGACTGAACCACAAAACCCCTACAAATATAATTTGGAATTGTCAATTAGCCAGTGGGCTAAACTAAAAAAAAGTGACAATAAATTTGAGTCTGAATCAGGAGTTTTGAAACTTTGTTGTTGGTTGTGCTAACTGGGCCATGACACACACATAGGGGCAAATTTACTCTGTGGCGAAGCTGTGCTAGCGCAGCCTTTGTCGAACTTTGCAAACTTGCGCTTTAGCTGGCACAATCTAGAGAACTTGTGCTAGAGTAAGTTCGTCAAGTTTGACGAAGTTGCGCTAGTGAAGGCTTATTTGCATATGGCGGGAAGTTTAAAACTTTGAATGGCCGTATGTTTTACAGTAAATGCATACAACTAAACAAGCCTAGGGAACCCTAATAAAGACTTATATTGTTTTTTTATTGCCCTACACATGTGCCCCCATGCGAAGTTGCACTAGCTGGCAAATTTTTATGGCACCAATGGACTTAGTAAATTTGCAAAGTATCAATTTGAACGAATGCTGGCGAAATTTCACCAGCCTTAGCCACTTTGCTAAATAGTAAATTTGCCCCATAGCATAGCCATAACCAGGCTTGACTAGCACCTACTAAAAATCATTTGAAAATGCTCTGAAAAAGTTAATTGCAATTGCCAAGCAATTGACAGCACTACCAAGTGAATAGAATATGATCTAGAACAGTGATCCCCAATCAGTGGCTTGTGAGCAATATACATATTGATCTCCATTCTCACTAATGTTGCTCCCAGTGGCCTCATAGTAAGTGTCCATTTTCAAATTCAAATTTAAGTTTTGGAGGTATAAAGACACAGATTTACTTCCACTGAGTCTCCTGCAGACTAACAGTCCACATGGGGCTATCAATTGACCTGCCACAGCCCCTATTTGGCATCCCCAAGGATTTTGTGGCTCCTCAGCATTTTTTGCATTTGAGTGCAGTTCACTATCAAAAAAAGGTTTTGGTTCCCTGAGAAACAGAGAGAAACATCTGATTGGTTACAGATAGGTTTCTAGTTGCAGTGGGTTAATAAACTAGGTACATTTTGCCATTGTTACAACTTAGCCTCCATTTAACTATGCAGTAAAACAGTATACCTATCATGATTTTTGTACTACCAAACTAATTTAAATATTAGTTGTTTCCTGAATAGGACCGTTGGCCCTTCCCTGCTTGCTGTGTGGGGGACAGCTCTCCTTCAGTTGAAAAATGTAAATGGTTTTAAAGTTATTTGTGAATGCCATTTAAAGCAATAAAAGGAATGTATTTAGGAAAGTTATTTAAAATTACTTTTTCTTTCACTATGCAACAACACTTTATCCATTTAGTACTGAGTACTGAAAATTTAATTCATTGAGAGTAGAGACCAGAAGCTGTATAAGAAAACAAGATGGAGGGACAATTTTTTGGCGACAGAACTGAGCCAACAGTCATATAAACTACTGGACCAACAAAGGGAATACCTTTAAAAAGTCATGGTTAATGTATCTATATATTTTAAAAAATGAAAATGAAGAAGGGGTAAATGGAATAAAGTTATAGAAAAAGTTCAGAAATCAAATGGTAAAAGTAATTTTTATTTGCAGTTTCTTCTCTCCAAAACTCTATTAGTGCAAAATAATGTGAAATTTTAATTTGTGCCCATGACCTAAAAAAATATCTTGAAATACCACAATTGCAACATTTCTGTCACTAAAAGCAGTAAAATGGATTTAATTCCCAGTGAAGGAAGACACAAAGAAGTAATTTGAGGTTTACTCTACCATCAGTAAATGCATTTCCCACAGATGTGCTTGGTTCTATTAAGTGTTCTATAAAATATAATCATTTATCTATTTTGTCATCATGGGTTATATTTTGAGCATTATTTTCTACTTGCTTCTCAAATTTGCCATTAGCAGAGATTCAAGTTCATGTTCTGAAATGTATTTAACTCCCATTGGGAGTTATAAACTTGATAACATTAAGATAAAATCATTTTGCTCTTGGTAATGATTATTTAATGTATATGCTGATAGACTAAAACTTAGACTGAAATCAAAGATAAAAGTAAAATGGAGATGAACAAAGCAAAAAGTAAGCAAAACATTTTTTTTTCTTTTAAGAACATTTGTATTTATTGTTTTTCAATTTTGCATTTGATACCATTTTCTTAGTTTTACATTCTCGGTTATTAAATCATATTTTTACCATACCATGGCTTTCGGTCATAATCTTACCATTAATGAGGGTTACTTAGCATACAGATCCTACCTGCCAGTCTCTCACCAGTGGCCAGGCTTGACAATAGATCCAAATCCTACACCTTTACAGCTTTAAATGAGACAGAAGAATAGGGCAAGTGCATTTAAATCAACAGCAATACATCACTGACTCATATTACAGGCAGTATCATAGATATGGTAGAAAAAGAATAATGCTCAAAGGCAAACTACAGTACATTCTCAATACATTTCATCTGGTGTCCAGTCATGCCCATGAGTGTGATTTGTTACATTTGGGGCAATTTAATGAGTGTTGAAATGTTGTCTATAACATCACCTTTAGAAAATCATTCTCCCTGCCCTAAATTAGTCTTTAATATAGGCATGGGAAACGAATGACAGATTGGGCTGACTCGATAACTTATGACAAAGGGAAACCTGATTCAATTGTCGTGTGAGATCACTGGGACATTACACAAGGTGCTTTGTCTTTCTGGGCCTAAGGCACTAATTATAAAGGGACAAGTGATTACTGAAGAATTAGCTCAGGTGAGTATTAAATCACTTGGTCTCATGGTCTCTTTGTAATGCAATTGCTTCTAAAGATTTCATTTTTCTCTTTAAGTGGTGTTTACAATGTTCCACTTAATGATCAAGCATGTGCTAAGCTGGCCTGATGGATCGGTGTCAGTGAATAAGGTTGCTTTCAGCTAAATTGGCCCATTGCTCTCTGTGTAGAATTAAAATCAGTTTATTGCCCTAACATTTTATACAGGAATTATTTTGATTGGGCTAGTTTAACATCTGTTTGATAGCTGACAGCATTAATTGGTTTTGGTTATATAGTTGTAGGTCACGCAAGCGTCTTGTCTCTACACTACACTACAGTGCATGCAGTGACAGCATCGAATAGAAGCAAAATAGAAGCAAAATATTTGTATCGAGATATTTACAGTTGTGCATATAGAAACCTTTGGTTCACTCATGGCAATGTACATTGAGCTTTTAGAATTCTAATTGCACTAGTCAAACACATTTCTCCTTAGCTGCTGTATTTGGGCACATTTTCACCATGTTACTACTTATCAATCACCAAAAGATCATAAGACTCTCATTTACACTGAGATTTAAATCATATTAATAAAGATGTCCTGCATGAGAAAACAGCTAAGTCAATTCTAGAGTAAAAGCCAACTGTCTGTAACATGGCAGGTATCCAAAAGAGGAAGCTATGACAGATGGCAGCCTTGTGGTTAATATAGACACAATCTGATAAGAGACAAACATTACTAATCATTTTTGCTGGGAAAATTCATAGAGTATTTGTCTTTGTTTATGTGAATCCTATGACAGGTTAAAAAAGTAACATCCTTGCAAAATGGAGAAAGAATACAGTAATGCAAATTACTAAGGTAGATTTCCCTTCAAACCAACACTAACTATTATAATATTCAAAGCATGTGTTTGTGGGTTTGTATTACTGATACAAAGACTTTTCATAGTGAGAAAACCATGTATACACAAGATGCTTAGTTTAAAATATTTAATTTTAGCCAGCATGTTGTGACCATTAGTCAAAAGGATTCCTACAAGGAATACACTCAAAGCAAATATATTCTTACAAATAGGAAACATTTTGCTTTTAACCACAAATCCTTTCACCCAAAACTTTAATATTGATGGCTGCTTAAGATGTTACTACAGTTACAATGATGTCTTTTGTTATGATCATGTAGTTACTGCCATGAGTGTGGCCAAAACTAGAGGTGAGCAGCATGCAGCTTTTCTAGGGGTCAACCATTTTGGACAAATCATGGGTAAGTAGTAACAATCATTGACAAATTCTCTTTTGGATTTGTGTGTTGGTCTATTCATTAAACATTTTACATAAAAATGTGAGCGAATATACCAGAATAGAGGTATGGGGTTAGTCAGAGCAAGGAGTAATCTAAAAGCAGAAAAGACATGGTATATGGTATATATATGGTACAGAGGAGTAGTTGTTAGGGTAAAAGAAAGAAAAGCAAAGAAGCTTAGCATAACAGAAATAGGTCTGGGTGCTAATTTAAGTCTCCCCTTTGTATTTTTATATAGAGATGTATTAGTTTTTACAGTAAGTAACCCATTTATTTATTATTGTTTTTTTGACAATTCAAATTTTTAGAGCTAAAAAATGCATGTGAAGAATGGCTTTTGAAAAATAAAATGCTCGCTGTTTATTAAGCATTTATTAAAAAATTCTAATGTAAAAGAACACCATCTAAAAGCTTCTGGGGTCATGTAGAAGGCAATGGGAGTTGTCCTTAGCAAATCTATTTTTTTTGTATGGTTTTTAAAAGTTTTTTGCACAAGAATTAGTTCAGGGTTTTTGTATTCGTGTTTGGAGAAATAGGCCATTAAGATTTAGGGTTTAGAATGTTGATCCTCTCACTTACCTCCAACCATCAGACAAGTAGGAAAGTTTAGAATTCAAATGGCTTGGCAGAAGACAATATTTAAACAGCAGGCATTTAAAGGAAGACTAAAAGATTTCTATAAAAAATTTAAATGTCTTATTAAATCAGACTGGCCCTATTTTGATGCTTTACTTTCATATGGCTGGCTGTGGGATGGCAGTAGGCAGACTGGAAGCAACCACAGCAATACCGAACAGGAGCTTTGATATTCTACAGAAACAGTCTAAAGTTGTTCATTGCAGCATTTAGTTTTTGTGTTTTCTGATGGATTTAATATTTAGGAGGCCCCAAACCAAGAGACCCTCCAAGGTCTTGGTCTGCTGAGATACATTTCTGTTTTTTTTTCTTTTTATAATTTAGACAATATATACAATTTTCAGTTAAAGTTGCTAATTGATTATCACACTCTTCTTAGGGAGTTCCAAACACCATTACTGGCTGCATATCGATGCTGGAGATACAGTGTCCTATAATACAGTAATAACAGGATGGAAAGCTCCTGCTAACAGAAACTGTGGAATGAAACCATTTAGAAGTCACAGCATGCATGAAAAACAGGTGATGTAAGCGTAGGCCCAAAACCCGCAGGATCTACAGGTCTTTATTACTAAAAATTGAATATTCAGTATATTACAATATTATGAACTAAAATTGTAGAGAAAAAGTGTATTACTAATTAATAAGTATTTAAATCATATAATTAAAGGGTAGGTGTTACAGATGAAGCCACTTTGGAGTGTACATTTGACACAGAATAACTTAACTCATCTATCCCATTTAACTCACTTATCACAGAATATTGTGTCACAGCATCCCATCCAATTAAAGAGTTCACCATTGAAAACAATGGAGCTTTGGTATGCTAATGAAAAGGTTAAATGCATTAAATGAGTTAAGATAACTTTAGATAACACAGTTTCTTCAATTAACCCTGAGTCATGACGCATTTAACATACAAATCCAAGTGGCTGCATCTGTATTTCTAGTTTTCTCTTTAATTTTGCATGTGAATAGAAACAGTTACTCTATATAAATATATTGAGTTGCTATAATCACTCCTACACAGAGATGGTTCACAATCTTCTATAAGCCACAATTTAAAATGGCAGGAAAATACTGCCTGTAATAGCATGCGTCTCTTTTCACACTGATTTCTAACTGCCATATGATCCACACAAGTCTGACGAAACAGTTTACTGCACAAGACTTACATGAAAAGCCATTCTACAGTCAACTGCATGTATAAAAGTAATTTAATAGAGCAGTGCAAAGTGCACAAAAATAGGTGCACTGTGCCATGTTATTACACAATGCATATTCAGTTACAGAATTCCAATGATATTCCATTTGTAAAAATCAAGTGCAAAGTTTTGTAACCTTGTAACCATATTTTTGCACTTTAAATACTGCAACCTGCCATACTGCTTTGCTGCTCCTTTGTGCTCCTCACACGAGGAGCAGAGTGCAGCTTACCCTAGGGTATAAGTGTTACTTTGATGAGCACTAAGGGTTGTGCACATGCGCCCCTAAGCTTTTTAGTGCTTGTGCCCTCTAGTGAAATAAACAATAACTTTCTTTTACTTCTTGGACACAACAGAGTAACTGCTTGGATTATCCCAGATAATTCCACTAAATGACCTTCTTATTATTATATAATAAGCCTGGTACAGAAGAGGGAGGAGTTTATACAAAGTTAATTAACCTTACAGTAGGCAGAAAAACTCCTGGGAGATGGAATGTACAAACAAATAAACAAACATAGTGCGGTCCAACAAACTATCCAAACAAAATATGATTGATTATATTTATAATTAGAGGTGTAGAGATGTTCAAAAAAAAATCTTAGTTATTGAGCTCATACTGGCCTTAGGGATATGTTGCCCTTTCACAATATTGCCTTGTTCCTTTATTCTTCTAACTATTTCTAATAATAACCCTAATGTTTCTTTGTGTTTGCAATAATAAGAGCAATAATGATATCCATGGAAAGAGTCTGTTAGCGCAGATAATTAGGCCAATGCATTTAGTGAAATCAGGGTCATTACCTTCAAATCAGTTACGCTAGCTCATGTGAGTGCTGTGAAACTAAATGCATCTACAATTCAGCTTCTTTGGTGTCTCATTCCCCATTAGAATGTAATTATCATGTTTGTTCTACAGGCTGCAGATAAACTCTCTTTTACATACATTAAAACTATCAGTCCTTAAAGGAGAACCCCCCTAACATTTTACTCACCCCTTGCGGCTAGGGTTGCCACCTGCCTAGTATTTACCGGTATTTGTGATGGTTCATCCCAATGTTATTAATAGGAAAAAAAGATAAATATATGGGACGGCCGGTATTTTTTTCAAGAAAAGGTGGCAACCCTACTTGTGGCAGATTCAGGCATCGGAGTTCACGGCAGCCATCTTCTTTGGTAATCTTCGTGTATTGAATGACGTTTTGGCTCATGCATACTTGGAGCAAATTCCTGGTTCCGGACAACTGTGCATGCTCAGAAACTGACTGAATCGCAGAACAGCCGAAAGAAGACACGAAGATTACAGAAGAAGATGGCTGCCGTGAACTCCAACACCTAAATCTGCCTCGAGGGTTAATAAAAAGTTAGGAGTATTTGCCCGGGGTAGCAAGTAGGCTGGGGAGGGAGCAGGGAGGTGGATCTATAGGGGAGGGGTAGGTTTTTGTAAAGTATGGGTTTAGTTCTCCTTTAAAAGCTTCTTCTGGAGTCCAAACTCATACAAGGTGCCTTCTTTAAAGTGTGTTTTCCCTTCTCTATCTTTAAATATGTTTTTGGACACATTAGGGGTTACTTATTAAAATCAGAATGTTAAAATCTTGAAAAATTGGAGTTGCTGCAAAAAGCCAGAACCTGAAAATCTTCCATCAGACCTGTCGAGGTCTTGTATAAGTCAGTGGGTGAGGCACCTATCTCAATTTGAAGTTTTTATGGTCTGCACTGGGTTGAGCTAGAAAATATGTAGTGATTCAGAAAAGAAGCCTTGAAAATCTGAGCAATTTGTGAAAAATCGATAAGAATTAAAGTGATTCCGTAACTTTTCAATAATTAAATAAGTGCCTACTTAGGTTGCTTGCCTGTCCCAATGGCAAATATCTCTGCTGATCTAAAAATGTTCTTATTTTCATATTCACACCAATAACACTACTAGATATTTCCTTTTGAAAAAATAACATCTGCTCACTGAAAAGAGAGCCACCATGGGTCACTGTATTTCACTCCTAGCAGTACATCTTGTCCATATCATTTGACAGATATGTGAAATGCTGCCTAGTGACCCACACCCAGGCAAAAGTTTCAGCGTATCCTTTAACAGTACCACTTCATACACAGTACCAGTCAAGTACACATGCTGAAAACTTTTTTTTTTTCAATTACATGAAATATCTTCTGTCATCTCTATTACTATAAATAACTGAAAATTAAAATGTGATGAAAATGTACAGATGGTCAGATAAATTTACAAGAAATTAAAATTGTCTTGTATCATTCCAAATGGCTAGCATTTCCCTTTGTAACAACACAAAGAGAAAAACACAAATATTAAGCATTTTAGCAGCTTTTCTACAGAAATTTCTACAGAAATTTCCAAAGATATAGACTCACATGTGTGTTGCTTAATTTTATTGAACAGATACACAATTGAATGTATCCAGCAAAGCAGCCCTTGACTATTATTCTGCCTCTTCCATGCTTGACAGTGAAAAACACACAAAAGGTATCCATCTCTGTCTTGACAATACACAGTTATAAACCCTATTTTGACTGATAATATGTATGTGTGCGTATAGTGCAACCAATATAAAGCCTTTCACTGGCTTTAATAATTATTATTTTATTTATATGATGTATTTTATTATTGACTAGTGTTTCACCACACATGCACCACACACAGAGACAATAATTTGCTGTGAAATCACCCACTGACAATGCATTTGAAGTGAGAAAAAAGAACAGTTGACTTTAATGCAATTGGAGTGAGAATAAAATCACCCAAAACTCTAATATTGTTTGCTAGACAAAAAAGTTGGCAAAAGTTGGCATAACAGATTGCCTATATACTTTAATCTGCTTTGTGGATTTTTCTCCATTTTGCAAATATTTCATCAGTTTCACGAATTTTTCCACGAAACAGGGCAGATTTGCTCACTTTAATTGACATATTTTAGGGAGGTTAAAAATCAAATAATGTTCATTGTAACCTCACAAAGCTTAAAAATGAAAGAAAAAATGATACACCTTAGGTTTTGGGCATCATAGTAGCTCGAGCTATTTTTAGTAGTGAAGATATGTGCATCAATATAAATAAGTAGACGACCATCTTTTTTTTCTACTAATTCAAAATACATGATCTGTGCCATTATCAGTTACCTGAGCTTAAGATCCAATGCACAAATTATAGATATTCACAAAATACCACTTATTGGTAATGAATTTAGTTTCACATTGCATGGTCACATTAAAATCTGTACATCAGACATTTGAATGTATCAACCCTGTACCATCAACTTCTACAAAGTTACAGATATAGCCTTATTTTCTGCAAATATTTTGACATATTCTAATGGCCATTAAGCCCAAAGTACACTGAGCAAATGCTGTGCTACTGGCACAAAAAAAAATACATTTCTAAGATGGGGAAATCTAGTGGCAACAGTGAAGTAAATTCTACCTGCTGATTGGTTGCTGTTGGTTACTGCTCCTGAGAGAACTTAGTGGGGGACATTTATATACACTGGGCAAAATTGCACTAGGAGGAAGAAGGAGGGTAACCCTAAAAAAAAAAATCGCTGTTTTTCAGACTATCACCCTACAAAAGGTAAAAAAAGTTGTTGTTTTTTTCAAACTCCTATCTATTGTATTGAACTTTGCCAGGTCTGACCTAACGAAGTAAAGTCTAGCGCAAGAGGTAACGTTCACAAAAATGTTAATCTTAGTGAATTAGCATAGTTACATCCTTTCGTCAGTGCGCAACTTCGCCTGGCGTAAGGGTGTGAAGTTGTGCAAGTCTATCTACTTCGCTAGGGAATTTTCACCAGGGACACTGTTGGTGAATCGGCAAAGTTGCAAATTGACGTCTCGCTGGTGAATTAGCGACGCTTCACGCTTTAGTGAATTTGCCCCTATGTTCCTAAGGTACACTATAAGAGGACTAATGCCTGAATATTAACTATAGCTTAGAATGCTTGCTAGGGAATTTGGATGTTTTTTTTACAGTTTCTTTACTACAAATTTGACAACCAAGTCAGCTGAAAAAGTACATGTTTTCATTCTTGTCAGTTTCTGTTATCTACTGACAACAATGCATCATATAGTGAGAAAGGATGCCAGTCGTTTAGTTGGGAAAATCATGATTGCTTGACTTCATCTTTTATGTGGGTCTTAAAATCAATAATAAATGTTTCTTCTGTGTTTTAGTTGATACCAAATATGTAAACATTCACAAAACAAAACAAAAGGAATAGAAAAAATTGCAACTGATGTGGTATTTGGGTTGTAAAATAATCCAAATATATTTTTAATGTCATGTACTGTATATGTTGCTTTCTTAATGTGAGAGATGTAATGAGGACAGGCAAAGACAGAATTAAATTGGATAAAGTCAACAAATAATAGATACTCAGTATATGTATAGTGAAATGTTTTCCTGGCTCTTACATTACAAAGAATGTAAGAACATATAAGGAGGTTGCACTGATTTCACACTTAATGATATATGTAAAATAGAAAAAAATCTATAGGGTACAAAGAATAAATTCCTTTCCTTCAAGCTTTGGCTTGAAGGACCACACTGCATACAAGCAAAGTACAACTTGTTTATTGACCTGGAGGTGGTCATTGAAAGTACTGTTTCTATTTTTGCAGATGATACTAAATTGTGCCAAACTATAGGCTCCATGCAGGATGCTGCCACTTTGCAGAGTGATTTGTTGGGAAACTGGGCAGCAAACTGGAAAATGAGGTTCAATGTTGATAAATGCAAGGTTATGCACTTTGACAAAAATAATATAAATGCAAGTTATACACTAAATGGCAGTGTGTTGGGAGTTTCCTTAAGTGAGAAAGATCTTGAGGTTTTTATAGATAACAAGTTGTCTAATTCTGGGCAGTGTCATTCTATAGCTACTAAAGCAAATAGGCTTCTGTCCTGCATAAAAAAGGACATAAACTCAAGGGATGAAAACATAATTATACCTCTTTATAGATCCTTAGTAAGGCCTCATCTGGAGTATGCAGTGCAGTTTTGGACTCCAGTCCTTAAGAGAGAGCGCAGAGACTTGCAACTAAACTGGTTAGAGGGATGGAAGACTTAAATTATGAGAGTAGACTGTCCAGTTTGGGGTTTTCTCTAGAAAAAAGTTGCTTGTGAGGGGACATGATTACACTTTACAGATACATTAGAGGACATTATTGACAATACCCTTAAAGAGAATCCCCACACCAGAGGCCTCCCCTTCAGATTAAAAGAAAAGGACTTTGATTTGAAGCAGCGTAGGTGGTTCTTCACAGTGAGGACATTGAGGTTGTGGAATGCACTGCCGGGTGATGATGTGATTGCTTATTCTGTTGATGCATTTAAAAGGGGCTTGGATGATTATTTGGACAGACATAATATCAAAGGCTACTGTGATACTAAAATCTACAGTTAGTATAGCTATGGGCAAAAACGGTTTGTGTGAGAGAGTGGAGGGGTGTGCTTATGGATGCTGGGTTTTCATTTTGAGGGGTTGAACTTGATGGGTTTTGTCTTTTTTCAACCCAATTTAACTATGTAATATACATTCATTACTTTGTGATATAAGTACCAAAAAAACCCTTTACAGAGAGTAAAAACAGCGCCGGATTTGCGGGGGCGGGCACAGAATCTCAGGAGCATTGCGTCCCCGGTGCTCCCCATAGAGCAACGGCTGGGCGGCACGCTGCCCCTAAAAATTTGCCACCCTTGGCCAGGCCTATCTGGCCCCACCTCAAATCCGGGCCTGAGTCAAAAGAAATGAAAAACAGACATGTTTGCGATGAAAAATCAACAACATTTCAGATCTAAGTCCTTTATCAAGTGCATTTGTATTTGAAAAGCACAAGGCAGCTCTCATGATCGCTCTTCACTATTTGACAGTAATAGTATTCAGTGTTAACTTGGGATGAATTCGTTGTTAGCAATTTGTATACAGTTATCCAAAATACTTGGGGCCTGGGGTTTTCTGTATAAGGGAAATCTGGATCTCCCATACATCTAGGGGGTTATTTACAAAACTCTACGGGGCAGATTTACTAAGGGTTGAAGTGAAAATTTTAAATTAAAAAAAATTCTTGGCTACTTTGTCTATCGAATAGGCCAAAATTCAATTCGAATTTTAAAATTTGACCATTTGAAAATTGTAACTGTACTGTCTCTTTAAAAAATTCAAATTCAACAGTTCGCCACCTTAAATATGCCAAATTGCTATTTTAGCCTATTAGGGGACCTCCTGGAAACTTTAAGGAGAATTTTTAAAAAATATTTTGAAAATCAAATTTTTTTTACCAAAATCCTTCTAATCGAACTATGCATTCAAACGATTAGAACGTTTTTTATCCGATTGAAAATTGAACTATTCGGTTAAAAAACTTAGAAAATTTTAAATTCGACCCTTAGTAAATCTGCCCCTTAATGTATCTAATTTTTTTCATTAAAAAAACCACAACAAAACTCCATGCCTTATTTATTAATTTAAAAACTCAAATTAATTGGATCTGAAATAAATATGATAAAAATTAGCAAAAATTCAAATCGTCTGATTTTTTTTCAAACTTTTTTTCCAGAATCGCTCAATTTTTTCAGATTGGTGCCTCTCATATTGACTTATACATGACCTGGACAGATCTGAGATGGTGGATTTTCAGATTCAGGCTTTTTGCAGCATTGGGGAATAATACATCTCAAAAAATTAGACAGTCAGACCAGATAAACGTGAGGTTTAGCAAATAATTCCTTTAGTCTACTAAAAAATAGTCTAACATTAATTAAACCCAACATGATTGTTTGCATCCATTAAGGATTCATTATATCTTTATAGGAATTACTTACAAATTTATAATTTTCTCAAGGATCATTTTACAGGTTACAATGCACATTACAAAAGTCACATAGTAACAGAACCTATTCTGTTAACAAATAAGATCAGTGAAACTTAGGGGAAAAAAACAGCAAAAAATTAGAAAACCAATTAAAGAAAAAAATTAACTAGAAAAGAAATGATGAATGCCTACAAAGGAAAATAATGTAGGAGGGGATCAGTGGTAAGGAGAAAAAGATAAAATGACGAGCTTGGTTAGGCAAACACATATACCCGTGACTACTAGATGTTTAAGGGCAGAGACACACAGTCAGATTCGGGGAGATTAGTCGCCTGGTGACAAATCCCCTCTTCTTCAGGGCGATTAATCTCCCCGAACTGCCTCCCCTGCCGGCTAAAATGTAAATCGACGGCAGGATGGCACTCAGAGCAATTCTTTTTCCAAAACTTTGGAAAATGAAGTGCTCCAAGTGCCATCCCACTGGACATTTACATTCTAGGGGAAGGCAGTTTAGGGAGTAGTCGACCCGAAGAAGAGGAGGTTTGTCGCCAGGTGACTAATATCCCGAATCTGACAGTGTGTCTCTGCCCTAAAATCTAAATATTCTCAGCTCTAAGATCCAATTGAAAATCTTGAAAGAGCTTATGCCAAGGTGACTATGAATGAGGTTAAGCATTTCTTCTTGGGTAGGAATAAAGTTCCAGGCTAAGAGGAGCTGTTGTTGAAGTCACTGGAGTTTTCATTTTGATCAAGACCAGCAAAGTAGATACTGTACTTGTGTCCAAGCTTAAGACAGCCCTACTATATAAGAAGATGTGAGCCAAGGTTCCCACAAATTCTCCAACAAGCTTCACTAGACATATGGAGATATTTTTTTGTTTAGAGTAGCCGGTACATGAGTTTAATTCTGGGTTCTAATATTCTGCTGGATTTGGTTGCTTCATGAATCATAGTGAAGACTTGCTTCCAATCGATGGGCTCAATTGTACATCCAAGATCTTGTTGCCATTTCAAGTAAAAGTGTTTCATTACTACAGTCAAAAAGATAATCATTTGTAAAACTTTAATTAAAATGGAGTCTGTGGAAGACAGAACCCAAAATCTCTATAATTCGGAGCCTTCTAGATAAAGAGTCTACAGATACAGTAACTATACCCAAAATCCCTTTATAATGCTAATTATACAGATGCTTTTACACTTCTGCTGTGGGTCTTAGCAAATGACCCTAGTATGCACCTATCTGGCCTTCTCAAGCAATAGTGATGTCATCTATGGGCTAATAAGCTATGGACTCATCAAAACTGTTAATATGTTCACAATTTTTGAGTCTGTAAATGATGTCTGCCAGGAAGCAGGGGAACAGAACAGCAGCCAAAATGCTGAATTAAAATCTTCATTACAGCAAAGTTAGAACAATGAATTACAATTTGTGTTCTGGCATGTATGAGGGGTTGAGGTGCAAGATAATAGCTTCAAGCATGTATCTAGTGCCCAGAGGTTTTCATTTTACTGTTTTATGTTGCTTCCGTGGAAAAGCCAAATTAAGCACAGTTTGTGTAAATAACAGTACTACATGGTTTATGCTAAAATCACTCTGGCAAGACTCCAATTAGTTTAGTAAAAGTTACACATATTCATTTTATTCACATAAGAACATTGTCTGTTGGGAATACTACAGGCAGCTGCAGGATGAATAACAACGTTTTTTGCCACAGTTATATGGATGCTTGTACTAATTTTTAAATGTGCTTCAGTCTCTAAAATATGCTGTGCGACCTACTGCATTCACTGACTCCCTTCTATTTCACTTGGAAATATACCCTGTGAAGGGGTGGAACTGCTTGCACCTATGCCAGAAGAACCATTATATTGTCATGACATTACAAAATGCTGTTGTCTTTATTGATGTTTGTATAAAACACTGCTCTAATATGAATGTAATCCAGTAGAGTCCCATAAACCTGTTAATGAAGATCATCATGGTTTTTGAGCACATATACCGTTGAAATATTGTTGTTCAGTGGCACTGGAGAATCATTTATCTCTCAATAACAACTGCCAGTCACAAGAAGGAATTGATACTGGCACATGTCCAATGACACAGCTCAGCATCCAGTCCAAGCATGTTGAAAAACTTTAAATTTTAATATCGCCTAGATCTCATGAAAAGTAATAGAAACCCATAACCATGGGGACAACCAGGAGTCATGTCTTGATGCAAACACCAAAATGCAGAATTTACTACACAAAGAACTTGTATGCAGATTTGGGTAATAACAGTCAAATGCAAAGGGTTGATCCCTGTGTTACCCCTTTGTAGTCAATAGTATCTAGTGATGTCTGGGTTGACAAAAATAGGACCCAGACCCGATCCCTCTCAACCGGTGCAACAGCTCTATTTATATACCCACACCGACCTACCCATTTCTGATGTCAAAAAAGGTGGTGGGGCAGGACCACAGTTATAAGTAGAGGCTGCCGCTATTGGAGGCTGGCAGTGTAACGTTGTGGGTGAGGAGTGTTGAAGAGCTCAACCTGGGACCGCCCATGACCTGGCAATTGTCTGCGAAAGTTGACAAAACCCATACAAACTGTGGGTAAACTTGTGGGTCCTGCAAGTGTTGAGCTGGGCCGCACACAATTCTACTGTGAATGTTTCGCCATTTAGTGCATTTCAAGGGCAATTGATAAATTTTCAGCAGAACAGGACAAATTCACCCCTTAACTAATCACTAGAGGGAACCCCTCCAGACATCCTGACATTCTGATTCTGCTAGATTTCTTGGGAAATATACCATCAGTGAAAACACCTACTTTGTCGTTGTCCAAACCTTTTAACCTTTTATGTTGTTTTCTGCTTGGGTAATGTAGTTGAGGGGATTTTCCAATATATTTAATGCTTTCAATCAGGGGCACAATTATATCAATACATGCAACTTGTTATGGCATTACACTTGTAACATGATTTTGGCCATCACTTTTTTATATTTCTGTGTATTGTCTAATTTTTTGCCTATTGCATCACTTTACATAAGACTACAAAAGTCCAATCTTCCAGCTTTACTCCTGGACATCAGGTACAGGAATCAGCCTGGATCTTCTACAAGGACAATTTCCAGACAGCAGGGGATCTTATTTTTCACTTGCTTTAAACAAAAGCATTTATAAACAAGTGAAGGTCAGTATTGAACATCTGCCGGCTGCGAACAATCAATATGTCATTAAATAGTGACAAAAAGGTCTGCTGTACTAATCAGCCCTCCTTCATAGCTCAGCAATTCAGATAAAATGATGCACCTTTCAGCCCTTGGTAAATGCCAGTGCTAACCACTGGGAAAATGCCCTGCCCTGCTGAGATTATAGCCATCACTATAAAGTTGGGATGATTTTACTAAAAGCAAAGCCTGTTTCAATGACCTGTCATTTTTGAAAATTATTTTATTTGTTAGTTTTGTCAGTGCTGCAATATGTGAAAAATCAATATCACAATTGGTTAACTACTAGCAGAAAATAAACTGTTTGTGAAACTCTTACATGCTCACATTGATCTGCACGTGTTTAATCCTGAAAAGGCATGTCAATGGATCTTTTGACATTAATACATGGGGTGAATGTGGGGAAACAAACAGTGGACTGTGGGTGAAAACTCTGACTGAGATTTTGGAATGTCAGGCATGAAAAGATATTTTCTAATGGAATTCTTTATAGAAAGGTGGGAGGGTAGAAAAGCTTCTGCAGAGAAACTAATACAGCATTCATTTTATAATACATTGTGGATGAGTCAGGGAATTCCTAAACCTTCCCTTAGGTTACTATCCACTGGTTTCGGTACCTGTGCAAGGGATCCAACTACCAGGAAGTCTGGTAGACACAATATAATTAGACTGTTTGGGGGAATTCACAAAAGTGGAGAGTAAAAGGAGTAAAAGTGGTAAACTGGTGTAAAATACTTTCTCCATATTCACAAACAGAAATCCACCTAATTTCAGACTCAACCGACACTTTTCATCTTTTAGTGAAAGAAAGACAATTTACTGATATTTTATGAATTTGTCTTTCAAACAACATAAAAATGGCAAAAAACAACATTTCAAAAGGCATTTTCTCCAGACATTTTAAAAATGGAGTAAAGCTCAGTTTAACTTCCCCTTGTGTCAAATCAATTCTAAACTAATCTGCTCTGCTTTGGTTCAGACAATCTTCATATCACTCCTCTTGTAGGTACCTCATTGGGGAAGTATTAGCATATTAATAGGGATTAGCATTTTATAGTCAGGGTACAAGTTTCAGTCTAACCCTATAGGTGTAAAAGCCTCATTAACAAAACAAGTTAAACACTGATTAAACAAAAAAGTGTATTTTATATCATTTAACTTGCAGTTGCGTTATTTCGTTTATTGAATGAGGCATTATTAGCAACTTGAGTGAATATATTACAAAAATCTAAAGGAAACTTAAAGCCTCCCAGCCAATTTTTTAGTTTTAGCAGGACTTGACCTAAAATAATAAAAAATACTCTTTGTAGAAATCCCTATGTAGTATTTTTTTGTATTTAGACCCTTACATCTTGTGACTGAAGTGGAATTACACAAACATCCCAAAAAAAATTATGTATAATTTTCCTAGGTAAAATAACCCCCTCCAAATTCTAATTTAATGGCTAACTGACAGGTTTAATAAGAGCTATAGACAAATTCAAGACAAAAATGTAGCTAAAATGTTGTGCGAAAGACAAAATCTGAAAACTGTCTGTTTAAAAGACAAATTCACAAAAGCGGAGATAGAGGTTTGCCAATTTGGGGGGAAATTCAAAATTTTTATCTCCATTTTTATTTTGTCTCAATATCACCACTTATGTGAATTCCCCCTTTATCTCTAGGTGGGGTCCCCGCTTATGATATCACTCTCGATCAAATAAACTTTGGGCACCAGTGGTTCTTTAAAACAGCAGAACAGTTATTGAACTGATGGTACACTTCTCAATAGTCTGTCACATTTCCAGATGGATATAAGATGTATGATTGTACACTTTACTAAGCAAGTAGTGCAGCAGGTCATTTACACACGTTTATAGTACTCACGGATACTGTCTGATCCTTTGTTAGTCAGCTTTGGTGTACAATCCCCATTGAAGGTGAATCTCACAGCTGGTTCTTCACTCCAGGAATCTCTCTATCGCTGAGCTTAAACAATTGAGTCCCTATCCTGGCGGACTTGTCATGCCGCAGGGTGCTAACTCTTCACTAAACTCCTTGTTGGAACCTTAGCTGCTCCCTAACTTTTCTGAACTTATCTGTCACTCCTATAGTGAACTATTACATTTTCTGACATGACACTTGCTTCACCTATTCAGAGGCCTACCTCCACCTCAGGCCCTAGCAGCACACCCCACTTCCAATGGGTGCACTGGAAAGAGACAGAACACCCTCACCTATGGGAAAACACATTCACTGGGGCATAGGAAATCTTTACCCTTTTATATAGTGACATCTACTGGCCAGTTACTGAACTAGCAGCACAATAATTTCACATAGGACAAAGGAAACAACTTCACTTGTGTAACTTGAGGACCCAATTTAGGTGTCTAAATTATGCCCAGGGAAATAAAGGACCTAAAGGTTAGCAAAACCTTTACCCTCATACACATAATAATGTTTACTAGTGTAATGTATCAGTGGTAAGTTGGTAAGTGGATTAGTGGACTTATAAAGTACAGTGAGCAATTCCTTCTTTTAATTAAAGGGGTGGTTCTTTAAGATAACTTTTAGTTAGAACAGCCAATTGTAAGCAACTTTTCAGTTGGTCTTCATTATTTATTTTTTACAGTGAATTTAAATGATGGTCACTGACCCCCATCTAAAAACAAATGTTCTGTAAGGCAATACATTCTATTATTGCTACTTTTATTACTCATCTTTCTGTTCTCTGTTCAGAAAGAGAGTTTTCTGACATTGGCATCATATTGGAGACCAATGTCAAGTTGAACAAAATAGCCGTGTGTCGAATTGTTGCGTGTCAATTTTGGTTAAATGGTTAATTCCATGCCATTTTCCAAATTTCATGGGAAATTCGCTAATTTTTCTGTGAAACAAAACGGGAGAAATTCGTCCATCACTAGTCTTGAATATGTTTTGTTCAAATGCTGCTTTCCTGTGACCTTTATGTAGGGAAGCGATTGCCTTAAATAAACCTGTGTTTTGTCTAAAGATGCAGTGTCCTGGTCTCTATGCTCCAGACAGGTCCGGACTGAGAATTAAAATAGGCCCTGGCATTTCAGGTACATAGAGACCCAATCAGCCCACAGAGAGGCCCAAACAGCCCCAACCAGCCCACTAAATACTGACTTTCTATGGGACCTTATAGCAGCCCCTCTGGCATTTGCCAGAAGCCACAGATTGCCAGTCCGGGCCTGGCTCCAGATCCTACACTTACCTGCCTACCATAGCTAATTTCCCACAAAAACTTGTATGCACAGCCTGATGACTTGTCACAATATGTATGCACATAACATAACAAAACTATCTGCGTTGTGAGTTCATTCAAGTTCATTTCAGGTCCAAAAAAGTTCACATAACTCTAAAATGTAACTTTTGATAAATAACCCCCTAAATGCACTACTGCAAAAACTGGAGTATTGGAATGGACACAGAATGGTTACATCTGTTTACAAATGGACAGATCATAAAACTTTTCATAGCAACTGGTCTTGTCAGTGGAGGTCAGTTTGAGGACACTTATCAGGCATAAATAGGACAGTCCTCTAGTCCTCTCATGCTTTGAATGCACTATTATACTACTGCACCATTATACACATATTTCATAAAATATTAGGTATTGTAAGGGATAATCTACCGCTTACTCTAAAATAAGTATATAACATATTTCCATTATACTGGACAAATGAAGATAATAATGTACTTAGTATGCTAATGTGTGCACTGCTATCTCTCAAAATTATGTTTGGGCTCATTTAATAACACTGAGCACATTTGCTTCAGTGTAGTAACCCATAGCATCCAATCAGCAATTAGTATTGTTCAGTCTATTGAAGAAACAATGATGGAAGCAAATGTCTGATTATTAACCATGGGTTACTGCACTGGGGCAGATTTCTGTTTGTGTACCAGATTGTAAAACTGAGTTTTGAAGGAGAAAGAAGAGCATAGTTCTTGTCAACTGAGAAAATATTTCACACATTTCTAAATTTACATTCAGGTGGTCATTTGTTAACTAATACAGGAAGAGATCCGCTCATCTTTCCCCGATATGCCCACTAATGGCAGGGCTATATTGGGGTAATCCGAACATTCGGCCCTAGGACTGAATGATCGGATTATAACGAGGATCAATGGGCTCTGGAAAAATTAAACCTTCCCAATCGATATCGTGGCCAGATATTTATTGGGAAGACCTATCGGAGGCCCCCATACATGGGCAGATGCTGTCAAATTGGTCTAAAGGACCAATATTGGCGGCTTTATCTGCCTGCGTATGGTTTGTTATAGGTCTAGCAAAGCATACCAATCACTTATATGCTTGCTTTCATCCATAAACCCAGTAAATGCTACATTTGTTTATTTTTTACTGTTCCATAATGTATTATAAATAGCCTATGGCAGCAAGTTGCAAACTGGATTTGTAGACTGTGCTTTGAGAGGCAACCCACTGTACTTTTAGTACATATAACGCTAACTTGTCTGAGCAAACCAAAAATGGGTTCATGTCCAGCTAGATGGTTTACATGTGACTCAAATACTTCAGGCTAGGGCCTTTGCCAAATGAAAGATTTCAGGAATGGTGTAGTGCAAATACAACTCTCAGGCTACTGTGCAATAAAACAGGAAAGAAAGTGTGCCAGGGCTTCTTGCAATATAAAAAATTACTTTTATTAGTCCAAGATAAATGATCCACAGGTTTACTTACAGTGGTACAGAGGCACTGGCAATATACAGGCACACCTGCTCACACAGAGCTTCCAAGGTAAATGACAGGGAATTTCCTCTAAGGATAGCCCAGTCGAACTCCCTGAGGTGACAGCGTCCACCTGACAGAGGCACCCTCATGATCTCAACATGTTGCCCTCAATTCTCACACAGGGGATGATGGAACTCACTAGACTGAATCCCTATTAGGTTTTGTCCCTATACTACAGGCCAGTCTTGCCTGAGAGGAGAGCTACCTCCTTGCTATCCCTCCTAATTGGTGCCAGGCTGCTCCCCCTCTTCTCTTCTAGAGGTATTGGTCCCTCTAGGGCACATGCTCCTCTGGGTCTTGCTGTACCCAGGCCCCCCTGGGTACACCCAGCTCGATCATATTCCAGGAGCCAAAGGCCAAGATCCACCCATTCACAATCACTTTACAAGGTATGACAGGATGTAGTGACAACCCCTACTGGCCAATAGCATAACTATGCAAATCACATCTAGCTACATTGGCATCTGCCCAGCTACTAGGAAGATCAGTAAGTTAGGGAATTAAAGCCATAGAGGCATTTTTAAACTCTACAGTTTCACCACTGTCTGTAGTGCTGCTTGTGAGAGTGGGAGGGAGGCGGCCAATGAATGTTGCATGGAACGCCCCTAGCTTGCACTTAATTTTGAAACCCTAGGCTTTAAATTAGTACTTGTACTTTACAGTGTTGTGCTCTCTGCTTTGAGCAAAACTTTTAACCCAGCATGTGGTAACATAGCAGTGCTTAAAGGGCTTTGGAAATAAACTGTAGTGCACTTTTAAAATAATGTCCTTGACTTGAGCTGTTCAGTCTCCACTTGCCTAAACCGCTTTAGTGAAGAATCTTCAGCTTTCACTACATGATTCCTACATTCCAGGTGCTTTTGACATCACTACATACAAGATGCATTTCTTTAATGGTATATTTGCTAAGATAGATTACAGTGTTAGAATAGAAAAGTTAATGTATATTTGACATATCATATTGCTGCATGAAAAATTGTTTCAGCAGCAGCCAACTCTGCAGTAAGATTCCAGTAATAGAAATATCATTAAGAGTTGATGAACTACATGCAATCTCAGATGAATGCCAGCAGACTGTAGAATGAAAAGTGTGCCGTGGGTATGAATAACGGGCTATTTAAACCTTTCAAAAAATTCTCTACCATGCGTACGTTCCAAGGTGCCACCTTCACCTTCAGGACACTGAATGTTATATTTCTCTGTCTTTCTATTGACATTGGTCTGTGTATCTTTCCATTAACTTTGGTCTTCCTGTCTGTCATTTCTCATAATACGAATACTCCTAGCCTTGGATCTAATTACATCTTCTTTGTACCTATAAGTCCTAATTATTCATTGTAATTCATTGTAAGGCATGACAACTGTATTCTTTACACTTTGTTATATTGTAATAATGTAATAAAAGACGATAAGCTTGCCCAGGCACAGTGATTCATAGCAACTCATCGCAACCAATCAGCAGGTAACATTTACTGGTGTCCAGTTTAAAATCAAACATCTAATTGTTTGTTATGGGTTACTGCACCTAGGAAAAAAATTCTGCCTTTTATTACAGATGCGAGTACAGTATAAGAAAAATTAAAGACCCAGTATAGCAATCTTTTTATCTGTCTTTACATTACCCTCATGGAATCTTCAACCAAATAAGACTATAACACAAGATGATTTAAGTGAAAAAACATCAAGCACCTGTGTTCCAACAGTGTAAGCTAGTAAATTTACCAATAAAATTCAGAATGCAGAGATTAATCAAATTGTAACATTTAGGTTTTAGTTTTGGCATCCTCTAGTCATTTGCCATTATTCAATAGTGAGAGATGGGCTTAAAGATCTACCTCGAACAAAATGGTTCACTTGTATTGTGTCCAACAAAGTGTGGGACATAACCTACTGAAGTACTGAATGGTAGCAGAAGGTTTGTGTTATATAATAATTTGATCTCATATCATTTTGTATTGATGGGCTTCAGTGACTATACAATAAATGCCTAAATTCAAATTAAACTTACATTTTGAATTTGATTTGATCACAAAGGCTTTAAAAGCCTATTAACAAACTTTAGAACCATCACAAAAAACAGGCATTTTGAAAGGTTCAAAACTTAACATTATCTATGGCATCCAGGACCCCCCGTTACAAATATTTAAAGAAGACAATGCTACATATATGCTGAAAGGGTTTTAAATGCTTATTTTGTGCATAAAAGGAATTATTCTAGACTGGGATATACTTTGGTATTTGGTACTTTGTGTGGTCGAACCCACACAAAAGCCAATAGGTGTCTTATTAAATTATTTTAAACAGATGCCCATATTTTTCATTCCAAAAGCAGGGCAAAATAAACAAAACACTAACTTGTCTTTTTTTAATGAGCACATATGGTCTAAAAACCTCTGCCACATATTTCAATTTTCTGTATTTATGTGATTGAAAATATATGTGCATGCATGATTGTTCATAGAGCTATTGAGAGATTTTGATTTATACTTTCTTTTTCTGCTTTAAAGAAGTCCCCGAAGAAGTAAAACTGAACAAACAGCAAGAGAAATATATTCAATCAGCCCCCTACTCTGTCACTTATTACCTCAAGTTTGCATTTTGCTGCAGCTGTTACATCAAATATTCATAATTCCTTCCTTGGCTTTAATTAATACATTTGCTTGCATTCCGGATTCAGGCCTTGCTCTCCAAATACAGTTAGAGGGTAGAAGAAAAGGCAACCATTAGTATGCCATTCTTTTCACAAGTGTTAAATAATTTAGAACTGCTGTGCTACTAAGCAATTGTATGTGAATAAATGCTACTTTTTAAGCATGGTATCTGGTGTGCTTGATTCAATTACCTGTCTTTTCCCCAAGTTCTAATATCTTATTAGTATTGTACCATGTGCAACCTAGTTACAATCACATAGCTTTATGAGAGCTTCTACATTAAGAGAATTAGAAATGATGTCCCAGGGGTTCTACAAATACCTCTATGAACCGTAAGTCTGCTAAAATCATTAAAACATTAAATAAACCCAATAACATTGTTTTGCCACCAATATGAATTCATGCAGCTTAGATACCATCAAGTACAAGATACTGTTTTATTATTATAGGGGGAAAAAAAATATAGGGGGATAAAGAAATATTTTTTAAAAGGCAGAATTATTTGCTAGTCTTTAGCAAATTTCCCTCATCTGTTTTAATTTTTTTTCCACCAATTAAACAAATATGTTTTACCAGACTTTGCTTTGGAATATGGCAGTTGGTTCATATTGGACAGAATATATATACAGTGGTGTGAAAAACTATTTGCCCCTTCCTGATTTCTTATTCTTTTGCA
>CM044433.1:80953085-81021516 GCA_024363595.1 Xenopus borealis
CCCAGGCTTTAATTTTTGCTTTTGGTGTGCGGAATATCCCTGCACTCTATATATATATATGTATATACTGAAATGTTATCATCCTTTAGTTTAGAGGTTAATAATATAACAGAGATTAAATAAACATAACAATGATAAAATGTGAATGAAACATTCTTTTTAAAGTAGAACACATTTCCCTTTTCCTGGCTTAGGAAAAAAAAACACCTCAGTGAATATATTTTTCATTTTAGAAGGCACAGCTTGCTTTGAGAAGAAAATGGAAAAACATAATAACTGCAAGAAGCACTTCAAGCCATTGTATATGTGCCATTATAAATCCAGGGGGTATATTGAATGAACGTCAGTAGAGACTGCTGTTTTAGGGGATCTCCCTTTCCATAGGTGAAAATTACTGAACCCCCAAGCAAAAGTTTATGAACAGAAATGTGCACAATAGTCTGGCTTACTGCTCACCCCTTAGTGTTATGTCACATAGGACAGCCCCTATATTATATTTTCCTTTAAGAATCAGTAATGGTAAGCAGTGGGGCGGCCATGCGCGAGGCTGAACAGGCAAGATGGGTCTGTGATTAGCTCCGCACCTGCACTGCATGTTTTAAGCTATAACAAGCAAACAAACCGCTGCTTAAGTTATATGGAGCGAGATGCCTCTGAGAAGGAGTCGAGCGGTTTAAGAGTATGGGTCCGCCGTCGACAAAGACAAATCAAGAGACACGCACGCTGCCAATGTTTCAGAGCCGGTCAGTTGAAAATCTTCGGGTAGACGTGCTGAACAGGAACACGATCGGCAGCCACACTCTGAGGAGGTTCAGGCAGCCCTCCGCTCTGTTCAGGAGATGTTTACAACAGAATTAGCAGTGGCTGTGGCAGATTTTACGCGCCAGATTAAAGATCTTGGAGAGAGAGTTGACTGCCTAGAGGGCCGCTCGGACTCCTGTGCTAAAGTGTTAAAAGATGACCAGAGACAGCTTAATCAACACCATCTGCAGATCCTCCAGCTTGAAAATAAATTGGAGGATTTAGAGAACAGAGCAAGCAGGGGAAATCTGAGAGTTCGGGGTGTTCCTGAATCGGTAACAGACCTCATGGGGTTAATGAAGGGAGTGTTGTGCAAGTTGCTGCCGGAGGATTCACAGAGCCTTGGGGCGTCCGCGAGATTCCAACTTGGCCAGGGATTGTTACCCCATCAGATACAATTTCATGCGGACATATCACAAGCAACTTTGCAAAAACGCAGATTGATGAAGCCAGTCACGACGCTGTTGTTAAACAGAAATGTTAAGTATAAATGGGGGTTCCCCTTTTCCTTGCAGTGTAGTTGGGAAGGCCGACAGCACTCTATACAGACACCAGCTGATGGGTTGGTACATCTAGAAGGAGCTGGAGGGGCCCCTGTTCAGGCAAATGACTTACCATCTGGTCCGTTGCATCCAGATCTGGAGTGGTCACAAGTGCCAGTATCCAAACAGTCAAAATGTCCAGCCATGCACTCACCTCCAAGGGAGCAAAGATCAGTACGATCAAGGGCTAACATAGAAATAGATCGGTCAAAGTGACTTTGTGTCATGTGGAAAATGCATTGGAGGATACATTTCCGCCTCCCTACCAGCGGCTTGGAGAAATAGAGCTGTTTAAAAACTATGCAGTAACCGGGATTTTGCTAACCCAATAGGAGTACCCTCGCTTTGTCCTCCTTTGTTTGGGAGGAGATAGGGGAGAACTGCCAGCAAAGGGTACTTAGAAATGATGGTTCACCATTAGGGTTCTATGTAAATTTGTGGTGTTTTTGTTCATTTTGGGGCTTTTTTTATGTACGTAGGTTAGTTTATGTCTTTAGGCGGCTGGGTGGTCAGGGGGATATGAGTATCTCAATCATTCAGGAAATATCTCTGAGAGGGATGTCAAAAGTAGTAAGCTGTTCTATGTACAAGAGGTTAAGGATATTACTATGCTGAGGAATGTAAGCTGCAAGAAGTTTAATTCATATTTCAATTAAAATAATTTCCCACAATGTGCAGGGATTGAATTCTCCAAACAAATGTAAGGCAGCATTTCAGATGTATCAACGTCTCTCTCCAGATATATTATGCTTGCAAGAGACGAATTTTACTAAACGTTCATTCCCTAAATTCTTTCATAAGGATTTTGGCACATATTTTTTATCTTCAGATGTTAGCAAACATAGAGGGGGGGCTGTCTTTTTCAATAGGTGTTTTCCCTTTGTCATTTCTGAAACTAAGGTAGATGATAAGGGCCAATTTATTGTGATACAAGGGACACTGTATTATAGGGCATACCTGATTTTAAATACCTATGCGCCGGTTGAGTCCCCTTTGATTTCTTTTTTTGAAGCTATGGTTAAGTATCTATCACAGTCAACTCTTGATAGAGTAATATGGGCTGGGGACTTTAATCTCCCTTTCAACTATATGTTAGATAGATCTTCCCCGACCTCAATACCACGGCACAAAAAGAACACCCAGAGGGTTAACAAGATTCTTCAGGACTATAGGCTGTTGGATACATGGAGAGAGGTTAATGGGGATAAAAGGGATTATACATTCTATTCTCATCCCCATAGTAGTTACTCGAGAATTGACTATATCTTGACAAGGTTTTCAGACGCAGGAGGTCTGTTGGAGTCTAGGCTCTTGCAGTGTGCTTGGTCGGACCTTGATGTAATAATGTCAGTTCTAGACTTGCAAGCGCCTGCTTTAAAACGTCCAATATGGAAATTTGGTGAAGGGTTACTAGCTGACCCAGAGTGTGTTGCATATCTTGTACAAGAATCAGAGATATTTTTTAGCGAGAATTGCAAATCGGACCCATCGCCGTCTTGGGCTTGGGTAGCCTATAAAGCGTTTAATAGGGGATCCCTAATTAAGTATGCCTCCAAGAAGAAGAAAGAAAGGGTACAAGTACAACAGGAGTTGGAAATGGAGCTTGCAAGACTAGAACAGAGCAATACCCAATTTTTTACAGCAAGTAATAGGAGACTGATTGAGGAAACAAGACAGAAACTGAGGGCATGCCTGTTAGAAGGAACGGAAAGAGCCATTAGGAGGACAAATTTTACATTCTATAAGTTTGCGAATAAACCAGGGAAAATGTTGGCGAACCTGTTGAGAGCAGGGCAGCGCAGACCAATAATTAATAGGATTAGACTAGTAAATGGTCGAATTTCATGTAACCCAGATAAAATAGCAGAGACATTTGTAGCATATTATGAACATCTATATGCACAGGGAGAGATAAAGAAACAGGCAACAGTTGATGCCTTTCTAAAAAGGAGTATCTGACTCCTTGCAATATCTAGGAGTGAAATTGACTAATAATATACATTCCCTTTATAGAGGTAACTTTAATCCTATGTTTAGAATGTTAAGGCAGAGTATGCAGCATTGGGATAAACATCACTTATCCTGGACGGGAAGGATCCAGTGCATTAAGATGGTATTCATGCCAAAAATTTTATATTTGTTTCGAACTTTACCAATAAGAGTCCCAATAAAGATTTACAGAGATTTCAAGCACATATAAATAATTTTATATGGCAAAATAAGTATCCGCGCATATCGAGACAAATGTTATATCTGCATAAAAAAGATGGCGGCCTAGCTGTCTCAAATGTTGTGAAATATTATCAAGCAGAAGCAGTTAGGATAGCCCAATGGGCTGCTGTTTACGCCGGGCCTCTTTCCCCCTTATGGGTTCAAATAGAAAATGATCTAATCTACCCCTATACAATTCAGCATATATTATGGATGTCCAAGATACCTTTTAGAGATTTTGTGGAATCGTCACCTATAACAATAAATATGTTAAGTCTTTGGCAAGTACTAGCTAAAAAGTATAATATTGTTCTTTCCCCTCACTTTTAAGTCCTTTAATGAATAATTTTAATTTCTATCTAGAAATCTGTTTAGGTGGTGGATAGATAAAGGAATCACGACCTTGATGTCTTTAACACTGAATAGGAAACCACTTACGATGGCACAAATGAAGGATATATACAGTACTCATTTCCTCCACAGGAACTCTTTAGAGCTATGCAACTGTTACACTATGTTAATAGAAAAGAAGAACGGTGTGAACATGGAACATTCACGGTTTCATGTTTTGAGGTAGTTTGTGTTAAAACTCCACTGGCACCAGGAATCCTTAGTTTGATTTATAGAATGTTAAATCAACGGTTATCAGATAAAAGGAAACATCCATATATGTTGAAATGGGAAAAAGACTTCAATACAACACTTACAACCCAACAGTGGGCGGGTTGTAGTTTAATGGCAAATCAGGGAAATATATGTGTAGCAGTAAAGGAAACATCTATTAAAATACTACATAGAATGTATTTAGTACCAGCTAGATTACATAAAATATACCCTACCTACGATCCACTGTGTTTTAGAGGTTGTCAAGAAAGGGGGACAATGGCCCATATATGGTGGGAATGTAGAATTGTATCGAGATATTGGGATAAAGTGGTTAAGCTTCTCTCAAAAATATTGTATACTAAGTTTGAGAAAAACCCAATGGTTATGCTATTGGGAAACAAGCCAAAATATCTTTCAAATGCAGTTTATAAACTGAGCCAATATATACTAATGGCAGCCAGGTGGATTATTGCGAGCAATTGGAAGAAGAGAATAATATCTTTGATGTCTCTGAAAGCAAAAATTATTTATATAGCGACCAATGAGAAGCTTAGCCACAGGTTGCAGAATGATATGGAAGCTTATGACAATATTTGGATGCCTTGGTTGGCATATGAAAAGTATGCTCTTTTGGTGTCATCACAACATGCCTAAAAGAGAAGGTGGAATGAGGGGAAAGTGGATAAGAGTAGAGATTGAGAGGGATAACTAAGGGAAACCCAGCCGCCTATTAGGGATATTTGGGTTTATTTGTTTTTTTTGGGGTGGGGTTGTTTGTGTTATATGTGTTAAAGTATTGTATAAAGCCCATAACATAAGCTATCTGGGAGTAAAAATATGTGGAATCCTGAAAGGAGTATATTTGGGCTACTTGCTATCCTAAGAAATAATGTGGATATATGTGATTGATGTGGTTTGAAAACTATTAAAATAGTTTTTAAAAGAAAAGAATCAGTAATGGTGAATGGCCTCATTAAAGAACATATAGAATGCCTTCAACTGATCATTCCTATATGCAGCCCATTGCCAGATTCAGTTGCAATGGAATTACCCAGGTCCAATATCATATCAGGACAGAAAGCACTGCCTAGGCCCAGGAAGAGAGGGGGTTCAGGTCAACACAAAAATCACAAAATGCCCAATGTAGCATCTTGAATTGCTGTTCGTAACCTAAACCTTACACCTATGTTGAAACAGAATCCTTTTACTATGTATTTACTATGTAGGTCAATCGACCTACATTTGGTTCCTTTAGGCCATTGTTCAGGTGTTAATTCTTTCTAAGTAACAAAAAATTCATCCATTCCTGTGTTCCTGTATTGTTAAAACATTGATCCAGGTACTCTCCAAATCACTCAGACTCTTTTCTACACACTCTTAATTTCATCTTCTCATCTGCACCTTAACCTCTCTCTACAGCTTTGCTAATAAAGCCTCTGTCCCAGCCAGAGTCAGACTGGGGGGGGGTCCCGACACACCAAGGCTGCAGTATCGGGGTCCACACCCCCAGCCCCTCCTCCATGGCCCCCTACCCAGCAAAACCACTCCACCCCCTGACCTCTGACCTTTTTTTTCTTCTCTTCGCGATCAGGGTAGGGGTAAGCAGAAATTGAGTACAGGGATTGAATCTAATGCGCCCATGGGTAGGGGGGGCAGATCTGGGCTAGTGGGGCCCACAAGGGCTGAGTCCCACTCCAGCCCAGTCCAACCCTGCTCCCAGCTCTTCATATATCTGCTGTACATCTCCCCTGGCACTGTGCTCAGCTTGGGATGAACTACTGACCATGTTCACAAAGAGAGCTGAGGAATGTCACTGGAATACTTTCAGATTGCATCAGGAAAACTCCAACATTCTCAATGCTCACTTTCTAGTCTAAAGACCTCAACAACTTCATGCCGGACGATGCTGGTGCGCATGCGCAGGAGCCCCAATCGCCGTGTGCATGCACGCAGGTGCAAGAAGACGACAGGGAGTGAGGGGCCAGATATCTGGTGGCAAGGGTCCAATGTTCCATAGCAACCAAACGTTGATTTGAATTGTGAAGAAAAGTAAATAGGAGAAGATCAGTATAGAAAGATAACAAAGAGCAGCATTAACCATAAAATTGTAGCCCCATAGAGCAACAGATTTTTTGCCACCATTAGAAAGCTGGAAAGAAGAAGAGGATGGAAAATCATTCTAAAACTATTAAGATCTGAACATTTAATAACATGTAAAAATGTATCTTAAAGTTTAACTACCCTTTTTATTCTCCTCGTTTAATTTATAATAACTGTACCCATGTTTGTGTTCAAACCTTGTAAAGCCCTGCATATATTTCTGGTGCTATATAAATAAATTTATACATTACACTACACCCCGAAAAAACTCCCAGTAATATTTGGAAGTAAGCATTTAAACACTATAGGGCAAATTCACTAAAGCGCGAAGCGTCTAACGCTAGCTCTAATTAGCCAGTGTGACGTCAATTCATAACTTCGCAAATTCACTAACACCGACTCTGGCGAATTTTTGCTAGTGAAGTAGATAGACTAGCGCAACTAAGCACCCTAACGCCAGGCGAAGTTGCGCACTGACGAAGGATCGTAATTACTCAAATTCACTAAGATGACCATTTTACTGAACGTTACCACTTGCGCTAGACGTTACTTCGCCAGGTCAGACCTTTAGTGAATTTACGCAGTTCTGGCTAAAATTCGCCTGGCGAAAGTGCGGCGAACATTAGCGAAGGCAACGCTAGCACATTTTCGCTGCTTAGTGAATTTGTGTCTATAGTAACTCCTGAATGTTTGCTTTGTTTGCTCTATATTAATTGTAAATTGTAATAGATAACTAAATGTGTATTGTTTGATTTCACAGGTTAAAATTTCTTTTCTTTTTCCAACCTCAAATAAAGAATATAAAAACAGTGTGCCCAAAACAACAGGAACATACGGAGAGAGATGAATAGCTTGTGTTTTCTTGGTCACAATGTATATTTCTGGCCAGTCTCAAGCTTCGTTTGAATGCAGCATATGGCGCTCTGTTTTGAAAAGAATGTGTTTTGTTGTGTTATTCCCAGAAATAGCTTCTGTATATTCTTTAATTATTCCTTCATCTGGACATAAGTGAATTAGAGGGATGTCATGATATTCACTGTTTGTTTCTTTGAGTGTTTGTTTACAGGCTTCTCTCCAGGCCTCTCTTTGTGCTTTGAATGATTAGAGCTTGGAGTAGATACAGATTCTCAGCAGACTATTACAGCTCAGAGAAATACAAGTGTTTTAATAACAGTTTCTAAATTGTGTAGAAAAATAGGTGAACTAAACTGTCTCTGCCACATGGGTGCTAATGCCTATCCCATGTTCATAGAATTGGCCTCTAAATAGTTGGTGCTGAACGGGAGATACTGTAGGATGCTGTTCTTAATGGAAGCCTGCAGCAAAAATAAGGTAATTAAAAGACCACAAAAATTCTCTGTTAATGACTTCTTTAGCTGCCACTTTGTAAATGGTGAACTCTGACTTTTACCCATTGATAAATATGCCTCATACAGGAATGAGGTAGACTTTTGGGGGGGATTATTTACTAAAATCCGAATTTATCTCATATTTTATTAAACTCCATGGTCGATTTTAGCTTATTTATTAATGAAAAAAAACTCGATTTAATTGGATCACTCTATAAAATTGAGGGAAAACCCAAATCCCTAGATTTTTTTGGCCTTTTCCCCAAATTGCTGGAATTTTTCAAGTTTTTGCCTGAAAACCACAAAAAAATTGGATTTTCAGTCTAAACCCATCACAGAGAAAAAGAAGATTGATCAATGCACATTCCCTGGTCCTGTTTCATAAGTAATCTAGTATCTATAAAAGTGCATGTATTTACAAAAACAAGGGTTTTTAGTTACAAAGTTACTGTGTGATCATAAAATTGTTAAGTGACCATACCACATCATGGCAAACCCCATATGGTGGTCCTAAATATTTACCTCCGGTAATAGTATTCAAAGGCTGGCACCTCCCTGCATTTCTTGTGATAAGATTCTTCTGACCTCGGCATTAGTTTCAAGAAAGCTTAGTTTTCTTGTGACAGAAGCTCACATTTTTCAGATTTTAACATTCAGATTTTAATAAATAATCCCCTTACTGTGATGACGTCTAATTTCACACTTTGATAAATCTACCACCATGTGTGAATTTTCATGATGGATATAAATTGTCAGCATGCTGGCCAAAATAAATCTACATTTTATGTTTGTTAAAACATGTCCCTTTAAAGGGCCAGTAACAAATAAATGACTGGCAGCAGTATTGCTGTGAAACCTTGTCAGATGTAGAGCTGAGATAGATGTGTGTGCATTCCCTACAAGAAGACCCACTTGGTTTCATGTGTAGTGATGGGCGAAACGGCCGCGTTTCGCTTCGCCGAAAAATTCGCGAATTTCCAGAGAAATTCGCGAATTTTTCGCCATTTGGCGAAACGAGTCGCGCGTCGTTTTTGACGCGCGTCGCGTCGTTTTTGACGCGCGTCGCGTCGATTCCGACGCGTCGCGTCGATTTCGACGCGTCGCGTCGTTTCCGCCGCGCGTCGCGTCGTTTTCGGCGCGTCGCGTCAAAAACGACGCGCGACTCGTTTTGACGCGGCGAATTTTTGGCGGCGAATTTTTGGGGTCGTTTCGCGAATTTATTCGCCAGCGGCGAATCGCGGGAATTCGCCGCGAATTCGCCCCTGGCGAATAAATTCGCCCATCACTATTCATGTGCAATATAAAACCAATCTTCTCTTTAATGCATATGTGAGACTAGAGAACATTGTATTTTCCTGTCCACAATACATTCAATTTTCCAAAGCTGCAGGTCAAATGTACATAGAATAGTTTTTTTAAACGTAAGAGGAATGTAACATCTTCATTCAGATTTCCTTTGTAAGTCTTCTCGATGCTTCTTTCAAACCAATTTACATTAATGCATCTGAACAAAGGAAAGCACAACGGACAGACTTTATTGCATTTTAGATTCTATTTTAAGAGATGGGCAGAGCGCTGCCAATAACTATGTTCTCACATCACAAAATCCATCATCTTACAAAACAATTACTCTAAAATACAATTCCCTGTGTATCTTATTATTGGAATTTACCTTTGTGTTTCTTGGGGTGGAAATTCAATATTGGAACATGTACCTTTAGCTTTTTAAATATTTCATAAATTTAATAGGCTTTAGAATCCATAACTCAAACTGTTGCATATAAACGCCCATTATCTTCAGTTAGCTAACTGTAATTCCCATCCTTGGTGGAACTCAAATACCCCATCCTTGTGTAAGTGTAGCTAGTAAACATAGATAGTGATTGAGCTCAGTAATAGCACATGCAAGTTTGTGATCCATTATTCAGAGTCCAGTTTGTTCAGAAAGCTCTCAATTATGTAAAGGCCATCTCTCATAGACTCCATTTTATCCAAATAATTCAGATTTTAACAATGATTTGCGTTTTCTTTGTAATAATGGAATAGTACCCCATACTTGATCCAAACTAAGATATAATGAATTGCAAAACCAGCCTATTGGGTTTATTTAATGTTTACATGATTTGCTAGTAGACTTAAGGTTTGAAGATACAATTAACAGAAAGATTTGTATCTGGAAACCCCAAGATCTTGAGCATTCTGGAAAACAGGCCCCGTACCTGTACCATACCTTAGCTAAGATGATGTGTTGTGTTAGACCTGGTGCTAATTTTCTTTTTATTTTCATCTAATTTGGGACAAATGGCACCTACAACTATCATTCACTAGAAATGTACTGTCTGTAAGAATTAATAATGGACATTTAATGGGGCTGATTTTTCGACCATGAGCAAATTTGCACCTGGGCAGTAACCCATGGTAGCCAATCTAATGCTTGAGTTTTGTTTTTGAGCTTGTTTTACTTACTAATGGCATGAATTACTGCCCAAATGCATATCTGCTTAGTGTTCATAAATAAACAACATATTTTAGTTTTTTTTTTTGGGAAAAAACAAACAAATATAATGTAGTTTACTTGTTTTCAAATGTTATCTTACTATACTATACTAACTTGAACAGGTTAATTGTATAGTGGGTTTGGCTTTAGCCAGATCACTAACTGTACTGTACAATGCAACATTCTGATAAGCAATATTACTTACACTTAGGAGAACTAAAGCACAACTCTTGTGTAGTGATGGGCGAATCTATCCCGTTACGCTTCCCCGGAAAATTTCCGAATTTCCAGCGAAATTGGCGAAAAATTAGCAAAACGAGTCGCGGCACGTTTTTGAGCTGGTCGCATAATTTTTGATGCGTTGTGTCGTTTATGCCGCGTGTCTCGTCATTTTTGACGCGTGGCGCGATTGTTTTTTTTTCGTCAGCGAATTTATTCGCCGGCAGCGAATCGCGGGAATTTGACGAATTCGCCCATCACTACTCGTGTGAATTTGATTCAAATTTAAAAAGCTTGAGTCAATTTTTTTGTCAGGAAGGCTGCAAACATCTCCAAATTGATCCCTGGACCTCTCCCATTGACTTAAAAAGCTATTCGGCAGGTTTTAGGTGGTGAATAGTCAAATTTGATTTCTTAAAGTGCCAGAGTATGATAAATTTAAAAAAATCGAGTAGAAGTCGATTTGAATAAAACTTTAAAATTAAAATTTTCTATTCAAACCTAAGCTTAGCTTCTCAACAGCTGCTCAGAGCCCACTGAGCATGTGAGTGTCACATTTTCCAAGATGGTGACCCCCCTGTGACAAGTCCTGGATCATTGCTGCTATTGGGAAGCTGAAACTTTAGGCTGTATATAAAATATGGCATTTTTAACTATATACATTTTTAGGGTTTAGTTCTGATTTAAGAAGGCAAAGAAGGGGCAACATGAACTTGTGAAATGGTTTAAACGTTTTCTGTTTCCAAGTGCTAGTCAGTTAAAGTTTAGTAAACTATGTCTCTAAACTTCCACAGAAGAGCAAAAAAGAAATTTGAGACAGACCAATGAAACCTCTTCCTAACCTAAAAAAAATATTCATACTGGCTGTTCATTGTTGAAATGTGGTTAAATCACAATTTCACTCTTTGTCAGTGCTGTAAAACATTATTTTATTCCTTCAAATACACATACGGTATAATAAAAGAAAGGTGAGTAAAGGTGAGAATAATCTTGTGAAGTAAAGGGATCACAAAAGCTTCTTCAGTACAGCTTTTTTATTTTGATCAAATGTAAAATTTGGGCTTTTCACAAAAATGTGATTTTCCCAAAACAATTATTCTGCTCCTTCATTTCTCAGATACAAACAAGAGTTACAGAGTAAAAATAGGATCAGAGAGTCCTATTCACTTTGCTTTGGTATATATTTCCATTTCTTAACATTTTCCATAAAGTTTGCTGTAGACTTTCCCTTTTTAACAAGTCACTTTTGAAACCTTTTCCAAATTACAAATGGCAATATAACTTTAGAGCTAAATGCTTATGAAAGAGTGAGACTTATAGTTTAATAACCACAGGAATATAGCAGCTGGTACTGTCCTACCTTAATGCTTTTGTGCCTTGGAAATACAACAGCCCTTACCTTACTTGGGTTTGGGATGTACTCTACTTAGAAAAAAAAGGAAATGATCTGTGTATATATATGTATCTTAACTGAGCTACTCTTAGATAACTACATCTCCCAGTAAGCTCTAAAAGTCAATAATGGCTTTACTCTGCAATTCAGCATAGCTGTAAAACCATAAATCTGGCCATTTTCTGGCTCGTTTCAGTGTTATTAGTTGTTAATAGGAGAAATCAACATTGCTCCACAAGAACATTCTTTTTTTTCTGAATATTTAAGTATATAAAACAGGTAGGAAAAGGGCAACTGCTTGTGACAAGCCGATTATATCTACCAGTAAAATCAATGTTTGTTTACTTGACTTTCTGCTTCAACAATGACCCCAAATTGTCAAGAGCTGCTTTCCTGGCAACTGAAATCTACGCTCAGAAGAATATTTGCTAATAATCTGTGGTTTCTGAGAAACAGATACTGATCTTCAACAATATAAACAGAAGAAGCAGTCAAGGAGGTTGTTATATATATGAGAATTATTATAGACCCTTCATGGCTACCTAAATCATTTTACCCCTTCATGACAGCCCACTATACATATACCCACTCATGCAGTTTCCTTTATATCAGTAAACAGTGAAAGTAGTGTGTGTGTATATCTTGAAGGAGAAAAATAATTTGTAAATATTCATTCTTCACAAGATCACGATTTTTTCCTCCCCTTTGTGCAATTTTCTGCACATTCCATTATACTGTAATGTTAATTTAATTGATATCTGATCTATGCAGTTTGGGTGAAACAGAGGGACAATACAGATGGAAACAAGGGACAAGGAGAAAGCACTTAAAGGGCTATTCCTTCTGCTCAACATTTACATTATTGAAATTGTGATTGGCAGCATTAGAAGTCAATTAGTCAGTGATTCTCAAATTAAAACTTAACTGTTCCGCTCATTAAGGGGTTGTATATTTGAAGAGTAGTTATAACTTAACTCAAAAAAATTTTACCGATTTGCCTACAGCTTTACTATGTTATTATTATAGAGATAAAGGAAATCATTTAAAAAATATCATATTATTGAATAAAATGTCAATTTCAATGACCACATTTTCATTTACTTTGTAAATATATAATGTAATTATATTAGGGGGACACAACCAATTACTTCCAGAATCAAGTGCAATTTTAGACAAAAGACACTATGGGGTTTTTTTACTGGTTGAGGATTTTTGGGCAAAATCATGAAGTTTTATAGGAAAAAAAACATTTTTCAAGATTTATCATGCCCCAAAGCTAGAAAAAGTCAGAATCTGAAAATCTACCATCTTAAACCTGTTGAGGTCATGTAGAAGTCAATGGGAGATGTCCTTTTTACAATTTGAAGATACCATGATCTGGGTTTTGTCCATTGTCAGGTAATAAACTGAAAAAAATACGTGATTTTAGTGTCTCAAATCCGAAATAATTCACACGACATCAACATTATTGAGTTTTATCCTGACCGGACTTTCTCAAATAATTTTATTGACAAATAATATACAATTGTGGATGACAGTTTGGGCAAGCTTAGTTTGATAAAAATGAGATAAATTAGAATTTAACTAACTAACTAAAAGAATAACTATGTTTTTTTACTCATAGCATAACTGCATGCGAGATTGTTAGTTTTGTCTAATGCAGTTGTGTCTGATTCATCAAAATGCATGCAATTTTGCTTCTGCTGCAACCTGATTAAAACACAACAAATGTTGGTGTTGCACCTAAATATTCATGTGACTCTTTAGGTGCAAGTGCACTACAGGTACAACTATTGACACAGGGTGCCATGAGAACCCTGGAGCTAACACAACCATTGAGTTGGCAGAAGTTCCAAGGTTACCCAGTTCACACTAGGGAATAACTTGCAACAGGAGATGGACATGGGAAAACTATGCTGTACACCAAGAAGCAGCTTTGGATACTAGTGATTTTAATCAATGGTATTGGTTGACAGAACTGGTTCAATTTTTGCACAACTGTGACTGCAACTGCAGCAGTGAATGGTAGCGGGACCTCAACCAAAAGAACTCAACTCTAGAATGAAAGGCCTATCAAAGAGACATGCTTCTACTTTAATGAATAATACAGTACTGTCCATACATCCTGTAAAAAAACGAATTAAGATATATCACAAATTATTTATGAAAGATACTGTCGCTATTTTTGTTTAGTTCAAATGTTTCAAGGCATGACAATAGCATATAACTGCTCATGGGAGATACATTTTTTTTTTCTATGCATATCTGTATCTGATGATATTTTACCAGAACCTAAATGCATGCATCTCTTTGCAGCTTGTCCACCCGGCTTTTACAAGATGTCCAGTAGACTCCAGCTTTGTGTCCCCTGTCCTCGGTACAGCTACACTAACCAAGAGTCATCCACTGTCTGCACCTGTGAAAGAAACTACTTTCGGTCACCCCTGGACTCTCCCTCCACTTCATGTACACGTAAGTTTCATCATATTCATATACCAAAGTCTTCTATGGTTTGTTAACTTTTAAAGGTTTTTTTTTAAAGGAAAACTTTAACCTTAAACAGTGCAGGTCTTTATAAAAATATACAACATAAAACAGTCCAAATGTAAAACATTGTTGCTTATAATACAACAATTTAATGAAAAAAAAATATAATTATAAAAATATAAATGTAACAATTTTCATAAACAGAAATACATAACTTTTTTCAAATAGTATGTGCCATTGGATTATGCCAAATGGAAAAACTGCCATTTTATATACAGAAAGCTGAAACACCTCCCTTGCATAAGGCACATACTGTACATGCCAGGCTTAATTAGCCAATGAAAGGAGAGAGCTGTATCTTTTACCAGTCACCACCCACGCAATGGTGGCTCAAGGTAACAGAAGTAAAAGTATTTACTGATATATATATTTACTAAGATTTAGATTTAATAGGTCACTTTTTAGTGTACTGTATAGATTTTCTATTAGTATTGCATTCCTTCTGAACATAAGGCTCTCCTTTAAAGCTTTGAATTCAGATTACGATGAGTTTTAGTTTGGCTCTTTATTATATCTGTTATATTTATGCATTGCTACTTATAGTAGGCTTATAAAATGATTATACAAATATCAGAAAAAAAATATTTTATCAATTTGTTGATATTTTGTACAATTTTTTATTACATATAGTAACAGTACTCTGTAGAGATCTTCATATTCCTTGTAAGATGAAGTGTAAACAAACAACTACATAGTAACATACTGTAGTAAGTTAGGTTGAAAAAAGACACACATCCATCAACTTTTTAACTATTTATTTTAAAGGGGTTGTTCACCTTTGCGTTAACTTTTAGTACAATGTAGAGAGTGATATTCTGAGACAATTTGCAACTGGTTTTCATTTTTTATTGTTTGTGCTTTTATAGTTATTTAGCTTTTTATTCAGCAGCTCTATAGTTTGCCGTGTCAGCAATTTGGTTTCTATGGGATAATTTACCCTAGCAATCCTGCATTGATTTGAATAAGAGACTGGAATATGAATAGGAGAGGGACTGAATAGAATGAAAAGTAATAAAAAGTGGCAATAACAATACATTTGTAGCCTTACAGGGTATTTGTTTTAGATGGTGTCAGTGAAGAAGTGTCAGAAGAAAATTGCTAATCATTTAAAAAGTATGAAAAATAAATAATGAAAGTTTCTTCGAATTGGCCCTCCTACAATTTACTAAAAGTTAACTTGAAGGTGAACCACCCCTTTAACCTGCCTAACTGCTAGTTTAACTAGGGTTAGTTTAAAGGAAAATTATACCCCTCGAACAATGTAGGTCTCTATAAACAGATACTGCATAAAACAACTCATATGTAAAACCCTGCTTCATATAAATAAACCATTTTCATAATAATACACTTTTTTAGTAGCATGTGCCATTGGGTCATCATAAATAGAAAATAGCCATTTTAAAAAATAAGGACAGCCTCCTGGGATCCTAGGATCCAACGGTGCACACTAACATACCAAACAAACTATAAAGTTAGGTCACATGAGCCAATTAACAGACAGAGTTTTGTCTTTTGCTTCAACACTTCTTCCTGTTACAGTTAGAGTTGAAATATTTCTGGTCAGGTGATCTCTGAGGCAGCACACAGACCATCATGAAATGGTGGTTCAAGGCAAGAGATGTAAAAGGGCAATATTTACTTAAATATATATATACCAGGTAGGTAAGATTCTTTTATATGTCACTTGATTTGATATAAATCTGTTGCTCAAAAATTCATTTTCGGGGTATAGTTTTCCTTTAAACAAATCATGGGATGACTATGAAAATGTGTATGACAATGTGAACGGAAGGAGAAAAATGTATTAAAAAGGAAGAAACTGGCCCTCAGGGCTTGCAGGAGATCACACAGCAGCAAACACGGTAAGGAAATTATGTGTCTGGAGGGGTGTGGGGAGACCCAGGAACACATCCGTCACCAGGGCTTGGAAGAGGGTAGTTATGTTACTGTATAGATACTTTAACATTATATTTATACATTATATTATTATGGTTGCTATACAGTATTTGTAAGGTATATATCTATGTTCTAGGTTCAGCTATTTGAAACATGAACTGTAATTACTACTTTCTGGGTCTATAAACATTTTTTTTTTATTTCAAGTTTGATTTAAAACAGGTCCATCCTACTACTAGGGTAGATTGCATATAGTCAGGTATCCCATTCTTGATGTATACTCTGGAGTAAGGACGATATTCACAAGCACAGCAGAAGAATATATGGGAGTCCATATATATGAGGCCTAATGAAAAAGTGTTTTTTGATACTTCAGCTGACAGCTTCTGATTGTGTTATCCACATTTTATAATACGTTTTCTTTTTTCTAAAAATCTCCACTGTTTATGCTCACACCTCATCCAGTGTCCATAGCTGTTTTCTGTATCACAACAGGGAAGATACTGTGCTTGGTTCTGAATAAATATCCCCACAATAAAAAAAAAAAAACTGACTTTGAAAAAAGTGCATAACTGGTTCTAAACAAATGTTTGGCTCATGAAGCTGATTCTGAAATATAATTAGGATTTAATATAGGGATTACAGGAATTTATCTGCTAATAATTAGTATTTTCTACCTTTTAGGACCACCATCAGCTCCAAGAGATTTGGTTTACAGCATGAAGCAAACAACATTGATTCTAGAATGGAATGTTCCAGTGGACACAGGAGGGAGGGGCGATATTACCTATAATGTCTTCTGTGACAAATGTTCTGTGGCCTTCCAGCAGTGTGAGGCCTGTGGCGGCAGTGTGGGCTTCGTGCCTCAGCAAACTGGATTAGTCGATCGAACTGTTACCTTGGTGAATTTATTGCCACATGTTAACTACACTATTCGGGTGGAGTCTGTGAACGGAGTGTCTGATTTTAGCCTGTATTCCAAAGAGTTTGCTGAAATTAACATATCAACTGGCAATGCAGGTATTGTAACTTTTGTGTCATTGTTTACCTTTTTACACTTTCATTTTAATGTTAACAAAGAAGATTTTTCTATTGGATTGGTGGTTATTATCTAATATTATAGTTACATTAGCTACATTTTATAATTATAGTCCTAGTATTTAATATAGCTCAGTGGTGCAAGTTATGGAGGTCTAAGAGGCACAAAATAATACATAATGGACCTTTGTTTTATGAGGCATAAGCAAGACTACAGATTGCACTCCAGTTTTACAAACATGCAGGGGCTGCCAGAGCCACCAACACATCCAGTTACACCTCTATGCACTTTGTACTGCAGGTGCCAATAAGCAATTCCAAAATTATTTCACTCAACAGGCCTTGATAATAGCTGTATTGGTAGTCCACTACCACCACCATGATGATGGTGATCATTGGACATATTTATCTGTGTGGTAAACACTGTTACCTGAGTCAGTTTATGCTTAATGGTTGCAGGTTAAATGACACATTAACTGCTACATTTCCAGTAAGAATGAGGTAAAGATCCTGCAATTACCTGTTTGGCATTTCTAGGGTCCCATTGGCATGTTCCTGTTCAGCTAACTAGTAGCAAACAAGCATATGCTAATGTTAATAATAATGTTTCCATTTATGATCAGTATCTGATGACATCCTCACCACTTGGCTCAACTTGCACACAATTCACAAAAATATGTGTGCCATTGTGTTCTCAACTTAGCATGGAAATGCTGCATAATGCATCTGCATGAAAATTTCTGAAAAGTACACAAATAACTTTATGCTGCAAGAGCCCTTACATAGAATCATTAAGTTCTTCTAACATCTCCAGAATGTTCTGTATCTGCGTATCACCCTTGCAGAGGCATAATAAGTGGTCACCTCATATTTAAAGGGGTGGTTCATCTTAAAGTTAACTTTCAGTATGTTATATAATAGCCAATTCTAAGCAACTTTACCTTTGGTCTTCATTATTTATTTTGTATAGTTATTTTTTTAATTATTTGACTTTTTCTTCTGACTATTTACATCTTTCAAATCGGAGTCACTGACCTCATCTTAAAACAAATGCTCTGTTACAAATACATATTTTTATTGCTATGTTTATTACTCATCCTCCTATTCATATTCCAGTCTCTCATTCAAATCAGTGCATTTTAATTTGGGCCCTTGCAACCAGATTGCTGAAATTACAAACTGGAGAGCTGCTGAATAAAAAGCTAAATAACGCAAAAAACAAAAATTAAAAACAATTGTAAATTGTCTCAGAATATCATTCTCAATGTTCCCTCTAAGCAGGGAGCTTGTGTACTAACACAAATATTGAGGCCAGTGCACACAACAAATTGTGGTGGGCACATATAATAGTGTGTGAAAACACAACATTTTTCATTTATTCTGACATGCACACACACCCTCAGTATTTCATTTATGCATGGTTCAACAAGAGCAGACCCACCCAGACAGAATTAATTTCCACTTTAAGATGCATTGATATAGTAACAGTTAAATCCATATTGGCACTGTGCAGATACGGTAATAAAACACATGAAAACTCCTGCTGATTTAAGTGGAAATTCCCATGTTCCCTAATCAGCAGAGTAATGTATAAACCCTTAAGTGAATGGGGATTTGAGGAAAGCAATGTAAGTTAAGCACAGTGCTTCAAACTGATTAATAGTTTGGAATACAGACATTTATCTTGCCGTCTTTTTAAATAAGTGTCAGTAGAGTTACAAGAAATATTTATAAGTTATACAGCAATGGAGGCCTTTGTGCAGTTTTCTCCTTCCATAAAAATTCCTTGTAGACAGCTGACAATTGACATTGTATGTAATCCTACAGCTCCCTCTTCTTAAATAAATTTACATAAAAACAACAAAAAATGCAGAGCTTATTGGTAGTTAAGGTTGACCTGAATAGAATCGGACGAGGGCTTAGGGCGCCTGCCTCAGGTCCCCCTATACACCCACTGGCACTCGGCCCCAGAAACAAATCCCCCTCTCCACCTCCCTCGGGACCCCCCTTTTCTTCTCATGACTGAAACTGAGGCATGGGAGAGAGGTCAAGGGCAGTAGCAATGGTTTCAAACAGGGAGTAGGGTTTCACCTGGTGTCCCTCCTGCCCAGTCTGACCTTGGACTCAAATTGTAATTTTTCAGATAAGCTTAGTTAGGTTTACCAAATTGTGGAAAGATACTCTTATTTAGTGACCAGGTCATTATGTGTGTTGCTAAACTCTCTTTGTAAATGATCACAATGATATCAAAATAGATATCTGAAATGAACATAAAGCTGTTAAATCTGACCATCAAGCCTTGACATCAGAAAATAATTTTAAAAAGGCTATATACACTATCTTTCTCAACTAATGGAAACAGTCAAAATGCATGTGTGATATAAGCCTTAAAGAAGAAGGAAAGCTACTAAGGCAGATTATTGCCAATAAAATAACCACAGTTCAAGATTGAACACTATATTTGTTCTGTAGAATGCTGCACCATACCTGAGTAAACAGCTCTAGAAGTTTGTTTAGAAATATGTTTGTTTAGGGGGGATATCACTTCCTGTCTGAGTCTCTCCTTGCTCTCTCATAGCTCTGAGCTCAGATTACAGCAGGAAGAGGAGGGAGAGAGGAGTGAACTGAGCATGTTCAAAACGTGCCCTGGAGGTTTAATCTGAAAAGAAGGAAGTCAAATACAGAAGCCTATGTATACACAATAGAAGGAAAGAAATTCTGTGTTCCTTTTGACAGAGGACTCAGAACAGCATTACTTTGAGTGTTTTCTGGTTTATTCATGTAAACCTTTCTGATAAAGCCTACATAGTTTTAACATTTCCTTCTCCTTTAAGACCTATGCTAAAAAAGATGTTGATTCTGAATGGATGGTAAATGGCTATTTTTTTTTTTTTTGTGGTAAATAGTATATGATTTCCCCACAGGAAAAAAGCAACATTTTAGTTAACGACAAATAGAAGAATAAATATCCCTGTATGAAATAGCCCAAGACCAAGTTTCTATATTACATCTGTATTTGTCCACAGGAAATATTCTCAAAATGTATTATTAATCTCTTGAAGTACAAGCTCTCAACTACTGTCTTTTTTCTTGACACAGCTTTCCGATGGTAATGCATAGTCATCGTATTATATAATTTCCCCCTGTATTAAGCACTATTTACCAAGAATTTGGAGAAAAGTTAAATTGCCTGAAAATATTTATTTATTGGGTTATTTATAAGTAGAAATAAACTTGCATATTTTTGTCAATTGCAGCATAGTCCTAACTGAACCATTTGTTGTTTTATGTCAGTTTTATCTTATCTTATGTGTTACATACTCTCTCTTGCTCTTTATCTAGGCTATTTCACAGCTAGTTTTTGAATTAGTTATTGCTGTCTTTAACTTCATCTTCATTGTGACAACATTCATTATTAGTTATGCCTCTTTTGCTGTACATGCATTCCCAGGAGTGCGTGTTCTCTGCAGCTTTTTTTTCTACAAGGTCCCAAAGGAAAAAAGAATGAGTCTTTAAAAGAAAGTATTTTCTGAGTCTAACTGCAATTTTAGTCCAGGTTAACACTCTGGATTTTACCTTGAAGGGGACATACACTTTCCATAAGGCTCTTTTATATCTGCTTAGTTCATCAAATAAGTTATCCTGAGCCCTAAAAATGAATATGGCTAAAAATGCCATATTTTAGATATTGAATTTATTGCACCAACCTACATTTTAGCTTCTCAATAGCAGCAATGACCCAGGACTTCAAACTTGTCACAGGGGGTCACCATCTTGACACTCACTTGCTCAGTGGGCTCTGAGCAGCTGTTGAGAAGCTAAGCTTAGGGGTTGTCTTAAATTATCAAGCAGAAAATGAGGTTTGTCTGTAATATAAGATGATGCTACAAAGCCGATTATTCAATTCTGATGCTAATTGCACTGGAATCTGTGCTGCAATGTAGTAATCATCTGTATTAATTAGTAATCATCACTGTTTCATTTCTATTCTATGTGTACTGTATATTGTGAGTATGTCCCTAAGCTCAGTAGGTGACAACAGCACAGAGCACGTGCAGGGAATCAGCAGAAAAGAAGATGGGGAGCTAATGGGGCATCTTTGGAGACACAGGTCTTTACTGCTAAAGGGCTGTGGTTGCCTTGGGCTGGTACAAGAATTATACAGCATTTCTAGCTACTTCTTTAGTTCAGATTTAGTTCTCCTTTAAAGGGTCAGTATACACCTTTGTTTAACATGAATCCAATGAATAGGGCTTGTGCTAAAATATCATTTTGCCTTTGTTTTTTTTCCATGAAATATCTATGTATTTTGTTCAGCTTAATAGCTCAAACAGGGAAACTAAAGCTACTTCATGTTTGGACCTTGCAAGATAATTACATACAATCCACTTCCTTCACCACTTTTTGTGCCTGTTATTTACCAGAAGTCACTTATACTGTACAGGGGGATAGCGATTACTGCATTTTTTTTGGCAGTCATAAATTGGTGGTGAAATTCCATTTTTTTGTGGAACCAGAGTAAGAATTTATTAATTCAAATGCATTTGATGTGAAAAAAAAAATCACATTTGGAATGAGAAAAAATACCCATTAACCAATGTATTGTGCATGATTTCATATGTTTTACAAAATTTCCAGAGAAGCGAAACAGGACAGATTTGCTCATCACTACAGTGGTATTATCCGAGCACTGGGAATTGAATTTTCTACTGCCACAATCTCAAATTTTTCCATGATTAAAACAATAGGCAAATAGTATGTCCAGCACAAGCCCTATCTCTGTACTTATGTTGAACAATGGGGTATCTATCCTGCCCCATTAATGAGAAATGCAGTAACCTTCTTCAGTGTGATTTAATTCTACTAGTATTGGATTTTCCCTTGTTATCTAACTTTCTGAGACTACAAATTTTGCTTGGCAGTAATATGCTGTAACAAAATACAGAAATCATTTGGATATTCAGGTATCGGACCTGTATCTAGAATGCTTGGGACCTGGACCTCTGAAATTTGACTCTTCATACTTTAAAGGGCAAGGAAAATGTAAAATAGAATAAGGCTAGAAATGCTGTATTTTGTATACTAAACATAAACATGAACTTACTGCACCACAAGCCTAATCAAACAAATGATTTATGCTTTCAAAGTTGGCCACAGGGGGCTGTCATCTTGTAACTTTGTTATACATCTTTGCAAGACTAGACTACATACACATGCTCAGTGTGGTCTGGGCTTCTTAGGGATCGTCATAAATGATCAAAAAACAAAGCTGCTTGAGTTCTGCATGGCTGGTAAGTAAGGCAGGGGCTCCCCCTGCTGTTCATAAGTATGATTGTTTCCCTGCCAGAAGTTAGGGACCGTCTGACAATTCCTATCCACAGCACTAAATGAAGGGAGAATTTCACTGAATACAATCAGGTTTCTTATAAAAACGGTATACATTTTTTAATTAAAGTTTATTGGAGATAGATTTCTTTTTCTTAAAAGAAAGTAAAAATTGGATTTTATTTCTTTGCCTTTCCTTGCCCTTTAAGGGGCAGATTTATTAAAGGTTGAATTCGAATTTTGAATTAAACTATTTGAGGTTTTTTGTTTTTTTTAATGTAAGCCTTTTTGTAATTAAAAAAAAACAAATAAAAATATAATTTGTTGCTCAAATTATGAGATTTCATTGCTTTGATTCTACATATTAATTGACTTTCATAGCTCTAATATATTTTCAGCTAGATATCCAGTTTAAATCCTTTATAAGTGCTGGAGTACATGTAATGTAAAGCTTTGACTCTGCATTTTACTTGACTGATTTTGTGATTGTTATGTATAGACACAATCAGATTGGCTAAGCCTATTAAAAGTAGTCCATTAATGTATTTATTATCTTGGTCATCTGTCACCATCTGATTAATGTGTCTTGATTATTATTATTACTAATTATAATTAGTTGTAAACAGTCACTTTGAATTATGGATTCTCTTACAGTACCATAAATACTGGCTAATGTTGGGAAGTAGTTACTGTAGATCTCCTCATAAACTGCTGCTTGTTTTCCTGTTTAGATTTTCTTTTGTTATTTAATATTTATTATATTATACAGTACCTCTCAATAGAGGTCATTTAGTAGAAGTTATAGTTTGAATTCATTTGAAAACATGTTTTCTTTAACACATGGACACTTTCAGGCAGGCAACAAAACCCCTAAATATACTACAGAAAGTAGCAGTTTTCAAAATCAATTTAGTTAAAGGGGTGGTTCACCTTCAAGTTAACTTTAGTATATTGTAGAAGGGCCAATTCTAAGAAACTTTTCAATTGGTCTTCTTTATTTATTTTTCAGTTTTTTAATGATTTCAAATTTTCTTTTGTTTCTTTGCAGCTTTGAAATGGGGGTCACTGACACCATCTAAAAAACAAATTCTCTGTAAGGCTACAAATGTATTGTTATTGCTACTTTTTATTACTTATCATTCTATTCAGTCCCTCTCCTATTCATATTCCAGTCTCTTATTCAAATCAATGCAGGGTTGCTAGGGGAATTTGTACCCTAGAAAGCAAATTGCTGACACTGCAAACTGGAGAGCTGCTGAATAAAAAGCTAAATAACTATAAAACCACAAACAATAAAAAATGAAAACCAATTGCAAATTGTCTCAGAATATCAATCTCTACATTATACTAAAAGTTAACTCAAAGGTGAACAACCCCTTTAAGGAAATCATTTTAAAGTTATTTATTTTTTTGTAAAAAAATATAATAGTACCTTGTGCTTGATCCTAAAAATTCTGCATTAATCAACATTGGCAGCAAAATAATCCTATCTGGTTTATTTATTATAAATTATTTTGTAAAGTCTGGTGGAAAGACTGCTTATCGCTAACCTTTGAAACCCAGGTTCTGAGCATTCTGTGATTAGATCTTATACCTGTATTACTATTTTAGTTGGGTCTGCATGAGACAAGGTATTTTCTATGAATAAACAAAAGATAAGCACAATAACTCCTATAACTCCTGGTGTTTCTGGTGTCAGTGGGTGAAAAGTAGTTGTGTTGCCAAAGATCAGTTGAACTGTGTAACACACCTAAACTTGCAATATGATTTAAGTGCCTTTATTAGTTATAACAGAGCCCTGTGACTCACTTGAAAATTGAAAACTGAGTTTTGTAGCTTTCTTAGGGCTGGGACAGACAGGGAGATTCGGGGAGATTCTGTCGCCTGGCGATTAATCACTGGCGACAATCTCCCCAAACTGCCTTCTTCCTGTCCGCCGCCTGTTTAGGACCATAATTGCCCGAAGTTGCTTTGTGAGGAAACTTCGGGCAATTCCGGAAATCGCCGTGCCGCGTGTGTATTGGTGTTGGCCCTTTTAAACAGGCAGCGGACAGGGAGAAAGCAGTTCGGGGAGATTGTCGCCAGCGATTAATCCCCAGGCGACAGAATCTCCCCGAATCTCCCTGTCTGCCCTAGCCCTTATGTTGCATATAAGAAAGAGCTAATATATCTTGCTGAAGTAGAACTGCCAGTGGCTGGTAGCATGTAGGTAAACCCATTATCCAGAAATCTCCAAATTACGAAAAGGCTGCCTCCCATAGTCTACATTTTATACAAATAATCCACATTTTTAAAAATTATTTACTTTTTCTCTGTAATAAAAGTTGTACTTGATCCTAACTTAGATATAATTAACCCTTATTGGAAAAAAACTGCTTGTTGGGTTTATTACATTTTTGCATTTCTTAGTAGACAAAGTATTGTGATCCAATAAGATCCATTATCCAGAAAACCCCAGGTCCCAAACATTCTACATTACAGGTCCTATACCTGTACATACTTTATCCCTTAATTTTCTTTTCTGACATATTAATTCCAAATGTAATACCTAATAAGTATATAGTTTATCTTTCCACAGATCTAGGCTCATTTAATATTTGCTCAAGCATATTATTTTAAAGTAAATACAAAGCATAAATTAGAAACTTAATTAAGTGCAATTTCGAACAGAAATAATAAGACTCGTGTCAGCTGTTCATGGTAAATCTAGTAGCATGTGCATAACATTTTTTTTTAACATTAACACTTGCCTTGGAAAACAGTCCCTGATGGATCAAGATGCACAGAGAACTAATCAGAAGCTATAATGCCTCGTTTGTTCCGTATTTGATTGCGACAGATGGAAGTCACTTGGAAAACAGAATAACATCTGATAGTGCAGATGCAGTCGATTTTTTTTTTTCACAACACTTTGAAAAGTTCAGATCTGCTAACACAAAGATTAGTTTGTTTTATTTGGCTTGCTGATGCTTGTGCAAAAGGTCTTTGCTATTCCTATCCTACATGGGTGGAAATAAGAATAGGAATTGTATTGCCATAGATCACAACATTCCTATGCTGCATTCTCGCTTCAGTAATTTAGCTGTTTTTTTTTTAATTTGCAGTGCTTGCTTAAAGTCTCCCATTAAATACAATTAAAAATAAATACCAGGGATTCAGAAGTTTCCGACACAAAGGTGCATGTAGAGAGACAGATTGTTGAGAGACAGATTCATTATTTCAGATATGGTACTGCATTTTAATTGATTACATGTATAAAGGTTTCTATTTTTGTGTGATGAAGCTTATATCTGTGGTGAGCTCACATTTTAATAAATCTACCCCCAAAACACAAGGGTGTTTCTTCTTTTAGCAAAATGTAAACAGATACCTAATTGGTGTTTTTTAAAAACGCATCAGTAAATAGTGCTGCTCTAGTAGACTTCTGCACTGAAATCCATTTCTCAAAAGAGCAAACAGATTTTTTTATATTCAGTTTTGAAACCTGACATGGGGCTAGCCATTTTGCCAATTTCCCAGCTGCCCCTGGTCATGTCACTTGTGTAAGCACTTTAGGAGGGAACTGCTTTCTGGCAGGCAGTTGTTTTTCCTTCTCAATGTAACTGAATAGTACGCAGTGTGACATGGGTATTTACTGTTGAGTGCTGTTCTTAGATCTACCAAGCAGCTGGTATTTTGTGTTAGGGAGCTGTTATCTGTTTACCTTCTCATTGTTCTGTTGTTAGGCTGCTGGGTGGGAGAAAGGGAGGGGGTGATATCATTCCAACTTGCAGTACAGCAGTAAAGAGTGATTGAAGTTTATCAGAGCACAAGTCACATGACCAGGGGCAGCTGGAAAATTGACAAAATGTCTAGCCCCATGTCAGATTTCAAAATAAAATATAAAAAAAACCATGACAGGATCCCTTTAAGTAAATGGGTTGCTTTGTCCTTCATTCACTAATTTATAACAAAGAGATATATCCTTAAACTTACTATTATCCACATTCAAGTAAACTTGGAAGATAATCTTTATATCCTCTTTCACTTTCAGAAAGGGATAGACCAGTGGTTCTCAACCTGGGGGTCGGGACCCCTTTGGGCGTTGAACGACCCTTTCACAGGGGTCACTTAAGGGGTTCCAGGAGCAGGTTCATCTATCTCCCCATTAGCCCTGGGGCAAGGTTGTAGCTTTCCAGGTGTTGGAACTGGGAGTTGTAGTTCAGTAACGTGTAGGGAAGCCAGTTGCACTACAACTTTCTATATCCCCTTAGTAGGGACTGCCATTCAGCTCTCCCTGCCCATATAAAGCGGGCAGTCATACTTGTAAAATTAACATGGTAATTGGGGTGTGACCACAAAATGGGTGTGGCAAAACTTTTTTGCTCTACTACGCACGGAAAACAAACCTTTATGCAGCCACACTGTCTCCTGTACTTTCCTAACAATCCGCTCTGGGCTGGCAATGAAAATATTTTAATATTTTATGGTTGAGGGTCACCACAACATGAGGAACTGTATGAAAGGGTCGCAGCATTAGGAAGGTTGAGAACCACTGGGATAGACTATATGTCTCAACTGCAAGTATCATAACAAGTTGTGTTACTTAACATAAAATGTATCTCTTATCTCTTGAAATGACCATAGGCCATTTTCATCAGTGATGTCTTTTATTGTAATTAGTGATGAGTAAAATTGTCCGATTTCACCACAAAATTTATGAAACTGTGAAAAATTTTGTGAAAAGCATTTAAGTCTGTGGGCATTTTTACGTGTGACAATTTGCATGCTCCAAATGGATTAAAGTCATTGGTAATTTTTTCTTATGATGACTTTTTTTGTCCCAATGCATTAAAGTCAATAGTCATTTTCTTATGGTGACTTTTTTCCTCCTAATGCGTTAAAGTCAATGGGCGTTTTTTCTTATGGTGAATTTATTTTCCAAATGCATTAAGGTCAATGGCTATTTTCCCTTATGATGACTTTTTCTCCAAATGCATTAAAGTCAATTGATGTTTTTTCTTATGGTTGTTTTTTCCCGGCAAAAATTTCCACTGCTAATTTGTGCTGCAGTGTCATGAAAAAATTTGCACATGATGAAATTTGTAAATTCACAGTGAATCCAAGGATCCACTCTATTCTAGTACATTATGGAGTCAGTAGGTATTTCTCTAAAGTTATGTTTCCACCATTGTTTCAGTTTACATATATTTCACCAACTCTGAAACAAAAACTTCATGGTTGCTCATGATCAAATATTATTATCCAGTTGAATAGCTATAGCCCATAAAACATTGTTAACTGTAAAGCTATTTAATGTGGCATTTTCTGTTTCTATTTCTAGTGTAATTTTTCCAACAAACCTTTGTAAATTTGTTGCTTTCACACAAATTACAATTTTAATAAATAGGCCTTCCAACTACCAACTGTTAGTAATTGTTTTTGTTTTTTTTTTTACCTTAGGAGAAAGAAAACATACAGGTAGTGTATGGGATTCATTCTTTTAAATGCTGGGGAACTGGGACTGCAGGTTGTGTCTAATGTGAAATACTGTACCTTGATGCTACTAAAAAATATGTCAACCTTCAAAAAAGTACAAAATATGTTTTGCATTAACATGGATTCATGCTAGATTATTTAAAACCAAATACAAGAAGACAAGTTCTGTGTGAATGCCCTTTTTAAATCAAGCATTGTTAGTTAAATTATAGCCATGCAAATCCCTTTAGCTTTATTATGGTGGTTTTACCCTATTGCACATTTCTTTTCAGGGGAACAAAGAGGATTCAACTATATTTATCTTGCACAAACACAGGCCTCAACAGTCAGCCTTGGTCATTAAAGAAGTTAGCACAGCTTAAACTACTGAATCATTTTAAATAAACTAAAGTTTAATCTGTTCATGAGAAATCATCTTTATGGTAGATCACATCAGATTTTTATGATTTTCCAAAAATTTAAATAAAGATTAATTTTAAATTCCTAAGGAATTTATTGCAAAGGCAATTTAATAGCAACTGCTTTGTAGCTACAGCTTCCAGGATTTTTTAAAGCAATAGTTCACAGTACCATACAAAATTTGACTTCATAGATTCAAAGACTAGGTTGCAAAACATTCATCCTGATGATGGCTATGTGATCCTCATAATGCATGACCAGGGCAACGTTAAGTTTAGCCCACACCCCCATTGCGACTTCTCCAGATTTCACCACCATTCTGACAGTCAAACAGTAAGATAAGTTTTTTTGGAATGAAAAGGCAACAAAGCATTTTATTAAACAAACCTTTATAGAATTAATATAATACCAAACACAATATAGTTTATAACAATTTAACAAGTGATAACATATGATAACTTATCCATGTATTACCGTATAACAAGCAAACAACCAGGCCAAAAAAATTACTACCTAACACCAACCATGCCTGACTTCTGCCAAGCAAATCAGTCACTGTATCTGCCCTCCACATTCTCATGCCTCCCATGACCTAAATGCCCATGGAACTTCCACCACTTAAAGGGCTGCCCAAACTTCTAAATATATCTAAATATAAGCCCCATCTATTTTCTTATAAAAAACCCTGGTGGCCAATCCCTGTTAACCCTGTGAAATTTAGCCCACCCCTGGCTTTAGACAATAACACCCAGAGTCGACCTATACAAAAGAGGGGATATATGAGAGCTTCTTGAACCTGTAATACCCTGCTTATCTATGCTAACTTTGGGTCATTGGGTTTTAAGGATGCAGTACAGATGCAGCCACTTGGATTTGTGTGTTAAATGCGTTGTGACTCAGGGCTAATTGAAGAAACTGTTATCTATAGTCATCTTAACTCATTTAATGCATTTAACCTTTTCATTAGCATACCAAAGCACCATTGTTTTCAATGGTGAACTCTATAATTGGATGGGATGCTGTGACACAATAGTCTGTGCTAAGTGAGTTAAATGGGATGTCTCTGTCAAACGCACAAACCAAAGTGCCTTCATCTGTATGCTTGTTTTGGACAGTAAGGGACTTACAATGGGCAGCTGACTTACTTTCGATTGTGGTGTGCAGGGGGACTTTAGATACTAAAAGGTTGTTGGGAGGCATGATGAAGGAGCTTTCTTCTGTTATGTCATTGTGCCAACAACAATTTTGTACCATTTGTTGCCATACATGATTATGATTAAAGGCTAGTGTTGAGAGGGTAACCTATTGTCTGGCTCAGAATAATTAATAGGGGAGGTTGAGAGTAAGGGACAGACAGGTGATCTGTCTGATCTGCTACCATGAACCTAGAACTATATAAGTAGTGACATCACTATATGTAAAAGAAAGTTCATAAAGTAGGAAAGATTTTGAAAACTGGAAATGGCTTTTAAATGTATTAATAACAGACTGCTACTTGATTTCTAGTTGCTGCTTTTTTACTTTTCAAAAGCTTTGCCCTTTGCAGACACATAGTTATTGGAAGCCCTCAATTACCAAACCTAAAGAAAATTTTAGAACAAGATAAACATCAAACAGATGAAAATGTTGCAAAATATAGTTTTGTGCAATGTGTTTACCTTTGATTCCCAGCTTGCTTGCACCCTGAAGTAGAACATAACCTCTAACATCTTCAGGAGAAAACTCCTCTAACTACAGCGTTTGGTTCCTACAGTGAATAGTGCACCACCAAAATGAAGACATTCCATCTACGAAAGAAGATATTTGAAAGACAGCTGAAAACTCTAATCTGATAGATCACTCACAGCTTGGCAAGCTAGTAATCATACCTATTTGGGTAACAAAATGAAGGAGTTCATATACCAATATCAATATTGCTTTTTATCTGGATTCCCAGTATACTATAATGGGATAAAACATGTTGGTTAGAGGTAGTCCAGCAAAATCAGGGACCGATTTTTTTGTCCTATAAAACGTTTCCCTGACTTTGTCTCAACTTATCTTCACACCCAGCTCCTTGTTTTCCTGCCTCATGTGATTGGTGCTGAAAGCATTATATGTATTTCTTCTACCGCTAAATGTAAATTGCACTAGGTAGAACTTCCTTATTTTTTATTACAGCATAAATGAAAAGCTTAAACTGTACAGTATTTGGAACATGTTACGTAACAGAAACATGACTGAAATAGGGGAACAACATTTCAGGGAAGGTGCATGTCTCTTTCTACACCTGGGCCCATATTATTTTGGAATTTTTGTATATGTGTATTTTGGAAATGGGACCAGGAGGTCCTTTGACTTTTAACCCAACAGATAAACCACACGAATGCAATATTTGACAATGAACATAATAAGTAAGGAAACAATGACATAACTAGCCATTTAAGACAGTACAGGTACGAGACCTGTTATCCAAAATAATGAATCCTTCCATAATTTGGATTTTCATACCTTAAGCCTACTAGAAAATCATGTAAACATCAAATTTATTATATTTGAGTTTGGCTCAAGTACAAGGTACAGTTTTATTATTACAGAGAAAAGGGCAATAATTTTTTAAATTTTCTATTTGGATAAATGGGGTTCTATGGGAGATGGTCTTTCCATAATTTGGAGCTTTATGGATATCCCATACCTGTATATTATTACCAGTATAAATCAATATTTTTGTGAAAAGTGTGTCACCTTAGTGTAGCCCATGGGGAAATGCCCATTAATGACCCACAAAGTTTGTCAGCCTGCATGAAGTGACATCACCCAAATTTTTGGCATTTATTAACTGTAGATATATTGATGATTCTTATTCCTGCAAACTTACCTGATACATGTAAATACCTGACATGCTTGGAACTGCTATTTTGCAGTCTAATCTACTTTTAAATGTACACAATACTTTTCAATTTTTTTTAATATAGCTGTTGTTTATGAAAAAAAACATGGCTCAGAATTAAAGAACTGATTCCTAATTCTAGACAACGCATGTCTTTGTAAAAAAAACAAAATAGAAAAAGTAAATGAAAGTGATTAATACAAAGGAAACATTTCTGAAATGAATAATCTGATTTCAGGACAGAACAGCGTACAAGCAAACATTGAGGTCTAAACAGAGTTTATCGGCACAGCATTGCTCTGTTGATGTAAATCATTCTGAAGAGTGACAACATTATAAATATTTTCTGACTTCTTAACAGCCCCAGGTAACCCTGAGCCGCAAACAGACACCACACAATATTCTACCGATCGCCAGAGTATGTCCCAGAGTACTCCACAGCCGCCCACATTGCCTGCAGTCCTGTTATTTTTAGCTCAGCTTTACTCATTCTTTTACTGGCAAGCTGTTTGGAATGTCATAGAATGGCCTTGGCAATTGACCTGGCCAGACCAGACAGAGAATCTTTAAAATGTACTTTATGACAATATGGCTTTAGAGTATATTGATTTCAGTTTGATTGTACTCCATGACATGCATGGCCCAACAGGCAAAAATTCTTTGTTGATAACTGAAAAAAATAAAAACTGGAATAGCTAGTAATTTTAAAGATAACTTAGGACATTTTGATCAAAATTGCTTTTTTAGGATCATTTTTTTTTCCATATCAAAAGCCAGATTTTCTCTTTTATTTTCCTGCAAACTACAATCTGTGATGCTGTTATAGCATGGTAGACCAACTTCCTATAAGCAGGCAGACATCCAATAGCAACGATAACAACCATAAAAGTAGAGTAAATGGTGTATTTCCAAGCATTTGTAACATACAAGGAAAAGGCATCAAACAAAGTGTGGTCTATCCACACATAAAGCAAAACCTTTTATCACAGCAGGCACAAAAAATCTCAGCAATACGTTTCTTAATATACTTTATGGTTACATATATTTAAGAAACTGAAACACTAATGCAATTAATACTTTCTAGGTTTCACTTAGAAAGCCATATTGCTTAAAGCAAGTGTGCTTTTCTCATCTATTTAAGGAAATTGATTGTAATAGCTAACAAGATTTTTGTAATGTATTATCTAAGCTTCATGAACAAATTTAGTAAACCCTTGCTGGATAAATGAACACTAAGGAGAAACTGGGACCACTCAGAAATGTGCTTTCTGTCTAGCATTTAATATTATCAGTATATTCAAAATTAGTTGAGGTGGTATAATTCATTTTAGGTACGTAAGGAGACTGGCATAGAACCTTCCTCCTACATAGAAACTAAATCTATGCATATATGTTTAAAGCATACCTACCATAAATACATTAGCAAAATTACTGTTATCTATCCTAGGGGTATTGTTGTTGATATACGCTTGCTGATAGAGATCCTATATATTTATATGGGCTGAGAGCTGGGGAAAAGATCCTTGTTTCATGTTTCAGCATTCCAGGCTTTAGACTACTTTAAACAGGACACTGAATTTTCATAGCAGTGCTGCTTCACTCAGAAAATGCTGAACTACAAATTTCAGCATTTTCAGCATATTATCTAGTGAACTGTAGTCCCACAATCATATCAAATAGCAATACTATAAGTTTGTGTCAGCATGGTTTTATGCATAATAGATCTTGCCAGACTAACTTAATTTATTTTTATGAGAAGGTAAGCAGGGACCTCGATTCTGGGATGGCTGTGGATGTGATTTACTTAGACTTCGCTAAAGCATTTCATACAGTGCCACACAGAAGGTTACTGGTTAAATTAAGGAATGTTGGCCTGGAACATAGTATTTGTACCTGGATAGAGAACTGGCTAAAAGATGTGGTGGTAAATGGAACATTTTCTAATTGGACCAGTGTTGTTAGTGGGGTACCGCAGGGCTCTGTAATGGGTCCTTTGCTTTTCAACTTGTTTATTATTGACCTGGTTGTGGACGGTTTCTATTTTTGCAGATGAAACTAAATTGTGCAGAACTTTGCTGAGTGATTTGTCTAAGTTGGGAAACTGGGCACCAAACTGGAAAATGAGGTTCAGTGTTGATAAATTCAAGGCTATGCACTTTGGCAAAAATAATATAAATGCAAGTTATACAGTAAATGGCAGTGTGTTGGGAGTTTCCTTAAGTGAGAAGGATCTTGGGGTTTTTATAGATAACAAGTTGTCTAATTCTGAGCAGTGTCATTCTGTAACTACTTAAGCAAATAGGGTTCTGTCCTGCATAAACTCAAGGGATGAAAACATAATTATACCTCTTTATAGATCCCTAGACCTCATCTGGAATATGCAGTGCAGTTTTGGACTCCAGTCCTTAGGAGGGATTAAAATGAGCTGGAGAGAGTGCAGAGACGTGCAACTAAACTGGTTAGAGGGATGGAAGACTTAAATTATGAGGGTAGACTGTCCAGGTTGGGGTTGTTTTCTCTGGGGGAAAAAGCGCTTGCGAGGGGACATGATTACAGTTTACAAATACATTAGAGGATATTATAGACAAATATCAGGGGACATTTTTACCCATGAAGAGGATCACCACACCAGAGGCCACCCCTTCAGACTAGAAGTAAAGGACTTTCATTTTAAGCAGCGTAGGTGGTTCTTCACAGTGAGGACAGTGAGGTTGTAGAATGCACTGCCAGGTGATGTTGATTCTGTTGATGCTTTTGTAGGGATGTGAAAATTAGACACCCTCACATATTTCTGACAGGCACATCCCTAGTAATATGGACGGCTAATGGGTTCTAATGGGGACCTTTTGTGCTTATGTAACCTCTGTAGTTCTCACAGTGTGCACTAGATGGCACTGTGTAAAAGTATAAAGGTAAATGTAACCATGTGGTCTGGGATTTTTGTTTCAGTCAGCCCTGCAGGCTGAAAGGAGAAGTATTAACCTTTAGGAGAGTTAGACCCTTTTATAGATCACTCTAGGAGTGATAGGCAGGATAGCTAGTTGAGCAGTTCAAGGGTACCAATTACCCAGAATCAGGGAATAAATGGTTAAGATCAGGGACATAGGAATACCCTGCCTGCAGTTAAGATAAAGCTGGATCCTGTGTGTACCTCTCACCTCCACTCACTGATCTGAGTCTATGCCAAAGGGGGTTGAACTATACTGGTACTGTGAGTACATTACTGTTTGTACATTATGTTCACTGTATGATCGCCTTATGATCTCTGTGAGGATATGTTCACTGTTTAATAAATATAGTTGTTCAAGCATTAAAGAAAACCGCTGGCGCCCAATTTGTGTGAAATAGCACCACATTACAGTTATACTACACCTTTCCTCCACCTAGATGCGAGGCTCATCCCTGAGAAATACCATGGTGTAATGGTGTAATACCATTTGAAAGTAGCTATAACTGATCCCTGTCACAGCAGTTTTTTATAGCGCTACACTTTTAAAAGGGGCTTGGATGATTTTTTGGACAGAGATAATATCAAAGGCTATTCCCCTGTAAATATATGTTTTGCATTAAAAATGTTCCTGTTGTAAAATATTTCATCTTAGTCTAATCTTTTGCCTGGCTCACTTGCAGCAACACAAAAAGGTCATAATTATTATTACATCAGCGTTTTACCAAAATATAATTTCCAGTCATATTCAAAGTGAATGCAGACGAGTGGATGTATTGTTAATCAATCACAGTGGCACAACAACGTTCCTAACAAATATATTTCCCTGAAGAAAGAAAATACTTATAGCTGTATGTGACATATAAATGGTTATAATCAATCATAACCGTCTTGCCTGCCCATTCTCCTTATTTGATTTTCATTTCTAACAGAGTTGTTATGCAAATGAACAAGTTTCGACACAGGTTCTCCCCTGAAGGTGCAACATTTTTCTTTTACCCTGAAATTGAGTTTCTTCTTTCTTGGCTTAATAGTTGTTTCTCCCTTTGGGGATTTTTCTCCCAAACAGGGTAATGTTACTGTATGTGTTTCTAGTGATGAGCGAATCTCGGAGGTTACGCTTTGAAAAATTTTTTGCGAAAACTCAGCCGGCGTCTCGTTTTGGATGCAGGCATCTGTTTTTTGACCCGGGTGTCCGATTTTAGACGCCAGCGCACATTCGCAGTTGCGTAAAAAAAAGGGTACCGGCGTCGAAAAAACGGACGCCCGAATCACGGGAAATTGCCGCAAATTCAACCCAGACAAATAAATTCAGCCATCACTGTGTGTTTCCTTAATTGCTTGGAGAATTGTCATACTGTATGTAAGGCAAGTGAGATGTGTAGGATTCTGTCATAGCTTTTTTTTTATGATATGGCTGCAATAAAGATTTAGCAAGGTTTATCCCGCTAGCTGTACCTGTGTGCCAGCAATTTCTTTGCATCCATTTTTTTTATAAGTCACAATAACACAACACAGAGGCTGATTTATTAAAAATTGAGTTGGCATTTTTTTCTCAATGTGAGAAAACTGCTGAGAAAAAAAACCTTGAATAGCCAGGATTTAAAAAAAAAATCTCAAAAAAGTTGTACAGAAGTCAATGGGAATATTCTTTACCAACTTTATTTATTTTTCCAGTTTATTAAAACATTCAAGATGTTCAGCCTCATTAAAAATGAATGGAACAATTGGATTCCTGCTGGCATGCAACGTTTTTTCAGCAAAATGAGTTTTGTCTGCGTTTTTTTTCCGTGTTTGCTTGCTTTTTCATACTCGAATTTTGATAAATCTGCCCTCAAGGCTTGATTCAATTTTATGAGAAAACATTGGGCCAAATTAAATTCCATGAGACAAACATTATCTTATGATTCATCATATGAAAACTTAAGGGCAAGATTTACTGTAACTAGAGAAAAACTTCTAATTATGAAGTAGAATGTGTAATATTCACTGAATAAGTGGGGGAATGTGGAAATGATTTAGGGGCTACATTTTTCTCATTGAATTGAATCTAGCCTTATACAGTATGCACATGCAGCTTGAGGCTTTTTTGGCTCCCATGATGGATCATTATTTAGAGTGAAATAACTATTACCAGCTGACTTTGCTTGATTTTTCATTTATATTACATTGTGTTGCTGTATCCATCAGAATGATTCTGTCTGCATTTCAGAAGTCACAGAGAGTGCAGATGCAATTATGTAAGCGTTGTTATTGATGTAAGTTATGCGATTAAGTAAGTGCAGGAACCTTTGAATTTCTGGACTGGGTTCCAATTGTGGGTTGCATTGGTATCACTTGCAGCAAATGAATTGGATGCTGTTATAAAACCACATGCTGAAAGTGATTTCTACTAGTACTTTAAGGGGCAAATTTACTAATATTCACCCAAAAATCCCTCAAATCTATTCGAAATTCGATAAGCATTCAACTATTGAATGCTTATCGAATAGTTTTAGGCAATTTTTTCCTCGATATTCGACTTCTCGATGAAATCATACGATCGAATACCAACCATTTGATTTCACGAAAATATCATACTTTTTCCTTCGAGCGCTCGAAAAATTTGTATGATTCGAACGATCGAGACGTTCGATCGTACGAATGGTATTTGAGTAGGTGTTTGTAAAAGAAGCCTATAGGGGGATTCCCATAGGTTTCTATTGGTATTCGGTAGGTTCAATCTGGTGAAGTAGGCAGTCGAATAAATTTTAAAGTTAAAATCCTTCGATCATCGAATGATCGAATATTCAATCATTGGATCTATTCGAATTTTCGGTATTCGATGATTAAAGTGGGCAAATTTGCATATTCGATCCTCCGAAAAAATCGTATGATCGGAATTCGAACTCTTCGTGTGAATTTTGTAAATTTGCCCCTAAATGTTCGTATGTGTATTTATATTTATGTAGTGCTACTTATGTACTCAGCAGAGTACAACATAACATTAAATGAATAGAACAAACTGTTCAATACAATAATAAATACAAATGAATACAAAGAACATTTACATTACATGAATGTTAAAGAGATAAGGGTCCTTGTCCCATAGAGATGATAGTTTAAGTGAGTATGTATCTTACAGACACAAATAGAATGATAGAATGCTGCAGTATACAATCATTGACACAGCATTATAAGGGCCAGAAGGGGGTCATGTATTATGCAAGTAATTCAAAGGTAGTGGGGAAGTGAAGGAAGATTCTCTCCTGAGTAATTCAGGGATGGCATTCCAAATGTAAGGAGCAGAAAGGCAGAACGCTTTAAAGGGGTTGTTCACCTTTGAATTAACTTTTTTTTGATGGCTTAAATTTTTTATTTGTGGTTTTTGCATTATTTAGCATTGTATTCAGCTGCACTCCAGTTCACAATTTCAGCCATATGGTTGCAAGTGTCCAAATAAACCTAGCAACCATTGATTTGAATGAGAAACTGGAATATCAACAGGAGAGGGCCTGTGTTTTACAACTTGATTCTGGATTTTGCAACAGCAACTTATTTTTTTGGACTGCAGTGCAGGAAAAAAGCATGGCTCTCTGACTGTACAGCTCAGTCTCTGCTTCTGGAGCTGGTCCCACCTATGTGCTTCTTTTTCTATGACGATAACAATCAACACATCCTTCCCATTTTAACATGAACAACAAACCATTAATAGTTGTAACTTAGTACAGGGGATTTGCTATAATTATATGACTGTAGCAAATGACTGTGTCACTTTTACACTGCAGTCTTGATGGTTTTTTGATAATACGGCCATAACATGTTTTCACACCATGAGGAACTGTTTGTGCCTGGTTATTGTCAGTTGTATTTTGTGTATTAACTGTGGCATGATCTGCGTTTCTTGTTCCTTGGGTGCAGTATCTCTCAGAAAAGATTCTGATGTGTCCATCTGGTTGTCTGCATTGATAACTACTGACACCTGCCTATTTCAAGAGGCATCTTTTCCTTGATTGCCCTCTGGCCAGTAAGCATCCACTAGTAGATGCTGCTCCATGTGAATCAAATTCTGGTCCTGTGGCTCTCTGAGTGATTACAATGCTGACCATCAGAATGAGTCTTGGTATTTTCAGGATTTTATATAAATGCCTTCTATTTCGCCTTAAAAATTTTCCATCACTTGTTTTAACCTCATCAGAATGAAGTCAGACTAGGCATAGCACTTGTGCTTTTTCATACCAGATAGACCCATTACAAATTCTGACCTCATCTCCACTATGTAAATGTTCAAGTGTTTTTGTACTTTTGTCATAATTAGTGATAGGCAAATTTGTCCTGTTTAGTCGAAAAATCAGCTAAAAATCTACACCGTTTTGACAGCGGCATCGGTTTTCAGACGCCAGCAAAAATTAATTGGTGGAAATACGCCAGCAAAATTTTTTGGTGGAAATGCGTAAAAAAACTAATTTTCACTGGTGATTTGAAAATTTATTCACCGGCGGCGAAACATGGAAATCCTCTGCAAATAAATTCGGCCATCGCTAGTCATAATTTTTCTTTTCTCTCACACATCTTTTGTTTCTGTTGTCTGTACCATTTATGCAGGGTCTTATCATTGTGGTAACACCTATGTAAGCTCCAGTGCAGGTAAATTTGTCTGTATTTGTCTTGCAAAGAATAACTCTGCTGCACTTAGTACGCTTACTTCTAAAGCTGTGGTGGTGCTTGTTGGAACTTGGTGCGACAACTCCATTAATCTTCCCAACGGATATTGAACTGCAGCTCACATGTAGTATACTGCAATTGCTTGTTTTTAATTAACCTTTTCGTTACTTTTGCTCACCACTAGCTGGCCGGCCAGTAAGTAATTGGTTTTAGATATTTAATATTGTATTGTGAAAATAAAAATATTTTTTTTACAAAGTTGCAATTTGACCCAACTCGCACCTGAAATTTTTATGTATTGTTGTTAACCCCATTGGGGCTCAGGGGGTTTCTTTGGTGCGGCGAGGATCATATTGCTAATAGGTTGCCTATTGAACACAGACTGATACACACTTTTGATAGTCTGCTGGAGATTTGCCTCCTTCCAGAGCTGTAGCTCTGTAGTTTAAAGGAGAACTAAACCCTAAAAATGAATAGGGCTAAAAATGGCATGTTTTAAATATTGAACCTATTGCACCAGCGTAAAGTTTCAACTTCTCAATAGCAGCAATGATATAGGGCTTGTTTTAAATTTCTTCCACATTTCTTCTGATGCTTTCCTAGCCATAACAATATTTATATGTATTTCCAAACTTGATTCCTTTTCACTGTCTGATTGAACAGTGTTCTTGTTCATTGTCCTTGATAATGCATCTGCAACTAGAAGGAACCTGATTGGTGTATAGTCTGTTTCAGTAAAAAAAACTTTGAATCTGTGGAGGAGCTTTCCATAATTCTTTCTGTGTAATGTTAAGTAGTGGCTTGTGATCTGTTTCAAGCATAAATTTTGTCCCATGCACAAAGTTATTGCAGAGAATGTCTTTTAGTGATTTGAACTAATATTCCTGCTTTTCTGTCCAGTTCCACTCAGTGTGCTTTAGCAACAAGCTCCTCATATGGGGCGTCTTGTCTACCAGATTGGGAATGTACTTGCCAAGGTAGTTTAACATACCCATGAATCTCTGCAGTTCTTTATTACTGGGACTGGCCATTTCTATAAATGCTAGAACTTTTTCATGATCTGGTTTGACTCCACTGTGAAAAATTATTTCACCAAGACACAAAATTTCCAGTTTCTTGAACGGACATTTAGCATAATTCAGTTTAGGTCAATTTTCTTTTGCTATCTTTAAGACTCGCTTAATATTAAAGGTACACAATTTTCTGCTTCTCTGCCAAAATCCATTTGAGGCATCTAGAATTGTAAATAATTTGGCATTTACCATTTCACCCAGATTTTCATTCCGAGTGGGTATATGAAAATGTTCTCTCTGTTTTCATTTAACACTTTAGGATTAAAGCACAATCTCAGGGAGCCGTCTTTTTCCTATACAATGACTAAGGAATGTACCCAAGCTGATGGTTCATTGATAGGCTCAATTACATCTACTGAGTCAGGTGCTGCAATTCACATTTAAGTTTTTTAAAGTTTGCCTTGCCCTTCTAAGTAAAAGTGAGTGTGTATTTTCCTACTAATGGGATTTCAGACTTGTGCTTTAAGCACTGATGTTTTACTTTTTAATTTTGCTTACTGTTATGTTTGATAGCCGAGGATGAAGAGAGTGCTTTATTAACAGGCTCATACAGGCCTTACACAACAACAGTAACTTCTTACTTTCACTTTCAAGCTGTACAGAAAGTCCTGTGTATTCACAGTACAAGTCCTGTGCACAGTGACACCCGCAGGCCGTTTGTATAAACACCCCATATTCCCCCTATAGTAGGAAAGCATTTGGGCAGATGTAATAAACAACAACAATGCATCTCAAAGCAATAATATGCATTATTAAAATCACATAATCCTGGGTCCATGCATGTAGTTTTCTGATTCTCTCAGTATGCCTTATAGGTTCATTTTCTTCAGGCCTATTGCAGTTGGCATCAGGAAAATGTCCTTCATCAAATGGAGCTTCTCCAAAGTAATATAACAGGAGCAAGATGTGTATGGTCCTCGCTGGCGTCTCACTTTAAGTGGTGAAGTAAATGTAGATTGTCCTTGTTTCAGTATTCCTGGTTTCTTAATTCTGACTAAAGATCCAGACAGAAAGTGTACTTCTCTTGCACGTTTTCTATCAGTATAAGCCTTGCATTTGTCTTTGTAATGTTTCACAATGTCAGCAGATAATTTTGTAGGCACAGTATTTTGTGGAAGCTTGATGTCTGCAACATGTAACTAAGTGCTCATCTGTCTGCCATATAATAATTCAGCTGGAGATGATTGGGTCGTTGCTCTGTAGTTATGTAAGAACTCTGTTGTAAATACTTTTCAAGATTTTCCAGTAAGATTTGCTTTCTGTAATGCTTCTTTCAGACTTCGATTGAATCGCTCGATTTCTCCATTTGCTTGTGGGTAATACACTGAAGATTTCCTATGCACAATATTCCTATCTCTCAGATTCAAACTCATATGAGACAAACTGTGGTCGATTGTCTGATATTAACTCGTTTGGATTTCCTTCTCTGCTGAAGACTGTAGACAGAAATGTTATTACTGTAGCTGATGTTACATGAGAAACAAATGCAATTTCTGCCCATTTACTGTAATAGTCTATCAGAGTTATAGCAAATCTGCAGTCTATAGGAGCATCTGCAAAAGGTCCGACAATATCAATAGCAAGTTTTTCCCATGCTGAATCAGGAAATTATACTGGCTGAAGTGGTGGTGTATGTGTGATAGCATTTTGTAGTTGACATTCAGTAGCCTTGCTGACCATCTAGCTATACACATTCCAACTCTTCCTTGTCTCTTTGTTGTAAGCAGTGTAGTTAAAGGGCTGTGATCAGTGCAGAAGGTAAATTCTCTACCCCATAGGTAGGTTCTCCATTTTCTGTTGCCCGAACACACGCTAGAGCTTCTTTTTCAACAGCTGAATACTTACGCTCTGTCTCTGTGTTATGGATGCAAATGCAACAGTTTTCTCTGTATGATCAGCATGGATCTGTGTGAGAACTGCACCAACACCACAGTCTGAAGCGTCTGTAGTAGCCACACATGATTTGCAGCGTGTTGTGTTGTACCAAAGCGAAAGTAGTATTTTTTATTTGTATTTGCTGCACGGTTTTGCAGTGTAGGTGAATACCTTTCCTTAGCACTGTATTTTGCCTGTGACTGTGCATTATTAGGCCACAGTGCTGAATTCATAATATGTACATTTCCAGCAGTTCCTTTACTGAGAGTTTTAGCCTCTGTCACTGTTGTTTCAATTTGGTTAGCAACTGTCATAGCCTTTGTAAGGGTTAAATCCTGCTCTAGAAGCAGTCTCTCTCTAATGCAAGGTGAGTTTGTTGTTTCCTCTATTTGGTCTCTTTCATCTGTTAAATTCCCAAAGTCACAGGTAACAACCAGCTCTTTCAAAGCTGCCACAAAGTGCCCTGTGGACTCTCGACTACATTGTCCACATTGGCGGAATTTATATCTTTCAGCAACCACATTTACTCTTGGCATGAAAAAGGGCTTTATAGCAGTTTCATAAGTCTCATCAGTTAATGGTAAAACGCTGTCCCTCTGCTCCCATGCAGTGAATAAGTAAAGCATGCTTTCTAACAGCAGAAATCTGCCCTTGGTCAGCAGCAATATTGTAATTTTCAGACATACGAATCCAAGCAGTAAAAGGTATGGTAGGCTCACCAGGGTTTGGAAGAAAAGCTGCAGGCTGCTGCAGAGGTAGAAAAGACATCCTTGTCGCCATTTGTTATGTTTGGTATCCGAGGATGAGGAGAGTCTAACAGTACTTTATTAACAGGCTCATACAGGCCTTACACAACAACAGTAACTTCTTACTTTCACTTTCAAGCTGTACAGAAAGTCCTGTGTACGCACAGTACAAGTCTTGTGGACAGTGGCACTAGAAGGCCATTTGTATAAACACCACACTTTCATTTGTAGGTTTCTCCATATTTTTTCTGTGATAATTTTTGTGTCTGCCCCTGTGTCCACTTTATACTTAATCAGGGAACCATTTGTATCAATGTCTATAGTCCATCTTTTTTCACCATTCCTTTTACTGACAGCACTCACACAGATCTCCTCTTGACTCTCCTCACTGCTGCTGTCCATCACTGCATTTAGTTTGCTTTAAATATAACACTGCTTGGCAAAGTTCCATACAGTCTCACCAATTATATTTGTTTATATTTAGCCACTACTGCAGTAGCCAGTTCTAAACATGGTGCTTGATATCATTCAATTTGTGTCAGCACAATTTTGTGATTCTACTCACAGACCAGCTTATCAACCACATTCAACCTCCATAACACAATGGGACCATCAGGCACATTTCTTTAACCCTGTGTGGAGTTCTGTGATGGTTGACTCTACTTCCAATCCCATCTTCTCCTGGCATGCCTGTGAATGGTGAAAAGCTCCTTCACAACTACTTCACCAATACATGTTTCACCCTCAAGCATAGCAAATACATGAACAATATAACAAATTAAAAATGAAGGCCAATTGAAAAGTTGCTTAGAATAAGCTATTCAATGACATTCTAAAGGTTACCACTCCTTTAAAGGAACAGTTCAGGGTAAAAATAAAAACTGGGTAAATAGATAGACTGTGCAAAATAAAAAATGTTTCTAATATAGTTAGTTAGCCAAAAATGTAATGTATAAAAACTGGAGTGAGTGGAACACAACATCCTGCTTTTCAGCTCTCTAAATCTGAGTAAGTCAGCGACTTGAGGGGGGGCCACATGGGACATAACTGTTCAGTGAGTTTGCAATTTATCCTCAGCATTCAGCTCAGATTCAAAAGCAACAGTTATGACCCATGTGGCCCTCCCTCAAGTCATTGATTGGTTACTGCCTGGTAACCAGTCAGTGTAAACAAAAGAGAGCTGAAAAGCAAGAAGTAGTGTTCTGTTCTATTAGGTTAGACTTGCAGTCACTCCAGCTGTTATACATTACATTTTTGCCTAACTAACTATATTGAAAACATGTTTTTTTTTGCACAGCCTATCTATTTACCCAGTTTTTACTTTTATACTGAACAATTCCTTTAAGGCAGGAATCAGCAGTAGTACTGGCAGGTGCAACCAAACAGTTGTTCTGAGAGTAGTGAATCCATGATAAGAACTTGGATGAGAGGAGGAGAATTTTAGCAGCAGTATATAATACAGACTGTAGTGGGGATAGATAGGAGTGGACAATTAGTAGCAGGTAATAGTAAGTGCTATGCAAATTATCTCATTGTTACTTAGCTGATTTACTTTCCAATATTACACTCAGGTCAAACATCAGCATTTGCATTCTGTTCCACTCTCCTTCAGCAATACAATATTTGAAACAGAATACAAAAAAAATACCCATTTTGTAAAATCTCAGACCCTTCCTCATAATTCACATTTACCTTCAGTGCAATAGTGGCATATATATACAAAATTTAAATGACAAGCCTATAAAATGAAAATCACTAGCCCTATTAATAAAAAAAATCCCAGTTCAAAGAAATTAAAGGCAGCTCTATTTTCCAGGTCTGTTGGTATGATGATTTGCACTGTGGCCATCTGTTGAAATGTAAAAATGTGTCAAGTTTAAATGTGGTGTGAATAATCCCCACAAATTAACTATACCTAGGAGATCTCCTTTGAGCACCACTAGAAGGAGAAATGACCTAGATTTAATTACATCTTTCACCTCTAGCTATGTTGGCATAAAAAGTACTTGACAAGTCTACTATGAAATATAAAAATGTTTTGAAATACACTGGAGTCTATGGATATATATATATATTTTTTTTTTCCTTTACTGAATACATTGGAGTGTATGGGCAGGCTTTCACAGCAACTTTTTGTGTAAATAATACTGTACATTAGGATGTATGGGTGGTTTGTTTTGCAGTGGTTATTAACAGTGAAAATATTCATGACTAAATTTGTAGCGGTTTCACAAACAATTTAGAATTTTACTGCAATACCTTGCCTGGCTAAAATTCCCATTCATCACTATGAACCACAAATGAATCATAGCAGAAGAATTTTCAGTTGCCATTCAGCCACTCATCTACTCTCTTGCACTGTTCATATGTATGCAATGTTACTAGAAGCTTGAAAAAGCGAAATGTACAGTTGTGTGATTTTCTCAATTTTTCTCTGTAAATCTACTATCTATTAAAGACTTCATGTGCAGACCACACAGTGTGCAGCCCACAGTTTAATAACAGTGAGTTCAAACCTTAATGCACTTGGAGTGGAGCATACTTAATGAACTGTCAGTTTCAATTATTTCCTGTGAGTGTAAATTCCTAGGAGCCAACAGAGTGATCTGACCCGGATTAAATGGTGGGTGTATGTCTGTACTAAAGAGTCTTGTGCATTGTAAATGAAATGTCACTGGTGTGTGCGTCTGTGCGAGAGTGTCTGGATATGTGTTAAGTGGATAACGAGTAATCTTGGCAGCTTAAGGGTATATTCATTTGTGCTTTGTTGTCAGACAAGAAAGAGACAACTGCATACACATTTTATTTTGCCTATACTTGGCTATAAATCCGCGTAAATAAAGGTACATGAAGCAAAACATAAGGCTATACAACGAGAAATTAATCCTGTAATACAGAGGATTAAGTAATATATATTCTTTCTACTGACTCACAAGGTGCAGAAGACTCTATGTTGTGAAATGTTTTCCTCAGTAACAGGATAATAATTTTTTTATTGGTTGACTCTTTAGTGTGTGGCTTAGGCTGTGACAATGGACTACCATAAGGACATTTATTGCCTGGGGGGTTTGCAATGAACTTGATAATGAACACATACAGAAATGGTAAGGTTGTGGTGATTCACATGAATGTTGTGTAGAGATACTGTAAGCTTTAGAACTACACAGCTCCAGGCCTCATTCATACAGTACATATTAGTAATTCTTCTCTGCCCTTACTCCCAACCGGCCATATTCATAAATAACTGTACCCACCATCCCCAAACCAGGACAGAGAGAAGAAACCTCCATGTTTCCTTTGTTCTGTAAGGACCATGTTTTTCTCCAGCCAGTATTGGCCGATGGGCCAAACTATTAAATTCCCTGAGTGGCTCAGTGACCTGTCAGTCATCTCTGGTCCTTTATCAACATGCCTGACACTAACTTGATTACCAACATGTTTGAAATGTTGAGGAGCCAAAGAACGTTAACAAAGGGGATGTGTCAGTATTAGTTAAAATATAGACCTGTCAGAAATGCAGTATGTTCCTACTGTATATGTGTTTCAGGCAACTTTTGTTTATACAGTACTTATTATTAACATGTATTTATATAAAGAACACAGATTTTGTAGCGCTGTGAAGTAAATGTGTTTATAACTAAATCACATGAATTAGAACATGTGGAGTTACATACTGTACATCACAATCAATACTGGTACAAAAGGTGAGGAAGGCCCTATGCAGAAAGAGCTTACAAACTAAGGGGAAGGGAATAATACACAAGGTGTGGAAGTGGGCAAGATCAAAATTAAGTAGTTGAGAGCTGTGGTACTGTATGTGGTATTGCATTTGGTAGCTAAGCAGAGTGAGGGTAGGCTTCTCTAAATAATTGCATTTTAAGAGATTTTTTGAAAGCAGAAAGGTTGGGAGAAAGTCGGACAGACCGTGGGAGAGAATTCCAGTGGAGGGGTGCAGCCCTTGCAAAGTCTTGAATGCGAGCGTCTGAGGAGGTAATGAGAGAAGAGTTGAGTAGCAGGTCAGTAGAGGAGCGTTGTTAGCAGTTGGGTGACAGTCTCACGGCAGTAAATTGCCTTAGGTAGTGCGCTTGCCAGTAATTATTTATAGGTTTTCCCGTCTCCTAAATAAAAAAGAACACTATATAGTGTAATAAGCCCGATTATTTAATATGGTGGTGAGAGTGTTGGTCTTACTCACATGTGCAACTCTTGATAGGAGGCATGTAAATATTAAATTCAGGCTGTAAACGCTGTGTTCAGGCTGTGAAGGATAAGGCTTCAATAGTGCATTAAACGTTAAGACCGCAAAACCCTGTCTGATAGTTGTGCTTACCGGATTCGTTGTATGTAAGTAGCGTGTAATGGCCGGCCGGCTTTCCACGTGTCGCGATCCTGCTCAGCGGCTTCAGTAGTATGTCCTGCAGTCTCTTACCGGCATCTGTCAGAGTGAATCGCGTCCTCCTTTTTTCGCTTTCGCTGTATCAGGGAGGGAGCTGGTCTGCTTATTTTCTGAACAGGGCAGCGCTCTGTTCTTCCTGGCTGTGCGATCTCGCTGCTGTGCACAGAGTGCCGAATCTTCTCTCCTCGCAAGTGTGTCTTAGGTGATAAGTCTTGTGTTTTTTAAAAAATTTAGGGGGACAAACTTTTTAAATAAACTGGAAACAATTCTATAAGTTTCACTGTTTATTAATACAGGCCCAACGCGTTTCGTATTACAAATACTTCCTCAGGGGCATCACACGTGTGTAGTGACATCACGGTTTAAATCAGTGCCTCAATTAGCTAATTAGCATATTATATAATTAACTCACAGCAATTTCTGTGTACAAAATTAATTGCATTAGTAAAATACATTTTAAATACTTATGGATGTAAATAAATATTTTAAAAAGCTTTTTTAATACATCAAGTTTAAAAAACATTAAGTTAAAAAACATTTTAAATCAATGTCTATATTAAGACCTTTAGGGGACATTGTTTTTAATTTATATATCCAGTATGTTTCTTCCTGGGATATAACTTTTATTATATCACTTCCCCTCCAGTGAGTTTTCTTTTGTGCTATGCCTATAAATTTTAGTAAAGAAGGGTCTCCATTGTGGTGGGTTTTAAAATGCGCTGACACACTGTGGGTCATTAGACCCTTTTTAATATTATACATATGTTCCCTTATTCTAGTTTTCATGTTTCTGTTGGTTCTTCCAACATATGTTTAATGTTTCCAGAGAAATTCGCGATTTCTTCGCCGATTCGCGCGTCGCGTCATTTTCGGCGCGCGTCGCGTAGTTTTCGGCACGTCGCGTCAAAAACGTCGCGCGACTGGTTTTTGCGCGGCAAATTTTTTTGGCGAATTTTTTTGGCAGTTTCGCGAATTTATTCGCCAGCGGCGAATCGCGGGAATTCGCCGCGAATTCGCCCCTGGTGAATAAATTCGCCCATCACTAGTTTAGACGTTATGTGTAGTGATGGGCGAATCTCCCCAGTTTCGCTTCGCCGAAAAATTTGCGAATTTCCAGAGAAATTCGCGAATTGGCGAAAAAATAGTGAAACGAGTCGCGGCACGCTTTTGACGCGCTTCGTGTCAACTTCGAGTCGCGTCGTTTTCGGCGTACGTTGCATAGTTTTTGTCAAAAACGATGCACGACTCGTTTTTTTTGCCGAATTTTTGCCAGGCGAACTTTCGCTGGTGTTTCACGAATTTATTCGCCAGCGGCGAATCGCGGGAATTTGACGCGAATTCGCCCATCACTAGTTATGTGATGAGAGTGTGAATAAGAATTTTCGCAGCATCTTGGGTAATAAATGATCGTATTTTGGATATGTGACTAGTGATGGGTGAATTTGTGGCGAATTCCTGAGTTAAGTTATTCTGTGTCAAACACACAATCCAAAGTGGCTTCATCTGTAGTTTAGAGATGAAAGGTAGAGAGAGATAGAGGAGGTTGTCAAGATTGGAGGGATCAAGAGAGGGTTTCAGAATGGGGGTGACGAGCATGTTTTAACTGAGAAGGAAACAGTCCAGTTGAGAGCGAGAAATTAAATAGATGAGTTAAGGCTTTTGAACAATTAGGATCAAGCGGGCATGTGGTAAGTTCAGAAGAGGCCAAAAGCTTTGAGATTCCTCATCAGTGACAGGGGTGAAGGAGCACAGGAGAGACTGGGGCATATGGAGGGAAGGGTGGTGGAAGTCTAGGGGAGTGGAGTAGTGTAATGTCTCTTCTGATAGTGTCAATTTTGTTTTTGAAGTGCTCAGCAATATCTTGAGCAGAGACTTGTGTACGAAGGGGGTGGAGAAGGAAAAGGAGAGTGTTAAGTTGTGCCAGTTTTTTAGAGAGGCAGTGAAAATAAAAAGGGCTGGTGTTATAGGAGCGCAGTGCAGATTTGTAGCTCCAAAAGTATGATTCTGATACAAGCTGGGTACAAACTCAGCTTAGGTATAGGAGAGGGCACAACACACCCTTTTTGCAAATTGCGATGCTTACTGGGATATTTATAGTTAGCCTACATTGCCCTCTCATTCAAGCAATTAACCATGTAACCATACACCAGAAATAGTGATAGGCGAATTTATTCGGCAGGCATGTATTCGCTACAATTTTCCGGATTTTGATGATGGTAAATGTTTTCACTAAACTTCTGCGGAAATTTGCAGGGAAAAAAAATTGTTGCTTGTCAAACATGTCACACATAGAAATTATTTGGACGCCCATTGACTTTAATGCATTTGGACAAAAGAGTCACGCATATAAAAATTGACGCTTGTATCAAAAAATTCTCTTAAATTACTTTGCCAACCATTGACTTCAATGCATTTTTTGAATGTTTTGCCAATAGAAGTCAGAAGTTTGTTTATTAAAATGCAATCAGTGACAATAATGAAATGTGCCAGACAAAAATAAAAAAAACTTAACTGAGGTTATCTCCCATAGACTCCATTTTATTCAAATAATCCAAATTTTAAAAAATGATTTCCTTTTTTCTCTGTAGTAATAAAACAGAACATTGTACTTGATCCAAACTAAGATATAATTATTTCTTATTGGGAGTAACATCAGCCTACCTATAAGTACAAGCATAGCACCCATTATTCAGAATTAAAAAATTTGAGTTTTGCTCCATAAAGCCAAACAGAAAAAACTGTAGTTTAATAAATAACCCGCCCTAATTAATCCAATAGGCTAGTTTTGTTTCCAATAAGGATTAATTACTGTATATCTTGGTTTGGATCAAGAACAAGGAACTGTTTTATTATTACAGAGAAAAAGATACAAATTTTTAAGAATTTGGATAAAATTTAGTTTATGGGAGATGGGGTTTCCATAATTTGGAACTTTCTGGATAACAGGTTTCCAGATAACAGATCCCATACCTGTGTCTGAGATTTTTTTTTCCTTCAAATTTAACTTTGTCAGTGGAATTAATGATGGAGTTGTCTATGTCCATTTGGTGTTTTTTCTTTAGCAGACACTTAACCAAGTAATTTTAAATGCAGTGTCGGACTGGCCCACCAGAATACCAGGAAAACTCCCGGTGGGCCAAGGTGTCAGTGGGCTCTCATGCTGCTAAAGTTTTGGCCTATTTCATGGCCATTCCCTATTTATATGAGAACAAAGAGGCTAAATAGATGGAATAATTGATTATAGTATGTAAAGAAAACAAACTAGGAGAATAGAGGTTGATTGAGGAGATGAAGAATATTAGTACTGAGTGGCCCCCTGGTCTAAGGCTTTATGGTGGGCACCTGGTCTAAGGTTTTTGGGTGGGCCCCTGGTGTCCCAGTCCGACACTGTTTAAAGGGATACTGTCATGGGAAAACATATTTTTTTCAAAATGCATCAGTTAATAGTGCTGCTCCAGTAGACTTCTGCACTCATATACATTTCTCAAAAGAACAAACAGATTTTTTTATATTCAGTTCTGAAATCTGACATGGGGCTAGACATTTTGTCAATTTCCCTGCTGCCACTGTTCATGTGACTTGTGCCAGCACTTTAGGAGGGAACTGCTTTCTGGCAGGCTGTTGTTTGTCCTTCTAAATGTACCTGAATGGAACGTAGTGGGACATGGATTTTTGATATTGAGTGCTGTACTTAGATCAACCAGGCAGCTGTTATCTTGTGTTAGGGAGCTGTTATCTGGTTACCTTCCCATTGTTCTGTTGTTAGGCTGCTGGGGGGGGAAAGGGAGGGGTGATATCACTCAAACTTTCTGTAAAGCAGTAAAGAGATTCAAGTTTATCAGAGCACAAATCACATGACTTGGGGCAGCTGGGAAATTGACTATGTCTAGCCCCATGTCAGATTTCAAAATGAAATATTAAAAAATCTGTTTGCTCTTTTGAGAAATGGATTTCAATGCAGAATTCTGCCGGAGCAGCACTATTAACTGATGCATTTTGAAAAAAACCATTTTTTTCCCATGACATTATCCCTTTAACTTTCATGCACAGTGCTGCTACTGCATTGCTAGGAATTTAGATTAACTCACAGAGATTAAAAATATGTATTAAAGCAGATTCCAAGGCAGAAAATCAAATTGAGGCCCATGCACTAAAACTGATTTTCATAGAGTGATTTTTGTACATTGTCTTGGCAAAACTGGAATCTGCAAGCTGCATTAATAACAAAAGGCAATCTCAATTCACTGAAAGAAAATTAAAGAATCTCTGAAACCTTGATATTACATTATCTATAGTCAAATAAAAAGATAATTGCTTCATTTTTTACATGCAATTCAGAAATGTTCAGAAAACATTACCCACAAAGCATTTGTTCTTAAACAAATAAAATGTTATTTTTTACCTTTTTTTAGCATCTGTACTCAAGAAATGTAATTAGTTTTTACACCATAGTTATTTGCAGATAGAATTCAGATTCAGAACAGCGGGAGGTATGGATTAATTCAGTGAAGTCTCTAGCCCCCTTAATCTGAAAGATATAGAAGCAGCGTGGGGTTAAAACAAACGCTTTACTAAAAAAAAAAAAAAAAACAGTAAATAAATACAAATAATGTGTACGCCTGCAAAAAACTCTGCCAAAGACACTTACATTAACACAATAATAACAGTATTGTTTGTTCTGCTACGCTGCAGAATTCATTTACTATGTAAAATCAGAATCCAGTAACTCATTTTATGGCAGATTTATTGCATTTACAGAGGTTTAATCTCCTGTTCCTGGCAGCCTTAAATTGCACATGGCCTATGATATGTGAATTCTCGTCTGCAGCTTGCTATACATTCGGGAAGACAGAAGTTTAGATAAGTATCTCTGTTCTGTTGTGCAATTGACTATATCAGTGGTAGGGTTGTCACCTGTCCGGTTTTGACCCGGACAGCCCGGTCTTTTGAAGGGCTGCCCAGGTAAATACTTCCTGCCCGGTTTTCATCATCATCATCATTTATTTGTATAGCGCCGACAAGATACGCAGTGCTTTCCTTAGTTATAACAAACAGGGAATAAAAGTGGATAACAATCAAGGATTTACAGATACAATAGGATTAGAGGGCCCTACAGATTAGAGTTTACAAACTAAAGGTTAGGGTACAATTGAGACATTAGGGTTTCAGACACAATTTGTGATTTATGATACAGCAGTGATTGATTATTTAAGGTACATTGAATAAGCTTCTCTAAACAGGTGGGTCTTTAAGGAGCGTTTGAAAGTTTGGAAAGAAGGAGAAAGTCTGACAGCTCGAGGGAGAGAGTTCCAGAGAAAAGCAGAAGCCCGAGAGAAGTCTTGTAGACGAGAATGGGCAGAAGTGATTAGAGGAGAAGCGAGGCGAAGGTCAGAAGCAGAGCGAAGGTTGCCTGTAGGAGTGTATTTGGAGATCAGAGATGAAATATAGGGAGGGGCTTCATTGTTAAGGGCCTTGAATGTGAGGGTTAGTAATTTGAATTTGATTCTGAAGGAGATTGGGAGCCAGTGAAGGGACATGCATATGGGAGCAGCGGATGTTGAGCGATTAGACAGATGAATAAGTCTAGCAGCAGCATTTAGAACAGATTGGAGTAGTGAAAGGCGACTTGTTGGAATTCCTGCAAGGAGTAGGTTGCAGTAATCAAGTCGGGAGATGATAAGAGAATTAATAAGTGTTTTGGTTGATTCTGAACTGAGGTATGGTCGTATCCGGGCAATGTTGCGTAGTTGAATACGACAAGATTTTGCAAGTGTTTGAATATGTGGTGAAAAAGACAGATGTGAGTCTAGTATAACTCCTAGGCAGCGTGCCTGTGAGGTGGAATGAAAGGTAGTGTTGTTTACTGTGAGTGATATCTGAGGGACAGGGGAAGATCTTGGAGGAAAAATAATGAGTTCAGTTTTTGAAAGGTTCATTTTGAGGTGGCGCTGTGACATGCAGGAGGAAACAGCAGAGAGACAGTCTGTAACTTGGGAAAGGACAGAAGGAGAGAGGTCAGGAGTGGAAAATTTTCAAATAAGGAAAACCGGGAGGGATTAGCTTGATTGACGCGGCAATCGGCCAATCGGCGATCGCGTCGTCATAGCTCCGCCCCATGACATCACAGGCCCGCCTACCGACATCATGGGCCGCCCCCCTGTCCAGGTTCAGCCACAGGAGAAGGTGGCAACCCTAATTAGTGGATAATGTGGTACGGAACAACCTGCCACCTGCAACAGCCTGACTGGCTTGATTCTCTGTTTTGTAAAATGGTCAGCTGCACCTATTGAAATTCTTCCTTCTTTATAAAGAATAGTCTGTTTTCCCTACTAAATCACTCAGTAGTAGAAACTTTTGTATATTCTTTTGTGATCTTTTGAAGGGGTGGTTTTCTTTTAAAAAAAAAAGTAAACACGTTTTTTTTTTTCTGTAAATTTCCTCTAAACAGCCCCCCAGATTAATGTACCTTAGTCCCTGCTGCAAGTCTGCTCTGGTTTCTGTGTTATCAGCAGCTCATTTCCCCTTCTTCCTGGTGCAGAGTGAAGCCCCAACCCTTAGCTTATTGAGCTATCCTTATCTCTCTGACTAGTCGTGGAGATCATTTGCATGCTGTGACATAGCAGAGAGGAAGGGGGAGCCAGTGTGTGCAGCACCAGCAGCTTTTTTTTTTCTCCACATGTGCACTCTCTGCTCGTTCTGGTTCATTCCATATCACAGCAGCACTGAGAGGAATATTTTTCTGACACTGTAGGTAAATTAACAGCCCTTTCTCAATTTATAACACATTTTATAATGCTATTGATTGCTATGTCTGATCTTCTGTCTGGTTATGTAAAGAATAAAGCTGATTTTTTTACTGAGTTTGAGTTTAACTCATTCATGTGTCCCTTTGTCCCATTTACTGATCATTTTATGTACAAAGTTATTTGATTTTTTCTCTTTCCATTTATGCATACAGACATGCAGTAGATTAACTATTGTGGTTGTTCAAGTGATCGTTGATGAGGCTGAGGGAACTGATTTATTATCAGTTAGAATGGCAAGTGGGGATTTTATTTAGAATCAGAATGGCAGCCTGTTCTGGAAGTTGTTCATTACAGTGAATGTTCAGAGCCTTATGCAAGAAATTTTTGTGATGCTGGGGGAAAGTAACTTACTAATCATTTAGGGTACAGTGGAATGTGTTAGAATTAGATTGGCAGTATGTTGTGGCATTTGTAATTTATAGTAAAGGTTTAGGGATTTGTGCAGGGAGTGCACATGTGGAGAGAAAAAAGCTGCAGGTGCACACACTGGCTCCTCCTTCCTCTCTGCTATGTCACAGCATGCAAATGGACTGATCAGTAAGCTAAGGGACGGGGCTTCACTCTGCACCAGGAAGAAGGGGAAACAAGCTGCTGATAACACAGAAACCAGAGCAGACTTGCAGCAGGGACTAAGGTACATTAATCTGGGGAGCTGTTTAGAGCAAATTTACAGATAGAAAAAAAAAAGTTTACTTTTCCTTTAAGTTAACGTTTAGTATGTTATAGAACAGCTAATTATAAGCAACTTTTCATATGAACTTCATATTTTCTTTTTTATAGTTTTTGAGTTATTTGCCTTCTGCTCTCCAGCTTTCAAATGGGGTCACTGACCCCATCTAAAAAAAACCTCAAATACTCTGTAAGGCTACAGATTTATTGCAATTTTTTATTGCTCATCTTTCAGACCATCTCCTATTCATATTCTAGATTTTTATTCAATTCAGTGTATCGTTGCTATTGTACTCTAGCAACAAGATAGCTCGAATTGCTTTATGGAGAGCTACTGCATAAAAAGCTAAACAACTCGGAGAAAACAACCCCACTCACTTTCAAAAGCACTGCAAATATTCTCATTTCAGTTCCAACAACACCATTGAAGCTCTCTGCTTGGACAGTGCCTTTGTTGTACCCAAATGATATTTCATCTTTCATTTGCCCTTCTGTTAATGTTAAGCATTCAACTGCACAGTAATACTAATATTAATTTGCGTTCATCTGCCCTCTGGTACTAAACCCTTAGGACACCAATACTAAACACAGAATTTTGAAAATTGATTAGAAGAATTTTCCTTTTTAAAGCTAATATAAAAGGCATGTCAGCATATCTTTTCTATCCTAATGAAAGCCCAGATGCTGAATTTTGCATTGCAGTTTAGTGGATAGCAGCATGAGAAAGATAGCCTCTAATTAAGAATTGTACTATTAACATGGTAGTTAGCCCAGAATTGTATTCTGTCTATATGTACTAGATAAGATTGGGGGGCATACACAGTAACCAATAGTGATTCATTTACTGTGCCAAACTGCCTGATCACTAGTGATGGGCGAATTTATTCGCCAGGCGCGAATTCGCAGAGAATTCCCACGATTTGCCACCAGCGAACAAATTCGTGAAATGCCAGTGAAAATTCGCCTGACGAAAACTTCCCTAAGAAGATTTTATCACACCTCTTAGATCAGTTGTGTAAGCATACAACAGTTGCAGTGCAGTTTTGATAGGCTGGAGGATCTATTTATCTATCATCTATCTATATATCTGTCATCTATCTATCTGTCATCTATCTATCTGTCATCTATCTACCCAATTAAACTAAATGTTTTCAATTAAAGAATAATGTAGTTCAATTAAGGCAAGGCAAGTGAATACAAGCAAATCAAGGAGACTATAATAAATGAAAAACAGGTTTAATCTGAAAAGCAAAGAACGGTTGCAGAGTCATTTAGCATTTAAACTCATGGTTGTAAGGCCCAACAAAATAATTACTTAAATGAATAACTCCCATTTTGAAATCAACCATTAGTACCATTTAGATTTCCCCAGCATTTTTTGCCTACTGTTACTAATGCCCTTGTCTGGGGATTTTCTTTGTTAATTGGAAATAAAGCAATAATGTACTTCACATGACTGCTTTTTGCAGATGATTTAATGCACACTGATCGTTCTGGTAACTTTTTTAGTTTGTCACAATTTACACGTATATATTCTGGATGGAATTTTAGCAGGGGAACTAAACGCTTTAGATAGCACACAGAACAGAAGGCTACTGAGCAATGGAAGATTTCATACCTGTTACCCTTAAGTGATAGCTAAACTTTAATCCCCAAGATTCCGTCAGCCTCAGTAATGCTGGTAGTGGTAGAGAGCTGAGAGAAAGAGAGACGATTATAGATGGGAATATTCTTTTAATGCAGAAGGGTCAATTACACCGTGAAGAGATGATTCTGGACATTGTTGATGATACATGACTAAAAGAGTCTCTAAGCAAACCCTTGAAGATCTACAATACCTTGTCCTTTACTTTGCCCAACAATTTCTCATCATCTTAATCCCAAAGCCAATTATGTCTCAAGCCTCTAGTGACTAATTCTATTAGCTGAACATGCTGCAGGCTTGGTGGGTATGGAAGAAGTTTTCTATGCTGATGAGAATGTCTCTTTTTGATAAAGTGAAATAAAGTACATGTTGTATGAGAATTTACTTCTCCACTTGGCATTCTCTGCCTAAGATATCTCTTTGTACTCTGATCAATTGCAGAAAAATCTAATTTTGTACAGAGCCAGAAATGTATTAGTGTAGTTTGTGTTTGCAATTCACTTTCATACCACAACAAGATAGAATGATGCCTGGTGAGAAGTATCTGTTACTGAGTTTATTGCTGCTCATAAATGTGTTGTTATATTATAAACATATGTACCTGAAATTTTTAATTCTTTAACTATGCCCAAAACTCTGTTATTAAGTAAGGTTTGGTGACTGGATGCAGACCGAGATTGTAGATGAATATCAGTAGGAAAATCCCATTTATTGAAATAAAATGTTATTTTATTTCACTCACTGTGCATTCCAATGTTCTGTTCCACTCTAGGACCTTTATCAAGGATATTAAACAAGTGAGAAATACAGCCTTAAAGGGTAGTTCAATTTTAAGTTAACTTTTAGTGCACTATACAATGCCTAATTCTGAGCAACTTTTCAATTGGTCATATTTTTTTAATTGATTTTTCATTATTTGCATATTTTTTACTCTTTCCAACTTTCAAGTGGGTGTCACAGATCCCATCTAAAAACTAGGTTATACATTTATTGATATTGCTACTCTTTACTGCTTATCTATGCATGCCCTCTATAATCCATAATCCATTTGGACCCTAGCAGATTGCTGAAATCGGAAACTGGAGGTCTGCTGAATAAAAATTTAAAGTTAAACAATTGCAATTCTTAGAATTCCACTCTCTACATCATAATCCAGAGAAAACAACCCCAACCTGGATGGTCTACTCTCATTATTGAAGTCTTCCATCCCTCTAACCAGTGTTAGTTACACGTCTCTGCACTCTCTCCAGCTCATTTACATCCCTCCTAAGGACTGGAGTCCAAAACTGCACTGCATACTCCAGATGAGGCCTTACTAGGGATCTATAAAGAGGTATAATTATGTTTTCATCCCTTGAGTTTATGCCCTTTTTTATGCAGGACAGAACTTTATTTGCTTTAGTAGCTACAGAATGACACTGCCCAGAATTAGACAACTTGTTATCTATAAAAACCCCAAGATCCTTCTCACTTAAGGAAACTCCCAACACACTGCCATTTTGCATTTATATTATTTTTGTCAAAGTGCATAACCTTGCATTAATCACCATTGAACCTCATTTTCCAGATTGCTGCCCAGTTTCCCAACTTAGACAAATCACTCTGCAAAGTGGAAGCATCCTGCATGGAACCTATAGTTCTGCACAATTTAGTATCATCTGCAAAAATAGAAACCGTACTTTTAATGCCCACATCCAGGTCATTAATAAACAAGTTGAAAAGCAAGGGACCCAGTACAGAGCCCTGTGGTACCCCACTAACAACACTGGTCCATTTACCACCACTCTTTGTAGTCTATCTTTTAGCCAGTTCTCTATCCAGGTACAGATAATTTGTTCCAGGCCAACTGTAAGGATTCACCCTGGTGGTCTAGCGGTGGCGCAGCGGGGACGCCTGCCGCGCCATTGGCGGGGACGTCCGCCGCGCTGCTCTGCTCTCCTTGCTGCTGGTCTCCCTAGTGCGCATGCGCGCTGGCGTCATGACGTCAGCACGCAATGGCGCCAAATTCAAAAAATTAAAGGGGTATTTAAAGGGATTTTTGGAAATTGATTTTGCCCGTGATAGGTTTAATTCCTGGTGCCTAGTACTGTGTTGCAAAGCCTCTTATCTGTTCCTGACTATCTGTGTTTGACCCTGCCTGGCTGTTTTAACTATTCTGACTTCTGGAACCTGACCCTTGCCTGAAACTGACTGTGATTCTGATTAACCATTCGATTGTCTCCCTGGTTTGACTCCTGCCTGTTATTGACTCTGATCCTGTCTCATCCTTATCTGCTTTGATCACCCGGTTTTGACCCTCGCCTGCCTCACATTCCTTGCTGTCTGCCTGCCTCGATCCAACCTGTTTAACCACGTATCTGTCTAACTCCTGTCTGTACCGTGACCTTCGGCCTATCAGACTTTAACAACTGTCGTGCCACTTTGCTTGCCAGAACTCCTCGCCTTGCTCCTCTCGATAAGTCCAGGTGGCATCCGAGTAAGCTGAGGGCTCCTCCCGAAGCCAAAGGCGGTAACACTACTGGTGAAGCCGAGCTGAGACCAGGGAACTTGGCATCTGTTCTGGTTTAGGGTGCCGACCGTGACACCAACATTCCGTAAATTAACAAGTGACCTTCTGTGTGGCACTGTATGAAATGCTTTAGCGAAGTCTAAGTAAATCACATCCACAGCCATCCCAGAATCGAGGTCCCTGCTTACCTTCTCATAAAAAGAAATTAAAGGAACAGTTCAGGGTAAAATTAAAAACTGGGTAAATAGATAGGCTGTGCAAAGTAAAAAATGTTTCTAATATAGTTAGTCAGGGAAAAATGCAAACTATAAAGGCTGGAATGACTGGATGTCTAATATAATAGCCAGTTTCCAATTTCCTGCTTTTCAGCTCTCTAAATCTGAGTTAGTCAGCGACTTGAAGGGGGGCCATGTGGGACATAATTTTTCAGTGACTTTGCAATTGATCCTCAGCATTCAGATCAGATTCAAAAGCAACAGTTATGACCCATGTGGCCCTCCCTCTAGTCACTGATTGGATACTGCCTGGTAACCAGGGTAACCAGTCAGTGTAAATCAAGAGAGCTGAAAAGCAAGTAGTAGTTTCCTGTTCTGTAAGGTTAGACTTACAGTCACGCCAGCTGCTATACATTACATTTTCCCCTGACTAACTATATTGAAAACATTTTTTTATTTTGCACAGCCTATCCATTTACCCAGTTTTTACTTTTATACTGAACAATTCCTTTTAGTTAGTCTGGCAAGATCTATTAACCATAAAACCATGCTGGCACAAACTCATAGTATTGTTATTTGCAATGAAGTCCAGTATCCTATCCTTTATTAATCCTTCAAAAAGCTTTCCTACCACTGACGTCAGACTAACTGGCCTATAGTTTTGAGGCTGCGAATGGGATCCCTTTTCGAATAGCGGCACCACATTAGCAATTTGCCAGTCTCTCGGCACCATGCCAGACCTCAATGAATCCTGAAAAATTAAGTATAGAGGTTGGACAATCACATATATATGTATATGCATAATTGCTTCTGTGACAGGGGGACACTGGAAGTTTCATAGGAGAGATTAAAGGGTTGTTCACCTTTAAATTAACTTTTAGTATGTATAGAGTGATATTTTGAGACAATTTGCAATTGGTTTTAATTTTTTGTGATTTTTTAGTTAGTTAGCATTTTATTCAGCACCTCTCCAATTTGCAATTTCAGCAATCTGGTTGCTAGGGTCCAAATTACCCTAGCAGCCATACACTGATTTGCATAAGGGACTGCATATGAAAAGGGAAAGGTATGAATAGAAAGATGAGTAATACAAATATCAATAACAATAGATTTATTTTGATGGGATTAGTGACCCAGATTTGAAAGCTGGAAGGAGTGAAAAAAAAAATTAAAATAAGTAAAAAAAACTGTAAAAAAGGAAATATGAAGGTTAATTGAAAAGTTGCTTAGAATTAGCCATTCTATAACATAGTAAAAGTTAATTTAAAGGTGAACCACTCCCATAAATTTGTACCAGGGCTGGAAATTTATAGCCACTAATTAGATATTTGTTTTATAACAGTGATTGTTGAGATATTTTTGCATTTCATAGTGCCTATTATGCTATTACATTTCTACACGTGATATATTTTGCTCAGCCTAGCAAATGGTTTAGGCCTTGTATATTAAATCTGGGCAAGTAACAGAGGAAAATAATTGGGGGGGGGGGTGCAATGTGATCCAATTTTGTTTGCATATTCCAGTTCTGTGCTTATATGCAAACTTTTGCATTCCTAAAACAAGGTGGAAAGGCTTGCATGTGTTTTATGTATCCAGTGCTGGCAACACTTGGTAGTAGTAGTGTACAAATATATACTGTATATATATATTGACAAGGGCTGGGGATCCAGGCTTCAGCTGAATCATTAGGTTTGCTCTCAGCTAAATCACCATTTGGTCCTGCGAGAGTCGGATTTCTGCCATGCTGTTGATTTGTGTATATAAGCATGAAATGCACCAAGCAAGCTTTCACCTGTGAGTGAGTGAGTGCCAATCTAAGGGACAGATTTATCAAAATGTGATATTAGAGCTCACCAAAGAAAAGCTCACCTGCTTTCTGTAGATTTCTATGGTATTTTTAGAAACAAATATACAGTATCAAATAGTAATCTCTAATGGGCATCCATTGTTAAATACGATTCTACAAATCCCATAGGAATGAATTAAAAGTGAGTGAATTTTTCAGTGTATACAATAAACTCTAATCTCAAAGTTTGATAAATTTGCCCCTAAATGTAAAATTGCCCTATACTTATAGTATGCCTATGCCAGGTGTTAAATACATGGCTACCTTGCATGTGTCTATGAGGAACTCTATACTTTGCCCTGTATCTTTAATCTGCCTTAAGGTACAGAGCGCCCCCTAGTGCTAGTGTTTTCTGCATGAGCAATAACGCCCCCCTTGAAATATTGAGCTAATATTAAATAAGCAAGTTTACATATATTTCAGTTATTTTGAGATAAATACATATTTATCTAAAACAGAAACCAATTAAAGAATGATGAGTTTCAGATTTAAAAAGTAGGATTTAACCTTCATGTGTTCAGTATGCAGTTTCTGTGCATGTTCAGGGGAATATCATAAATATACAGAATAACCCCTCCATGACGACTCTGAATTGAAATTGCATAAATTCATACTAAACACTCTCATTACACACCAATTTGAATATTAGGGAAACTCAGCCAAGTTTAATTTAACGTGGACCTGTCACCCAGACACAAAAATCTGTATGATAAAAGTCCTTTTCAAATTAAACATGAAATCCAATTTCTATGTTTTATTAAAGCATTCATAGCTGTTGTAAGCTCATTTTAAAATATCAACTTTCAATCAAATATTGTCTGTCCCTCCTCTATGCCAGTGGCATAGAGTTGGGGCAGACAATTACTTTAACTTTCCATTTAGCACTTCCTAGATGTCACTGCTTGCCACACATTCCCCCATTCTCTTCACTGTTTAATTGTGTAGCCAGGGCATGGGCATGGACATTAGGTCCCCCATTCTGGTGCACAAGCAAGATTCTAAGATGATATAACATTGTCCACAAAATGGCTCCTGCCTGCTTCCAAGGTCATTTTCTCAGAGATATTACCTGTGCCACAAGCAACGCTAAGAAGGCAGCGGGATCTTAGGGAGATTAATGTGTGGCTGAGAGATTGGTGTAGGGCAGGGCCAGAACTAGGGGTAGGCAGAAGAGGCAACTGCCTAGGGTGCAATGGAGAGGGGGCGCAGGGCAGGTACCTGACTTCTGCCTACCCATAGTCCATGTCGCTGCTCTCCCCTCTGGCGCTCCCCTGTCTGCCCCCTCCCCTCTGACGCTCTGTCTTCCCCCTCCCTTTCCTCTGACGCTCTCCCTCCCGGTGCTCTAACCTGTCTGCCTCCTGTCTCGCGCATTGTGTAAGTACAATGTGATGGGGGGGGGAAATGCGCACATGGGGTGTACGAGTGTGGAGGCCGGCTGGGTTGCCTCCGGCACTCATTCGGCATGGCCCGGCGATGGTGTAGGGACGAAGGTTTTGGGTTTTTGGAGAACTGGGCTGTTTGTTTGTTTTTTGGCTCTTTGCCGCTGTTTTGGGGGAGAAGATGGCTAGAAGATCGGAGATTTTAAACTAGGCGTGGGGGGGAGGGTTCAGTAATAGATTCAGGGGAAGATAGGTTAGATGAGATAGATGAGATAGTGGGCAAAGGAATGGAAAATGGGGGAGGAGATTTGGTTGGGGGTACTGTTAAGGATAAGGAGGACCACATGTCACATGGTACCAGTATTAAATGTATGTTTGCAAATACAAGGAGTCTGACTGCTAAAATGGGAGAGTCGGAGGTGCTGGTGCTGGAGAGAAAATATGATGTGATTGGTGTGGCCGAAACATGACTGAATAATGACTGGGCAGTTCATATCAGCTGCTATACTTTGTTTCGGAGGGACAGCGGCAATAGAAAAGGAGGGGTATGTCTGTATGTTACGCAGTATTTAAAAGCTTATATAAAGGAGAAGGTTATGTTAGAGAATGAAGGGGCATAAGTCTTATGGGTAGATTTCTTCACCAATTGTAAAGAGTCCAACAAATTAATTGTAGGGGTATGCTATAGACCCCCTAATGTAAGTGAGGAGGAGGAGGCTAAGCTCCTGACCCAAATAGAAAAAGCTGCTAGTTTGGGTAAAGTAATGATAATGGGGGATTTTAATTACCTAGATATTGACTGGAGCAACAGTACTGCCAGATCAATTAATGGGAATAAGTTTATAAACTTGTTGCATGACAATTTTATGGCACAGGTTGTTGAGGAGCCTACCAGAAAAAATGCTATTCTGGATCTAGTGATCTCAAATGAACCAGAACTTATAGCAAATGTGCAAGTCATTGAACCCCTGGGTAATAGTGACCATAATATTATATCATTTAATGTCTGGTGCAAAAAACAAATATATACTGGGGCAACAAAAACCATGAATTTTGGAAAAGCTAATTTTAGTTCCTTTAGGGCTGTCCTTCAGAGTATAGATTGGGGCATTATGTTTTCAGCTAAAACCACAGAACAGAAATGGATGTCATTTAAAATGATATTAAATCATTACTGTTCTCAATTTATTCCCTTAAGGAGTAAATGTAGAAGCTCTAAGAATCATCCTATGTGGCTTAATAGAGATGGAAAGAATAGAAAGGCATTTAAAAACTACAAATCTGTTGGGACAGAAGCTTCATTTAATGAATATAAACACTGTAATAAATGTTGTAAATCAGCAATCCGGAAGGCAAAGAAAGGAAATGAAGATTTAATTGCGGCGCAGGCAAAAAGTAACCCTAGAAATTTTTTAAAATATATTGATAGTAAAAAGATGCATGTTGAGAGTGTTGCTCCATTAAATAACGGTGCCAGTATGGTTGTAACCGGTACAGAAAAGGCAAATGTGCTAAATCAGTTTTTTTCTTCAGTGTATACAATAGAGTCTGAGTTCCCAGGCTCGCTTAATAGATGCACTGACTCAGCTCAATCTAGCCAGTGGCTCGGGATACGATTCATAAAGCTTTAATAAAAATTAATGTAAACAAGGCACCAGGGCCTGATGGTATACACCCAGGGGTTCTAAGAGAGCTTAGTTCAGTTTTAGACTATCCCCTATTTCTGATTTTCTCAAATTCACTTTCATCTGGTATGGTGCCTATGGAATGGAGGAAAGCTGATGACATCCCAATATTTAAAAAGGGATTACGATCTCAGCCTGGCAATTATAGGCCAGTAAGTTTGACATCTGTGGTGGGCAAATTATTTGAAGGCTTGTTAAGGGATCACATTAAAAATGTTGTCCTAGTGAATGGCATTATGAGCAGTAATCCGCTCATGCTCATGAACGATAGATCATGCCAAGAGATGTGATCTATTTGGATTTTGCCAATGCGTTTGATACCGTTCTCCACAAACAACTGCTTTCTAAACTAAGGTCTGTTGGTCTTAATGAAGTTGTTTGCACATGGATAGGAAACTGGCTACAGGATCAGGTACAGAGGGTGGTTGTTAATGGTATGTTCTTTACTTGGAGTAAGGTTCTTAGTGGGGTCCCTCAGGGCTCGGTATTGGGTCCACTTTTATTTAATGACTATGGGGAGGGTTGTTGTAAGTAATGTATTGGTGTTTGCAGATGACACAAAACTATCCAGCCCAATTAATTCCATCCAGGATGTGGCATCCTTGCAACAGGAACTTAACAAACTAGCAATCTGAGCAGCTAAGTGGAAAATAAGATTCAATGTTGATAAATGTAAAGTCATGCATCTGGGATGTAAACATATTCAAGCCACTTATACCCTTAATGGGAATGCACTAGGCAAATCCATTATGGAAAAAGACCTTGGAGACCTTGTAGATTATAAACTTGGCTGTAGCAAGCAATGCCAGTCAGCAGCATCAAGGGCCAATAAGGTCTTGAGCTGTAATAAAAGGGGCTTAGAGTCACGGGAGGAGGGGGTCATTCTTCCACTTTATAGAACACTTGTAAGGTCCCATCTAGAATATGCAGTACAGTTTTGGTCTCACCCAAACAGGACATTATTGTATTAGAGAGGGTACAGAGAAGGGCAACTAAGCTGGTAAAAGGTATGGAAAATCTTAGCTATGAGGAAAGACTGCCCAAATTGGGGATGTTAACGCTGGAGAAGAGGCGCTTAAGGGGTGATATGATAACCACAGTATGTATAAATATATAAGGGGATCATATAATAATCTCTCTAATGCTTTATTCACCAGTAGGTCTTTCCAGCTGTCACAAGGTCACCCATTCCTTTTAGAAGAAAAGAGGTTCCGCCAAAATATTCGGAAGGGGTTTTTTACAGTAAGAGCTGAGAAGATGTGGAATTCTCTCCCTAAAACTGTTGTACAGGCTGATACATTAGATAGCTTTAAGAAGGGTTTGGATGGCTTTTAAGCAAGAGAGGGAATACAGGGTTATGGAAGATAGCTCATTATACAAGTTGATCCAGGGACTAGTCTGATTGACTTTTGGAGTCAGGAAGGAATTTTTTCCTCCTCTGAGGCAAATTGGAGAGGCTTTGGATGGGTTTTTTTTGCCTTCCTCTGGATCAACTAGCAGTTAGGCAGTTTAAAAAAAAAAAAGTTAAAAAGCTTGAACTTGATGGATGTGTGTCTTTTTCAGCCTCACTTACTATGTTACTATGTTACTACTTGATAAGGACATATCTGTTTTAGAACATTTTGGAAGCTGGTGGTGTTACAGTGACTTTGCTGCCAGAATATGGCAAGCAGATGTGCTCTCTGTATTCTAAAGGCAATATAGACCAGTCCCAGAGTCAGTTGTGCTATTTAAGTTTAAATGCTTATACATGAACACAAAGCAAACACAAATGCAAGGGACCAGAAAACCCTTCCCCATGTTCTGCCGATGAGATTAGCCAGCATTCTTATAGACAGAAAAATTAGCCAATTGGCTGGAAAGTGGGAGAAAGGCCTGATGCTTGCTGGGAGCTCCAGAGGAACCCTGGGAAAAGAGGAGGGCCCAGGGAGAACCTTGTTTTGGTACCAAATCTACAGAGAGGAGAGGTACTTTGTGGCAGGTAGCAATAGCTCTTGGGGAACGATCATACTGTCAGTGAGAAAAGGCTTTTGGATGCCTTTGCCAGCTGTTTGATCCACCATATGGAAGGTACTGAAAGGCTCCAGTTGTGGTCCACAGTGTGTGAAGACAGATGTAGTTTGTCTGCCTTATCCAAAGGAGAGGTACTTTGTGGCAGCTGGCACTAGCTCTTGGGGAATGAACATACTGCAAGTGATAGAACTGCACAGTTTCAATATTCCAACTGGAGGACAGTGTAGGACTGTGTCAGTAAGTTAGATAGACCCCACAAGTTCTCAGTGTGGGGTTTGCTACTTGCACTTTATACTGTTTGTGTTGTTTAATCTTATATAAAGAGGTAAAGTGAGTGTGATCCTGTTCTTCATTAGTGTGCCAAGAAAGGGTTACACAAGTACTCCCATCCAGTAAAACACTGCTATTAAAATGAGTATTCTTTGAAGTTCGTTGGCAGTGTCATTTGATGAGTGATATTTAATATAATATCTATTGACTATTAAACATTTATTGCTGTAGTGATGGTCAATATTGTGTAAGTAACTAAACTGCAGTCTCTTTCAACAATGGAATAATCAGCTCCTCTCACAGTGGCATCCACATTCTTCTCTTAGATCCTGTGGCTTTCCCAGCTGCTAAAAGGTAGACTGCAGAGATGGTTAGTTAGCAAACCAAAATTGTCATGAATAATTCATGGTATTTGGGGTTGTTTTTCACTTAGAGATTAATGAGTAAAGTAATAAAGATGGAATTTTTACAGACGTTTAAGTTGACTTCCTGGGGACTTTTGAAAGTTGAGTTTCACTATTTGGCAAGCTAAAGAATATTTTTAGAACAAGGACAAAATAAAATTAAACACCGTTTATCTAAACAGGCATCTGCTTTATACATATATATATGTGCTTAATTGTATGTTGTCCTTGTTCTAAAAATATTCTTTATATATATTCTATATAAAAGCAGTTTTGAAATAAGTCTAATAATTATTAAGGGAATTTGTGTTAATGCCCACATTTACTGAATGCTCAAATGTGAGGGGTTTGTTTTTATTCATTTCTTAGACTTTAAACTGCTTCACATAATAAATTACATTTCTTTATGGTGACCTTTCTCTCTCATCCATGCATAATTAACTGAATACATTGAAATGATAGATGTTTTTACATGCACAATGTCTCTTTACAATCATAGACCCCCTGTCCTGCCACAAGCCCACTTCTTGCATGCTTTCCAGACAATAATAAACAGGGTAAATATCATAGAGCAATAAGTGAATAAAAGCATTTACTGTATCTGATTATTCAGGCTAATGCTATGACCCACCAGAATTACTTTTCCATTCTTCATCAAGTATTTAGTGCAATAAAAAACAAAAACATATTTTCAATTTCCATTCTCTTAAGAAAGCTGGTATGAAGGAGAAATACATGGTATAAAACTTCCCATGCCGACCTTAGCTATATAGGCAAGGAAGGCTTGTATGATTAGTGAAAAATGACTGCTGCTTAGCTATTATATGGCACTTGTTCCCTTCCAGAATGTACCAGTTTCTGTTCTATTAAAGTGAGTTATTTTTATAAGGCCTTTATACCATACTATAATTATTTGTACTGGCATTTTGAAATGAAGTGTCAGCTGCAGGGAATATGGCCGTCGGTGCTTTATTCACAATTGCAGTGTATTGGAGTTAATCAGTCAAAGCAAAGTGACAAGTTACAACTGTATTTTAGGTAAACCAATTTTCTACTTCTCTGAAGTTATACAGTACTATGGAAATCATCTGTCATGCTATGCAAAATCAAAATGGGTCAGAAAGAATAATGAGGATTTTCATAACACATTTATTTTACAAACAAACCACTTGTGCAGTATACTGCTTCTCCTATGCAATGAGGTTTATGCTTACATCAAGTATTAATTTGGACTGAAAGAGAGATTTCTTTCAAATAACAGAAACAAAAAAAATCTTAGAAATATTTTGGGGCATAAATACTGGGAAAAAAGCTCAGTAAACATTAAAATGCTTTCACTCATCAGCTTTTCAAAGAAGCTGACTAAACTAAATTAGAGATGCAATAGGATTCTCCAAAGACAATACTGTCTACCTGCGCTGTGTTAGCCATCTTATCTAAATGAAGTCTTGAATTTCCATTGTACATTGTAATCAACTATCAGAATTGCTGGCATAGTGCTGCTTAAGTGTTCAGTTCTAGAAAGACATTTTTTCAATGCCACCAGAGACATCTAATAACAGATAACTGATGTACACCAAGGAGCCATGATTCTTATTGTCCGCATCTTGCTTTCTTGTCATTGAATTGCTAGCTCTAGAGAACTGAAGAAAAGTTTAAATGAGCATTGTTTCTTTAAGAATTTAGGCTAGTGCTAAATCAGCTTGTTGAAATCTGGAAGCTTCAGACCCTACCATGTGCACAGCCCAGGCCTATTGATTTATGCAGACTAGTGAACATAAAGTAAAAAGTACTAATTTAATATTACATTGAAAAAGGAAATCATTTCATAAATAAGGATTACAGGTATTGGTGTGTAGGCAGCCATCTCAGGTCATTTTGCTTGGTCGTGTGCTTTCAGAAAGAGCCAGCACTATAGGATGGGACTGCTTTCTTGGCAGGCTTTTGTTTATCTTACTCAATGTAACTGAATGTGTTGCAGTGGGACCTGGATTTTACTATTGAGTAATGTTCTTAGATCTACCAGGCAGCTGTTATCT
>CM044433.1:81033286-81050217 GCA_024363595.1 Xenopus borealis
CTTTACAGCGCTACGCAACAAGTTGGCGCTATAGAAATACATGTTAATAATAATAATTAATAATAATACAAGTGAAACAAGGACATTTTCATTAAAGCTGTGGGGTTGTTTCCTGCTTGTCTGATGAAGAATTAGTGCAGGCAGTTCAGCAGCATTTCAGTGGCATTAGATTAAACCATTACATGTGTCTTCCTCTGCATTGTATTCAAGGTTTTATTAGTGGACAGACCTTCAACAATCAGTCATTTGTAAAGAAAACTCATCTTATTTTTTTTTATTACAACAAAGTAATCCATTCATTTCATGCATCCTGCAAGAAGTTGAAACTGAAACATGGTATTGGTAAGGGACCTTTTATCCAGAATGCTTGGGATGTGAGGTTTTCCCAATAATGGATCCTTCCTTAATTTGAATCTTCATACCTTAAGTCTACAAGAAAGTCTTCTAAACATTAATTAAACCAAATAGGCTTTTTGCTTCCAGTACAAATTAATTATATTGTATCTTAGTTTGGGTTTGGCTCAAGTACAACTACTGTTTTATTATTACAGTGGAAAAAGGAAATCATTTTTAAAAATCTAATTATTTGAATAAAATGGAATCTATGGGTGATGTATTTGTATTTGTAGCTTCTGGAAAATGGGTTTCTGGATAACAGATCCCATACCTGTACTAGCATAGTGTCTATTTTGTTTTAATGAGACCTGAAGTCTTCAGGTGGTTAGTCTAACAATCAGGTTCATAGGGCACACTTGGCAGATGTACTAATGTATAAGTCAATGCATCAGTGGTTTAGCAACTTTATTAGTATGTCTAATGAGTATACAGATTTCTTTCACACTATTACATTATATTTGTCGTTGTTTTTCTGCCTACTACGAGTCAACAAAAGAGATACTGAATCAGCAAGGTGAACAACACTGGCTTCACAAGGCACACATAGAGCAGGTGGAGTTCCAAGCACTCAAGCCGTTATGACATGTGTTGGTCAAAAACTATATAAAGGGGGTTGTTCACCTTTAGATCAACTTTTAGTATAATGTAGAGTGTGATATTCTGAGACAATTGGCAATTGGTTTTCATTTTTTATTACTTGTGGTTTTTGGTGTTATTTAGCATTTTATTCAACTGCTCTCCAGTTTGCAGTTCCAGCAGTCTGGTTGCTACTGACCAAACTAATCTAGTGACCTTGCATTGATTTGCATTGATTTGTATATGAGACTGGAATATGAAAAAGAGAGATCCAATGAAAAGTAGCAATAACAATAAATCTGTAGCTTAACATTGGATTTGGTTTTAGATTGGATCAGTGACACCCATTTGAAAACTGAAAGAGTCAGAGGAAGAAGGAAAATATTTCAAAAACTATTGGAAAAAAACAAGGCCAATTGAATTTATTTAGAATTGGTGATTATATAACATAATAAAAGTTAACCACCCATTTAAGCAGCTATTAAAACAGGGATAGAGTTACAGAAAACAGAAATGTTGTTGGGAAACCCTTTTGAAATAAAAAATAACAAAATGGTATAAAGGTTATACCTTTATTGGCTAACTAATATAATCATAACAAGCTTTCAGAACATTTTAGTTCCTTTTTCAAGCTGATTACAATAAAGCTGTGGTGTTCTCTGGTATATATACAACATTCAGCTCATAGATCAAATGACCAACATAAAGGAATATCAAACTGTGTGTGAGGTGTTTTAAGAGGGGATCTGCAAGAGATAGGCAGATAAGGTACAAGATAATGTTGGTCAACTAGATTGTAAATCAGGGCTGAATTATTGGAGTGTAGAATCAAAGGAATTCCAAATTATCTCTTAGTCCATATCCAGACATGTTGGTATTTCTGAACTGGTGCAGTCCTTTGTTAGTCCACATAATTAGACATAAGTCCAAGTCCCAGGTTTAGTCCCTTCTCCAGAGAATTGATGGTTTCCATTAATTTGTATTCCCATACCTTTTGATCATTATTTGTTTTAAAATTGCCCTTAAGAACCAAAATTCCTAAATCTTTTATGGAGTGATTAGGGCCATTGAAATGGTTTCCTATTTGTGTGTCCAGTTTTTTATTGGTTACAGTGAATCGGTGGTGTGTATTTCTCTTTCTCAGACTTTGTCCAGTCTCTCCTATATACAGTCCTGTTTTGCATTTGGTGCATTGTATTAAGTACACCACATTGGAAGAAGAACAGTTGTAGTGGCCATGGATGCTGTATTCCTCTAATGTGTCCGGAATTTTAATTTTGTCAGAAGTCAGGATTTGTGGGCAGGTTTTGCATTGTTTTTTGCCACAGGGGAATGTTCCATTTTCCACCGATTCACTTATGGAAATGGTATGGGAATACAAATTAATGGAAACCTTCAATTCTCTGGAGAAGGGACTAAACTTGGGACTTGGATTTATGTCTAATTATGTGGACTAACAAAGGACTGCACCAGGTCAGAAATACCAACATGTCTGGATATGGACTAAGAGATCATTTGGAATTCCTTTGATTCTACACTCCAATAATTCAGCCCTGATTTACAATCTAGTTGACCCACGTTATCTCTTGCAGATCCCCTCGTAAATGACTTCGACACCTCACACACAGTTTGATATTCCTTTTTGTTGGTCATTTGATCTATGAGCTGAATGTTGTATATATACCAGAGAACACCACAGCTTCATTGTATGATTACAAGCTGATGCTTGAAAAAGGAACTAAAATGTTCTCAAAGCTTGTTGTGATTATATTAGTTAGCCAATAAAGGTATCACCTTTATACCATTTTGTTATTTTTTATTTCAAAAGGGTTTCCCAACAACATTTTTACTGGCTAACATGGTACAGCAACTTTACCTGCAGGAAACAGAAACAGAGTAGGACTATAACACATCTATAGATCTATTATCTGGAATGCTTGGAACCTAGGCGTTTTTTCTTTTGCATAAAGGATCTTTCCATGATTTGGATCACCAATTCACCATACAGTACCTTAAGTTTGCTAAAAAAATCATTTAAACATAAAATAAACCCAATAGGATTGTTTTGCCACCAACATGGATTCATGTCACTTAGTTACCATCAACTGCAAGGTACTGTTTTATTATTACAGAGAAATGGAAATCATAGTTAAAAATAAGACTTATTTTGACTTTATGGGAGATAGCCTTCCTTCAATTCAGAGCTGTATTTCTGTATAATTGGGCTTCCAGATAAGTAGTTGCATAAATCTTTTTAAATTAAATTACTATTTTCAGTGTAAAATTAAATACATATTTTGAAAGTATGCCCCTTGGTCTGTGCTAGAATTGTGTTTATTTTCCATATACAGGTATGGGATTTGTTATCTGGAAACCATTATCAAAAAAGCTCCAAAGTAAAGAAATGCAACCTCCCATGGGCTCCATTTTATTCAAATAATCACATTTTTTTATATGATTTCCTGTTTCTTAGTAACAATAAAACAGCACCTTGCACTTGATCCAAACTAACATATAATAATTCGTATTGGACCCGAAACCAGGCTATTATTTAATGTTTTCATGATTTTCTAGTAGACAAGGTATGAAGATCCAAATTATGGATCTTTCTGTGTAACAGGTGTCATACCTTTAATTGTATCTAAAGACACTTTGGCAAAACTCTGAATTTAATTCAGAAAAAAAGTAGATTGAAATTAGCAATCATCATATTCAGCTTTGAATACAGTATGTACTTGGGAAAGGAAACATTAGGCTAACTGAACAGTGATAATAGTTCACTTAAAGCAGACATTGAAGAGGTTATCTGCAGTTGTTTAAGGGTATGTCTATGAAAGTAGCAGCTCATATTATGATTGACTGCTCCATAGAGAATAATATAAGTCCTTCAGGACTAAGGCAATAGATACACGATGTCCATGTTCAGCAGAGCAAGAACTCATAATCTAAGTAAATGTCTAACAGGCGTCAAGCATTTTCATCCCTGTAATGAAAATGCATGTCCTCCTACTCTTTCAATTAAGCAAGGATGCAGAATCCTGTTAGAGAGACAAGTGGAGAACTAATAACAATATGTTGTTGATTAGATGGCAGCACGTATGCTAACGGTTCAGGCTGCTTTTCACCCTTTTCACGGCTACACTTGTACTGAATACTAATTGCTCATTTTGGTTTGTTCAATTTGCAGTGCACATCAAAAAACAAGGAGGGCTTGTCCTGTGCCTGAATAGAGATTGATTTTTGCTTCAAGCTCTTTCTCTCAGTGACCAAGATATGCTTTTTTTATTGTAAGAAACCCTAAGCTTAGTTAAAGAGATAAACTCAAGCAAACAAATATCTATTCCATGTGAAAATGTTTACAGCAGGGACATCCAGCTAAAAAAAAAACCTCCATCTGTTACACAAGCAAAATATTTTGTATCCCGCTAACAGTTTGATGGGATGTTGGGAATTGTAGTTCTAAACAGCTGGAAGATCATGGATTGGATCATTCTGGCCTACGGTTATGTTCTTAATTCCATATGTTTCTCAGTTGCTTAAATGAAATGTGACAAAAATATTTTTAGGTTCTGCACATGCCTCGAGTTGAACAGGAAAATAAGTAACATTTTAATCATTTTTCATTTCACCTTGGAGCTTTCCTTCTTCTAATCTTTTCAGTCAGGAAGTCAGGAGAACATGCTGAGATTACTTTGACATGCAAACACATAAAAGAATGGAGCTTATTAAATATAGAATATACAATTGAAGCTTTAACAGTACTTTTATTTTGCTAAAATTGTTCTATTAACAGTTCCTTCTATAACAAATTCTCAGACTGCTGTATGTATTCCTTTGCATTCTTTCCAAAGAACCTGCTTGCTGCCCCACAGGCACCAATAGTATGGAAATAATATAATAAATAAATAATAATAAAGTACCTGTATGATGAATTCAGAAAAACATAGCACACAAACAGATTAATCTATTAAAAATGGCACCCTCCAAAGTCCAGGTAAGAAATTGGTATAGTGCATGTCTAGTCTCCAAATTAGTTTTTAGTTATTTTATTTTTTATTGAAGGATAAACATTTTTCAAACTAGCAACATCAAATATTTCTATTGTAGTTCTTAAAGCTATAGTTTTGCCTTGCTAAATACATTTCTTTTGTAAACGTTATCTATATAGTAATAATTATAGTTACCAACAGACTAATTTAACAAAGGGGTACATATAAATAACTGTTCAGAGCAATGCTGAGAGATATTTCATAATGGTCCCTTTTTTGGTAGGAACGCTACAACGAGTTTTTGTGTTATTTTACCTGTCAGATCCATGACTTGGCTTGGAGCCGAAGCCATTTATTACTTATATCTTAAAGGAAACCTATACCCCCAAATTGAATACGTGAGCAACAGTCAGTTTATATCAAATTAAGTGGTATATTAAAGAATCTTTCCTGGAATCTTTAACTGGAATATATATTTAAGTAGATATTGCCCTTTTACATCTTTTGCCATGAACCACCATGTCGTGATGGTCTGTGTGCTGCCTCAGAGATCACCTGACCAGAAATATTTCAACTCTAACTGTAACAGGAAGAAGTGTGGAAGCAAAAGACACAACTCTGTCTCATGTGACCTAACGTTAAAGTTTGTTTGGTATGTTTGTGTGCACAGTTGAATCCTACGATCCCAGGAGGCTGTCCTTATTTTGTAAAATGGCAATTTTCTATTTATGATTACCCAATGGCACATGCTACCGAAAAAGTATCTTATTATGAAAATGGTTTATTTACATGAAGCAGGGTTTTAGATATGAGTTTTTTTTATGCAATATCTTTTTATAGAGACCTACATTGTTTGGGGGTATAGTTTTCCTTTAACTATGTGCCTTCCTTCAAGGTTCTGGATACTTGTGGTTCACTGATCTGACTACTAATGATGAGTCAATCTGCCCCATTTCAGTTCACTGTAAAATTGGCAAAACTTCTGAAACAATAGCAAAATGGTGAAAAATTTACAAAATGCATTAAAGTCTATAGCAGGGATCCCCAACCTTTTGAGGCCGTGAGCAACATTCAGAAGAAAAAGGAGTTGGGGAGCAGCGCTAGCATGAAAAATGTTCTTGGGGTGCCAAATAAGTGCTGTGATTGGCTATTTGGTATCCCCTATGTGGATTGGCAACCTGTATTGAGGCTCTGTTTAGCAGTACACCTGGTTCTTATACAACCAAAACCTTCCTCCAAGCCTGGAATTAAAAAATAAGCTCCTGCTTTGAGGCCACTGGGCGCAACATCCAAGGGGTTGGAGAGCAACATGTTGCTCACGAGCTACTGGTTGGGCATCACTATACAGTAGGCATCTTTTTGTCACGGCGACTTTTTTGTAGCAAAATATATTAAAGTATATGGCAACTTTTTTTCTCACTCCAAATGCATTGTCAATAGGCAATTTTTTCACTTTGAAAGTATAAAAATTAATGGGCATTTTCTTACTTCAAATGCATTGAAGTGAAATGCCAAATTTTTTTGCAGCAAATATTTGTCGCAGTTTTGCATAAAAATCTGCCTGGGACAAAATAAGTAATTTCATTGTGAAAGGGGATGTAAAGGCAAAAAATTAAATTCTATTTTTACTTTCTTTATTGAAAAAGAAATCTAAAGCTGGCCATAGACGTAACAATTTTGATCTTTCTCGGGAAAGATCTTTCCAAGAAAGATCGTTCGTTTCAACACACACGTGTAGATCTGAATCGTCAAATATACAGGTAGAAACAATAGAATTCTACTTGTATCTGACAATTCAGCACTAACAATGGCCGATGTTCAGGGAGCTTTCAAAGGCATCCGATCAAAATTTTCCATCCAGTCCGATCAACCAGCCGACCGATATCTTAATCCTCTGACGATATCGGTCGGCTCATTTCCCACCATACACGCACTGAATATCGTACGAAAATTCGTTTCGTACGATATTATCTGTGCGTCTATGGCCACCTTAACTCTAATATACTTTAATTAAAAAAAAAGTCTACTGTTTTTATAATAAACCTGACTGTATGCATTGAAATTCCCCCTTCATTTTATTTGCTCTGATAGCTGCGGACAGGAAACTTCAGATGGTCCCTAACTGCTCTGCAGGGCAATTATCATGCTTTCAAATGGCAGGGGGGATCCCCATCTTACTTCCCAGAACTGGAGCAGCTTTGTTTGTTTCCCTGTAAGCAGCCAGCAACTGTGTAAAGATTTGTTTCCACAGACCCAGCGCAGTCTACATATTCTGATTATTAATCAGTCTTACTGTAGTGTACTGTGTACTGGTAGATAATGTTTGAATTGTGCTGTTTCGATCATTTATGACGATCCCTAAGCTTAACCTCCCAACTGAAGCCCAGACTACGCTGAGCATGTGCGTTGTCTTGGTATTGCAAAGATGTTTAACAAAGTTAAAGGTGACAGCCCCCTGCCAAACTTTGAAAGCATAAATCATTTGTCTTATGCTTCTGGTGCAGTAAGTTCATGTATTTAGTATACAAAATACAGCATTTCCAACATTATTCTCTTTTAGACTTTAGTTGCCCTTTAAGCATTAAAAGCCAAACAGAAATGTTTTTCACGCATAAATTTAAAAACTCTTGATTCATGCCAATATTGATACTTTTTGCATATGAAAAGTAACTAGCCCTATAATTTTGTATCCAAAGGCAGAGTCCATTCACAAATAAAAAAACACCTAAAAAGTTATACTGCTTATTAGTTGTTGTAGCTGATTAGACTTGTAACAAATGTTGTGCCTTTTTTACATCAACCCCAAGGTGTGATAATACAACTCATTGAAAAAGAGCCCTGTCCGGAAAAACCTAGGTCCTAAAAATTCCATTTTGGTTTGGTTAAAATGTCGATCTTTTCTGTGAGTAGTGATGTGCGAATCTCCCCCGTTTCGCTTTGCCGAAAAATTCGGGAATCTCCAGCGTCGCGTCGTTTTCGTCATGTCGTTCAAAAACGACGTGCGACTCGTTTTTTTTCCGGCGAATTTTTTTTGGCGAATTTTCGCTGCCGTTTCGCGAATTTATTCGCCAGCGGTGAATCCCACGAATTCGCCATCACTATCTGTGAGTGGATATATGCATCCATACATGACATACATTGCTAACTGGCAACTTGCTTGTGAATTGGTTTGCTTGACTTTTTGACAGATGCTGGTGTTTTCAGGACAAATATTGGTCATATTAAAATATATAGCTTGTGAATTTTACAGTTCAATCAACTGTTACAACTCTATATACATATACTTAATTTGAGTGCAGAGAAAAGATTAATTGGTAAAGACCCTTTGAACTGTAATGAGATTGTTAATAAATTGTGCTTCATTTGGAAGCAGATCTTTATTCGAAGGTGCCTTCTCCGCCTCTGACATGGGAAAGTTTTTGCTGCCTAGAAACAGACAGCAGAATTATGGACCAAGATCACTTACATAATATATTCCATTATAATAAGTACATGACTTCATTTTCTGCCTGTTAATCAAACTCTTTAGATTTTGAGTGGGTCGTTAACCACCATGGAGCTTAAAAATATGTAGAAATCTAAAACCACACTAACACAAAATGTTAAGAAAAGATGTACCAAGATCAATAATAATGTATCTGCTTCCTCTAGTGATTGCAAATAGAGATGGAGTGACTATTCCCTTTTAGAATATGTAATGTAAAATTAGTAGATGTATATACTATCTAGCATACGTAATAAGATTTGAGCAATGATGTTGGTCAACAAATAATTAAGTTTTTTTTTTTTTTTGTTTCTGACATTCCCACCAAATCAACCTATAACCTGGTTTTTGTTTCAGTTTTTCTTGTGAAATCCAGTCTGTTAAATCTTGTAATACATCTTTCCAGTATAATTTCCAGGATTTTTCAGTACTTTCTTATATTTTTTTTTATAGATTCTTTGTTTGTTTGTTGCATTTCTTAGCATCATAAAAGAACATACAGCACTGCCTAGTTTTTTTTACTGAGACAATATTATGAAATGAAAAACATTTCCAGTTGTCTTACATATTTGCAGTCTATGTACCTACCCGTCAGCAATTATGTTACTGCTGTATGTTCTTTCATGTGATTAGCAGGCCTATAAAGAATAAAATGACTAGCGGACTGCTGCCTACTTCAACATGGAACATGTAGTCAGAACCATCAGTGGAGAGAATAGTAATGGATAAAAATATAATACACTCAGTAGCATATACATTTAGAAATAATGTTAAAGTATTTTAAAATGTGTAATTAGTATACTGTATGCTGGTTAGTTGTTTAAACTAATTTTTAAATGGGGGGTTTACAATGCCTTTAACTCTTACTGTTGCTGTGTCAACAATTTCCAACCTTGAGCATTGTTGTTGTACTGCAGCCATCATTTACAGTTTATGATTCACTAGTCCATAACAGGATGCTATTCAGTGAAAGGATGAAGGGTGGTGCTGAGTGACAGTTAGTTACAACTGTTCCCAACAGCAACTGTCAAGGGCTCAGTGGGCTTTACATACAGATGCATTCTGAATGGTCACATATGTTCTCAGGGGGCAACAATGCTTCAATAAAGAAAGTTATAACTTGATATAAATTTGTTAGGATTGCACAGTGATCTGATGATGCATGAGTTAATAATCACTGGCCATGCAGCTTATCAGAATCAGACATAGGTTTTTTTGATCTACTGGAGCATGCTCACCTGTGCCAGTTCAATTTGGTCTGCAGTGCAGCAAACTGCTTGAGAACTCAGTTAGGAATAATCTGTGGTGCAGTTGCTGTTAATGCTGACCTGTTGATTCCCCATGTATGACCTGGCTGTGTCCGGTTATCTGAGGGTACCCTTTAGCTAACCTCCTGCTTGCACCGCTATCTAGTCCTTAAAACCTGTACACTGGTTCCCTGTCTAGGCAAAAATTCCAATGTGACCTAATACCTTCTAATACTCCTTGGTGGTGCCAAGAACTGCTTATCTAGGTTGCACTGTACTAATAATGGGCTTCACGTTTGACTCTCTTCCACTTAGGGGAGTCTCTGGCAAAAAGCCCTTAGCGCCGCAATGCTTTCCTTTTTATATATTAACATATTGCCACTTTGTGGCCAAGATGTGGAAAGCTAGGGGTCATGCTTTGACCCAGGAAGAGGAGTATTACTCCCTCCATAATCTAAAAGGCACATAAATGGCCAGACCTTAGAGGAATGCACAATAAATTGGGACATTATTTATCAGTCCCCTACACAAGTAATGAGTCAGAAATAAAACAATTGACAGGTTATCAGTAAGGATAAATAGGAAATGCAGTCAGAGCATCGTTTCAATATTCTGAGAATATAATACTGTACTATTTTAATGTCTGCTTTCAGTTAAAATGCACACTTAATTTGTCTCATTTTTGCTTCTCACTTTTGCTCCTCTTCTTTCCAGCTTTGTCATTGATCACTGACATCCGAGCAGACAAAATTGACCAGAAAAGAATCACTTTGTCATGGCAGGAACCAGCTTTCCCATTCATAAACAACACAGAGTATGAGATCAAGTACTATGAAAAGGTACTGTGCACAATGCTAAATCATCATCTTTCAAATGCCTAAGTGCAGCTCACAGTCAACTGAAAGTTAAGCTTTCACTTAAAAGTCATTTCTCAAGGTGGTGCAGAGGTTGCTATAAAGCTGAATGTAGGCTGTTGATCTCAGGAGGGCATAACATTTAATAAGTCAGTCTACTCTATTGCATACATAATATATTGCTTAGTAAGGTTTGATTTGCAAGGAGTTGTCATGCGGACTGTAAATATCCCTTATTTTGCCTGATTAGGTATTGAAATTGGATATTCTGTTCTGTAATTAATAACGCAACTTCCACCTACACGTGTAATTACTTTTTTGTCAAGGTGTGAATTATATGAAAGTGGTGCTGCTTCAGCAGTTGTGAAGAATTTTTGCATCTGCAGTCATTTAGCACATGATCTAATGCCATGTCTGCTTGCATTTAGAAATGGAAAATACTGTTTGAAATTGAAAGTTTGAAAGGCATCTGCATCGTTTAAAATATGACACTCTGAGGACTTACAAGTCATTGAATTACTGTAGAAAGAAAAGGTCAGGTTCAGCAAGCCATCGGAAAGTCATCAGACTGAATAGAGTTCAGACAAAGCTAGCAGCCTCTGCTGAATAGATTTAATTGGGACATATGTTTTATCGAGTATTTCAGAAGTATTAAAGATCAAAATGTCATTTGTCATACAATGCTGGAAGTGGTTTATTTTTAATGTTAAAGGTTGTTTTTCCCCTCATTTCTTTAAAGTAAGAACTTTATCTGCTGTTTGCGAAATGTTGCTTTCTATTGATACAAAGCCACTAAAATTTCCATTTCTATAGATTTTTAACAAATGAATTATTGGAAGTGTTTGTGTGAATGGATAAATCAGCGTCTGTTTTTCCAGCTATAATGATGTTTACAGTTAAATGATAATTTTCTTTCTTACCAAGAAAGATTGTGTTTTAGGCTTCTGTACCAGCCCAAGGCAACCAGAGCCTTTTAACAGTGAAGATCTGTGACTCTCCAATACCCCCAGCAGTTCATCATATTCTGTGTGTTTTTCCATGCATACACAATATACAATTGTCCAGGCTGCCTGGTGCTGCCTCTGCCATTGATTACATGACCTCGAAAAGTTTAAGTTGGAGTATTTTTGAATTCAGGTTTTTTACAACTTTGGGGCATAATATCACTTGAAAAATTTCAGTTTTTATAAAGCTGACATGATGCTGATGTACCATTTGGGGACGTTTAGTATGGAATATGAATAGGTTTTGACATGAATAGAAAACTGAGAAATAAAAAGTAGCAATAACAATAAATTTATTGCCTTACAGAGCATTGTTTTTTTTTTTTAATAAAAAGTGAAGGCAAGTTGAAAAGTTAAGTTAACTTAATGGTGAACCACACCTATAACTGGCAATTACCCTATGGGGCAGCTTTACTAAATTCACATGAATAATTCGAAGTTCGATTGAATTTTAATTAAATTTTAATCTTCGAATATGCAAATTAGGCAACAAAATTTGATTGATCGATTAAAACGTTTTGATTCGAACGATTGATCGATCTAATCTTTTTTATTCAATCGTTCAATCGATCGAATTGCGGTGAAATCCTTTAATTCAATAGTCGAATTCTAAGGATTTTACTTCCCTTTTATTCATATGGTCTGATTTATTTTAATTCAAATTCAACCAATGATAAATCTGCCCCTATATATCATAAAAATAAATCTTGGACTGCACCATACCATTATACTGTTTAGTAGCTGGGTTAAATGTCCATAAAAGTAGGCTATTCCCCACTGTGAAACATTTCAGAGTCTTAATTACTTCGGGAAATGATTCCAGGATAATAAAAGTCCCCTTATGGAGTGCTGTTAAACTCATTCATGGACATAATTAACTGGACTCAAACTGCTTCTTGGGGTGTCTAAAAAAACCCTGTTTAGCAGCACCTTAAATAAAAGCAACATATGAAATAAGCATAGAGCAAGAATATACTATAAGCTCCATATTCTTGTCTTCATTCTATGACATAAATATCTTAGGGGCAATTTATCAACATGTGAAATTAGTGCTTACCACAGTAAAATTCCATCTTTCTTTCTTATGGGGTTTATAGAGGCCTTTTTATGATATTGTGTTCTCTTACTTACATGCATTGAAATATACTAGTCATGTGTGAATCTGTCTTGTGCCACTGAATAATTCTCAAAACTATGGAAAAAATTGCCCAAAGGTTTAAAGTTGCAAAACACAATCTATAGGTAATATTTTGCTGCCTTTTTTCTAGGCAAAAGGCATTGCAGTCAATTGGCATTTCATTGAGAGATGCATTGTCGGGACTCGCCCAAACCCTACAAGCCGTTCCCCCCCCCCACTGACCTTTCCCCCCTGCCCCAATAAGCACCAGACATGTTTCCTTTTGGGATGAAAAGGACGCAGAACACTATTTATTATAACAAGTTTTACTGTAAAACATACCGTAAACACCAACATCATGACATAAACCTAGTACAACACAACATGAATGTTTGTATAACAAACAATTACTGTAACTCCTTGAACAGCTGTATGTATCATAACAACACTGTAACTGTACAGCACAGCTAGCACTGCCAGCTGCCATACTACCTGGAATCCACCTCCTAGCCAACCGACTTCCCTTCCTGTGGGCCCCTTAATCACCCCAGAGGTGCAATGCCTTCCAGCCAGTCTTTAGCCCTGCAACTCTCCTCCTAACATACATACAGTATTGTTTGCCAGACTGGGATGGACTTATAAGTGACCTCCAGCTCTGTCATGCCCCTGCTTCCCTATGCACCATGGCTCATTGTGTTACTTTTTAAGCAACATACATTGTCAGTGGGTGAGTTTTTTTCATATTGTGGTTTTCTCATGCATTTTTCCACGCGGAAATGTATTCCTGTTGAAGCATTTTAAGTGGTTGTTCACCTTTAAATTAACTTATAGTATGATGTTGAAAGTCATAATCTGAGAACATTTACAGAACATTTACAATTGTTTTTTTTTATTATTATTTGTGCTTTTTTTAGTTATTTAGCTTTTGTTCAGCAGCTCTCTAGTTTACAATTTCAGCAATCTGTCTGTTATAGTCTAAATTACCTTAGCAACCATTAACACTAATGGTTATGAATAGTAGAGGGCCTAGAAAGATGAGTAATAAAAAGAAGCAATAACAATTAGGGGTCAAAGTGAAGATTAAAATTTTTGAGTTGTATGGATAAAATTCAACTAGGGAATTGTTGAAATGTAAAAATTTGGATTTGATTGTTGATATTTATCATATACTGGCCCTGGCACTGACACTAAACTCATATTTGACTTTTCGCCACCGTAAACCTGGCGAATTGCTGATTTAGCAATAATAATTTTAAAAAATGATGGCCAATTGAAAAGTTGCTCATAATTAGTCATTCTATAACATAAAAGTAAACATAAAGGTAAACTACCACTTTAATTAATAAATGTGCTACTAAAAATCTCATAGGTATGAGTGGTGAAATTTTATTGCGGTGAGCATTAACTTTAGAAAAAGGAAAAGAGTGTTGCTCAATCCTGAAATAGCAGTGAATATAAATGTAAAACCATTAAACTGACCATTAGCTGTATAATTATAGGCTCTAATGTAAAAACCCCGAACCACTTGTAAGTCAAAATCACTCACAGGCTTCTGAATAAAGGGTGCTCGATAAGGAAAGGCCCCACACCAACTTGAATCAGTGGCCCGGGTGCATTGCCCCAGACTCTTATGAGGGGTAACGATATGCCTGGTAGAAACAGCAGACAAGCACTCCAGTAGCTGAATATGATTGAAGATAAAAAGCAGAATTAATTAAATATTGTTAAAAATTGCCTGACGCATTTCATATCTGATATCATAGGCTCCATGATTAAGTATCGGTAGATACTAAACACATCAGGCGATTAACTTTTTTTAACAATAAGAAATAAATTCTGTTTTTCACTTTCAACCATATTCAGCTGCTGAAGTGATTGTCTGATTTTTTTACAACAAACTTTAATTTCACTTTAAATCTGCCCCATAGTGTCACGGTTTTACCTTCATTTTAATACATATTGTCTTAATCTCCATCTTAATCTCTTTAGCAAGTATTATTGGTTGTACTGTATTTACATATTTAGATGCATTTTAGAGGTAGCTCAAATTCTTCTTAAGTATGCACTCTTACAATAAAAACCAAAGGATTTTTTCCTTGAATGTTGTTTATTATATTAAATAATTTTTTAGTCCGACAATAATTTGCTAGCTATGCAGACCACAGGAATGGCTTCTAGTTATGGGCTATTAACTAACATCTGAAATTCCTTTGAAATGAAAATCCATTTGACAAACATGTAAAACAGGGGAATTCAAAGTTATATCAACACAACATGATTACATTAATATGGAAACATGGCCATCTCAAAATGAATACGTCCTTTAGTTATGCAGAACAATAAACTAATAAGCTGTGACTTGCTGTTGCTAAATCAATACTGAACCTTTCATATTATGTATAATTGTATTTCCAAGACATAACTGCATATCCAATTTGAGTTGAACAAATCAAATATCATATCTAGAGGTCTAATCATGGTGGATCATTTAGAAAATGAGATTGCTTTAATTTGCAAGAAGAAATTGTGCTGTCAACCTCTCTGAGTATCATGCATGTAAATGACAAATATTATTAGTGACACTGGGAAAGGCAAATCACTTGGAATCTGAAAGACTGTAGGAATTTTGGAACCAAGATAATAATGTTTTACTTCAATAAAATAACTTGGAAAGAAGACAAGCATTGGCAGTCTAACCCAAACTCACTGTCTACAGTCTTTATGTTTGTATTCATATAAAGATATTGAATATAGATCCACATGGTTTAAGACACTTTACAATATTTCCAGAAATAAACGATAAGAAAGACTTTACAAGTGTGTTGGTGAAATATATCAAAGAATCTTCGATTTTTATAAAACATCAGTGCTTCTCCAGCAGACTTCTGCACTGGAATCCATTTTTCAAAAGAGCAAATGGATTTCTTTATATTTAATTTTGAAATTGGACATGGGGCTAGACATAATGTCAGTTTCCCAGGTGCCCAGTTATGTGACTTGTACTCCGAGAAACTTCAGCTGCCCTTTACTTGGAGTGACATCACAGGGGGGGGGTTTGAGTTTGCACCTGGGGGTTTCATTCCCCTTTAAGTGGAAAAAAAGAAGCATCAAGTAGTAGTAAATATATATTAATATTAATAATTGATTCATTTTCCACATGTAGTAATCTTTACAAACCAGTGAGAAAGTAGCATTTACTGGTGGCCTGTTTAGAAGCAACCACATGATTGGTCACTGTGTAATTTTAGATCTGGTGCAGATGTTTGCAACTTCCGTTAATGAAAGCCTGTACTAAAGGCTGGATAATGGTTACCATAAATCATAATCCATTATCTCAGCCTGAGATGCAACTATCCCTCTAATGGTATACTACAGTCCTAAATGAATAAGATGGCAAATATGCCAATTTTACAGGAAAGAAATAACAAAACAATATCTGTGAAACACCTTATGCCACAGGATTCCATAAATTGAATATGCATTTCACTCACATCCTGTTTATAAAAGACCTACGTCATGGCTGGCTGCTTCTATCAAACATGCAACAACGCTGATCCAATTCAACCACATTATCCAAACCTTCAGGTATTCTACTCACACCTGTACCATTAGCTAATTCAATTTTGCAGAAATTTTGATTCTGACATTATGAAGCAGTAGTCTATCACCTTAAGAAGTATATGATTTTCATGAAGTTACATGAAGCATTGTGTATATTTATTGGTTTAGAAAGACCAACAGTTTACCAAATATAAACTACATTTGAGATATATTTAAAAATTTAAAATTGTTGTTCATTGTTTTCATATATTAGATCAGGGATAGGTGTGGATAGATCAGCTGTCAAGAGGAGTAATCGGTAGTAGGAGGTAGAAGTCAATGCCAACCAAAAAATGAAACCCTGAGCAGCTACAGCTGAAATTTTGTATGCAATGCAGACATTGCCCACTGATACACTGTTCAGACATCAAAATGTGAGATTAGAGCTCAGCACAGAAAAAACACTCACTTTCTATTAAATCTAATGGCATTTTTAGAAGTGTATCCATCAAAACAAACCTGCCTAGTATTTTTCAGCCTTGTTATGATTTATTTATCCGGGGAGTTATAGAAAAAAGGCAAAATAACACATCATATATGAGCTGAACAAATAAATGTCATCAATTGTTGGTTGCAAAACTACCAAAATGGCTACCTCTCATGGGGTCTACTCTACACACACATATGTATATATATATATATACAGTATATATATATATATATA
>CM044433.1:81058854-81078953 GCA_024363595.1 Xenopus borealis
TGTAATAAATTGTTCACATCTTCAAACAAGAGGTGCTGCAGTGTCTTCCTTTCTGCTGCATTAAAAACATAAGTGACTGAATAAAAATGTTCTAATTTTTATAACAATCAAAGCATTAGGACACCAATGAATGGTATTCTAGATGATCAGTGAATATAAAGAATTCAAATGTATCTATTGTAATATTGTCATTTAATGGTAAAATAAAAGCATTGCTCAGGTTGAGCCAGAGCATTTAATGCTTGTATTCAAATGCTTTTTTTTGTGTGATCAACCTTACTGTTTGACTTTTCTTGGCCACATTCAACTCTATAAACACTCTCTGAAAAACACATAAATATCTTCAACATGTGCATGGGTTAACATAAATGTATATCTCCAGCTACAGGACTCTCTAGGCTGCACACACTTCCTTTCCTTTTCTCTGCTTGGATTGACAGTGCAGCGATTGTGAATGTGTGGAAGAATGAATGAAACCAGAGATTAAGTGGGGTCTATTAAGTGGCAATAACCTCATGAGGCTTAGTCTTAGTAGGGAGGCAAAGTTCATCCTCAACGTAGGATCACACCAAAACCAAAGTAAAGCTTTTGACAATCCATAAATACACAAGGACTTGCCCTGTTAAAGCCATGTTTTACAAGGCACAGAGTTAATATATATCTTTGATATTATATTAAAGCAGACATAACCAAGCTTGCAGATGCTGCTAGTGCTCTGGAGGAAAAATCTGCTCTACAGCAATATTATTTGTAAACTATCTTTTTAATTAAATACCAGCGAATTTCAGCTCATTCAGCATTTATCATATTCTAGCCTTTTAATTCTCCTTTAATCTCACCCCTTAAGCAACATATTTATAGCTTTAAAGGAGAAGGAAAGGTTAAACTAAGTAAGCTTTATCAGAAAGGTAAACCCTTGCTTACTGCTCCTAAAAGTAATGTTCCTCTGTCAAAAGAAACACTGCATTTATTTCATTCTATTGTAGGCTTCTGTATCAGACTTCCTTCTTTCAGCTTAAACTTTCAGGGCACAGGCTTGAGCCCAGGTTGCTCCTTTCTCCCCCTCCCTTCTCCCTCCCTGCTGTAATCTAAGCCCAGAGCTATGAGCCAGCATGGAGACTCAGGCAGGAAGTGATGTCACACCAAGCTAATATGACAGCAGATATCCTAAACAAACAGAGATTAATTCCAGAGCTGTTTGTTTGGGTATTGTAAAGCATTCTATATAATAAATATAGAGTTCTAGCTTGCACTATTGTGGCTAATCTATTGGCAATAAAGTGCCTTGGTAGTTTTCCGTCTCCTTTAAAACCCATGATTAGTGAACATACTGGCTGTCCAATCAGCCCACAGGCCATTCTTGTTTGGGCCTTTGGAGAATAACCAGTTCTGCTAGGAAGTCAGACCAAGCTGCAACTCCCTTATGATCTTGTGAAGGTCCCTTAAACCACTGTGGCATCTGTTGTTAAGATTTTTATCTTAAACAGACAAACTGCTATTTGAGGATTGCAACATGGCAACTGCAACTGAAACTCAAGATAGCATACATAGTGACATTGTTAAGTTGGGTTGGAAAAAATATCTTCTTTACCACTGATAATTGTGATAATGCAGCACACAACTTTTCTTATGTAGATATAAAAGCATATAAAAGATTTTTTGTGTCGCTGGTTCTTGAAGAAAGAATTGTTTCTTTGCCTGGACTCACAATAAATTGCACCAGATTGACCTCAACTTTTTATTCTTAATAATATAGAATTTTTCTAAACAGATTATGTAATGCACAGCTATTACATAAATAGGTAGTAGGATACTTATGCAGACACAAATCAAAATAGATCTGTGGTTCCATTATAATTTTTTTTTAGCAAAGAGATTGTTTCTTTGCTTATCTGCACTGATTTGTAATCTGTTGAAAGCACCATCCATAATTAATAGCATCTCACAGTCAACAAGATGTGACACCTTTCCAGCTCTGTATGTAATTTATTTGGAGACCCTGGCAGAAACTGGATGGGACCTTTCACAAGTGAGAACTGCTAAAACCAAAAGAAGTATGAGATTGCCTATAATCTCTGCATCCGCACACTGCTTGTCTCATGCCCTATAACAAAGAGGTGCAAATTACTTGATTGCTTCTATCCTTTTATCTGTGTGTTCTGCAACTTTTATTCCAACTTTCTTGTCAGGTTGGTCCTTGAAATTATTAATGATGGCACTTTGCAAATACTTACACCTCTGCGCAGGGGTTGGCTATAGAGAATAAAGAAACTTTTCGTACTTTTTGGAAATATTTTGTCCACTTGTTTCTTTTAAAAGCCATCAATTTTGAACCCAATGATGTTCATTTAATAAATTGCAAACATTCCTCTGGAGAGGAAGCGGAACATGTAAACATATGCATGCCCCACCCCCAGCCCTCAGTTGGCACATGTGCAGAAGGTAGGTGCCGATTATGGATATTAAGATACCACCCTAGCCCAGGCCAGCCTCCTGATTTCTATTAATAAACATATATGTAAATATTTATGTAGTGCTACTTATATACCAATTGTACAGCAGACCAATACATTAGTACAGGGGTCCCCAACCTATATTCCTATTATGAGCCATATTCAGATGTGAATAGAGTTGGGGAGCAATGCAAGCTTGAAAAAGCTTGATGCAAAATAAGTGCTATAATTGGCCATTTGGTAGCCCTTATGTGGACTGGCAGTACCTGCTTTAAGGCCACAGGGTGCTACAGGGGCTTGCTCATGGTTAGGGATCACTGCATTAGTAGAAAAACAGTCAGTACAATAATAAATACAAGTATATATATATATATATATATATATATATATATATATATATATATATATATATATATATATATATATACATATACTGTGACACCAAAACGCTTAATCTTATTGTAATCTAAATTTTAAAATTGTCTGGTAATAATGATACACATTTCAATGTCATGAAGCTCAAAGTCAGGGATGGGTAGTAATTGTCATTAAAACTATGGCTAAATTACAGCTTTCAGCCTATTTATGTGTTGTCAACAAAGAAAAAAGAATCTCTACAGCATTTAGATTCAGGAAAGCTTGCAATTGTATCTACTTTATTATTCTGGAATTATTAGCTTATTACCCATAAACATGCAATTTATAGCCATAGTTTTAAAAGAGATTATTGCACAGATCAGTAAAAAATGTCCCAGACTATAAAGCTGATCTGCTCTGTGTTTTGTACAATGAGATAGAACCAACAGTTACAGTACGATATACTTTTGCATAATTACCAGATTTCCCATCCCTAGAAAAGACCTGAGGTTTGCATTGTAATTGCACTGAAAGGCCTTCTTAAAAAGTGACACAAGGATAAGATTGCAACAGAATGTAATAATATGCACACATGCATAATTAAAAAGGCTGACCTTTTAATGACATTTTAGTATGGCTTAGCTGTACCTATAAGTAACTGCAGTTAAGCCTGCAACTGACATTTTCCCCCAGCAAGCAAAAATCAAATTGACCACAGCTGTGATTATTTGGTAACCTGTTATCCTGAACTCCGTAGAAACTGACATTGAAATTCCGCAAAATATACGCTACAGGTATGGAACCTGTTATCCAGAATTCTTGGGAGCTGATGTTTTCCAGATAACACAGCTTTCTGTAATTTGGATCTTCATACCATGTCTATTAATTATTTGTTTTAAAACAAGCTATTAGAAAATGCAAGCTTAGCACCTTTTATTGCTTTAACTTTACCATGTCCTTACTTTAATTGGAGTACAGCATTTACCATTCCCAACACATCATCTTGGCTAAGGTGTTGGTGTACAGGTATAGGACCTGTTATCCAGAATGCTCAGGACCTGGGGTTTTCTGGATAACAGATCTTTTCATAATTTGGACCTTCATATCTTCAAGTCTACTAGGAAATCGTGTAAACATTAAATAAACCCAATGGGCTGGTTTTGCTTCCAATAAGGATTACCTATATCTTAAGCTGGCCATGGACGTAACAATTACGATCTTTCTCGGAAAAGATCTTTCCAAGAAAGATCGTTCGTTTCAACACACATGTGTAGAGCTGAATCGTCAAATATACAGGTAGAAACAATAGAATTCTACTTGTATCTGACGATTCAGCACTAACAATGGCCGATGTTCAGGGAGCTTTCAAAGGCATCCGATCAAAATTTTCCGTCCAGCCCGATCAACCAGCCGACGGATATCTTAATCTTCTGACGATATCGGTCGGCTCATTTCCCACCATACACGCACCGAATATCGTACGAAAATTAGTTTCGTACGATATTATCTGTGCGTCTATGGCCACCTTTAGTTTGGATCAAATACAAAGTATCAAGGTTCTGCTTTATTATTAAAGAGAAAAAGAAAATAACGTTTGGATTATTAGGATAAAATGGAGGCTTTCTGGATAATGGGTTTTTGGATAACAGATCCTGTACCTATATTATTATTAGTGCTGATGTTTACTTATCCTCTGTAATAACATAATACCTAGTAATTTATGAGCGGAGGAAATAAACATTTTTGCTTGAGAAAGCTAACAACAGAAGACCTTATTATAGGTATTATTATATAGTACTTGCTCTATTTTTGGGGACACTAAACTTCCCATTGTGAGGGGGCCTGTGACCCCCACAGGGAGGTAGTCGGAATCTAAGGAGGAAGCCTTCCAGAGAGTCCAAGGCAGAGTACAGTTCAGGGATAGTTCAAGAGAGTGGTCAAAGTCCAGGCAATAATCAAAAGGCAGGCAGCACAGGATCAAGGTCAGGCAAGAGTCAATAACAGGAATCAAGAAACAGGATAAAGTGCACCCAGGAACACCAGCAAGATGACCTATACGTGGGCGCGGAAACGAGGCCCGCGTCGCGATGACGTCAACAGTCAGCGCCGACCAGAGCGCCGGATTGTAACACCCATAATCTTCATTACTCTCCAGCTATGCAATCTGTGCTAAATGAATAAGCATTAATCCATGTCAAGACAATAAATCTTTTAATGTTTCAATGTGTTTTAGTAGATTTTAGGAAAGGTGCTCCAAAGTACTGGAACATTTCTCACCCAGGTCACAAGCATTTTTGTGCATTATATATCTAAAACCTGTACCTGAGATATAACAAACCGTAGCAAATTAATTGATTGACACATACGTTCTTGGTAAATTCAAGACCCCATTTCTTTAAGAAGCAAATAAAAATATAAAATGAAAAAATCTGAAAGATTAATGTTTTTTTTTTCCCAACAGTGGGGCACTGGCATTAATTGCCAGTCTTCATTTAATCACAAGATAATTTAATTAAAATGATGTATTCTCTCACTTTGGCAAAGGATCAGCTAGAAAATGGGAAAGAGGGAGGTCAAGCACTGAAGATAAAAGAAAGTAATGACTCCCAGGGCTCCTATTTTAATATTTTAGAGACCATGATATAACACAGTGATATTGCTGAGAATATATGGATGATCATTACTGTATTTATACTCCTTAAAATACAGAATTTAGTGTTTCGCCAGTGGGCCACAGACCTCTTAACATTCACAATGAACACATACTGAAAAATAACATAATTAAGAAAAGAAGAAAATGAACTGAATAAGATGCCTTATTCAGAAACCCATTATTTAGAATGCTCCAAATTACTTTAAGGCTAATGCCCATAGAGTCCATTTTAATGAAATAATAATGATTTTTAAGAAGTGTTTCTTTTTCTCTATAATAATAAACCAGTACATCGTACTTAATGGTAACTAAATTGCATGAGCCCATAGTGGTGGCAAAATAATCCTACTGGGTTTATTTAATGTATAAATTATTTTTAGTAGACTTCAGGAATGTTGGTCCACATTACAGTAAGATCCCTTATCCAAAAAAATCCAGGTTCCAAGTAGGGATGAACCGAATCCAGGATTCGGTTCGGGATTCGGCCTTTTTCAGCAGGATTCAGATTCGGCTGAATCCTTCTGCCCAGCCGAACCGAATCTGAACCCTAATTTGCATATGTAAATCATGTTTTCCCCTTCCCACTCCTAATTTGCATATGCAAATTTGCATATGCAAATTAGGGTTCGAGTTCGGTTTTCAGCCAAATCTTTCTAGAAGGATTCGGGGGTTGGGCCGAATCCAAAATAGTGGATTTAGTGCATCCCTAGTTTTCTGGATAAAATATCTTATGCCTCTATTGATACTTTTAGGAATGTAAAGAAATGTCTGTTGAATGAGGCCTATGTGAAGCTGTTTCTAATATATCTGCATGATATGTCTCTGGGTAACCTGGCCAATAGACATTACCCAATTGGCCTTGTCCCATTTATACAATGTTGCAATTTACACAAAAATGTAATGATGGACGAATCTACCCCGTTTCGCTGAAAAATTCGCAAAAAAATTGGCGAAAAAACGAGTCACGGCACGTTTTTAACGCGCGTCACGTAGTTTTCGTCGCGTCCAAAACGACGGTCGACTAGTTTTTTGCCAAATTTTCGCCAGGCGAATTTTCGCTGTCGTTTCGCGAATTTATTCGACAGCGGCGAATCGCGGGAATTAGCCGCGAATTCGCCCATCACTACTAAAATGTACTGTATTACCTACTGTTCTATAAAAAAAATTATTTTAGTATATTATAGTATATTATATTGTATATTATAGAATATTATTTGAACTTTTAGTATTTTATAGAATTGTCAATTCTAAGCAACTTTTCAGTTGGTGTTTATTATTTATAGCTTTTAATTATTTGCCTACTTCATCTGACTCTTTTCAGCTTTCATATGGGGGTCACTGACCTCATCTAAACACAAATGCTCTTTAAGGCTACAAATGTATTGTTATTGCTACTTTTTATTACTCATCTTTGTATTCAGGTCATCACCTATTCATATTCCAATCTCTTATTTAAATCATTGCTATCCTTTGGACCCTAGCAAACAGATTGCTGAAATTGCAAACTAGGGAGCCACTGAATAAAAATGCTGAATAACCTACCCCATTTTTTGTTAATGAGGCCTTTAGCGTTTCAAAGGAAATGCAGCAAATATTAGTGCCCTTCAGCTCCTAGGATATTAGAATTAAGGGAAAGCATGTTGGGAACTGCAGTCGGTCAGTATCAGAGATGGTTTGTTTAAGCCATGTTGTAATTTATAGTAAGAAATGTCTTGATTATGTGAGAGACAACTGCACACATTGTTAGGCAAGTCTAGATTTGCTCTTTGTGAATTTTAATATATGAACTTTAAGCTGTAATCAAACAGAACCGCTATGATTTTAGATTCGGCATAAGAAATGATTTAGAAATGAGTTTGTTTAATGTGCTCTGTATTTCTTTTGTTTTTCTTTGCACTACAGGATCAAAGAGACCAGAGTTACTCCACAGTGAAAACACCTTCGACCACAGTGACTGTTTATAATTTAAAGCCTGGCACTGTTTATGTGTTCCAGATCCGAACATCTTCCTCACAAGACTTTGGGAGCTATAGCCCTACTATTGAAGTGGAAACACTTGGAGAATGTAAGTGAGGCTCCATCCTGCATATCAGGTGGCCACAATTACATTGTAAAATGAATAGTTATGGGTGTTCAAATGGACATTGTCAGTGTTATGTTATTATTGTTCAACATGCCACCCAGAATTTGTATTCATTAGTATACTGTTTTTTAGCCCAATATTTAATCCTCGCAAATGGTAACTGTGGCAAAGGCTTCACACATAATTGAAAATAGCAACATTATATCACTTCCATATAGAGTCCTGCAGCGGGTCGGGTTACCCGCAAAATCCCGCGGTACCCTGCGGGTTGCTCGTAGAATTTCTGGGTGCGGGTATAGAAGCGGGCCGGTGGTCCTGCAGGTTGGCGGGTTGAGGGTCGGGTCGCGGATCCTCGCTATAGGGATTTTTACTCCTTTTTCTGAGCATTTCCACTACTGATGATGTCACATCCGGTTTACAATGACAGCACTTCCTGTTTTACTCCTTTTTTTTCTGATCCTGGCTACTTCCGATGATGTCACTTCCTGTTTATGATGACAGCACTTCCTGATTCTTGATGGTCAGCGGGTCGCGGGTCTGGGTTGCGGATCACGGGTTGCGGGTACGGTTCGGGTCGCGGGTCCAAGCGGGTAAAAATGCGGGTCGCGGGTTCGGGTTGCGGGTTGCGGGTACGGGTCGGGTTCGGGTCCCAAAAAATGGACCCGCGCAGGACTCTACTTCCATATACTTCTTAAAGGGACACTGGAACTTAAGTTTGGTATGTCTTTCTAAACAGACATGCTTAGATATTGTGTTTATGTAGTGACAGCTGCTAAATAGCCACAGCCATTTCATGGGGCTCGTCTATTCTAGTTTTGTACAGACTGCTGTTTCCCACAAATCTGATGTTTTTCCCTATATTTTACACCATCTTTTCCAAGTCCCGTGAAAAACCTAAAATGCATTTGGTACAATATTTATAAAACAGCAGCAAATGATGTAATTTTTTCATGACAATTATCTATTATACACTAAGCTTACATGCTACTTTATGATCGCTACAGAAGGGGTTTGTTCATAAGTGTAGAAGATCTCTAGACAGCAAATAGGAAACCAATGAGTGAATATTCACACACACACCAGATTTAAAGGAACAGCAACATCAAAAACTGAAAGTAATAAACAGGCCCGGGCCAAGCCAGGGGCCCAAGGCAACCTGGTCGGCCAGTTCGAGTCTGCGAGTATGCGCAAGTGTCTGCAAGTTTGCGCATACATGGCAATAAAACAGCTAGCGGAGGTGGGGAGAGCAGAGCAAACTGGCGCCAGATAAGGGGTAGGCGAAAGAAGAGGTACGTGCTTGGTGCCCCCATGTCTTTGCGCCCTAGGCACATGCCGATTCTGTATATCGCTAGTGCCGGCCCTGGTAATAAAAATATAATGCACTGTAGCCCTGTACTGATAAAACTGCTGTGTTTGCTACAGAAACACTGCTACTGTTTATATAAATAAGCTGATGTGTAGCAATGGCGGCAGTCATTCAAAGGAGATGTAGTACATATATAATTTCCATGCCCTCCAGCATTTTGGAAATGGAAAGAGAGACAAAAAGATTCGTTGCATGGGGCCAGGCAAAATGGTGTGACCACACCCCTTTTTGTGGCCACACCCCCTAATTACCATGCCCATTTTACAAAATTTGCCAGGTTTTAAAGATTTTTTTTATGTTTTATTACAGTTTTACTAATGAAGGTGAATTGCTCTTTAAACTGTTACAAAAGTATAAAGTAACTGTTCTGGGCTCTCTGCCAAGAGCCAATAAAGTTACAGTTGTATCTTTTTTGGCTGTTCAGTGCAGAGAAATAGGGACTTTCCCGTTCAGTGCAGAGAAATAGAAACTTTCCAGTACTAACGTGGGACTGCGGGTTTAGCTGTCAAAAGCAGGACTGTCCCTCTCAAAAATGGGACAGTTGGGAGGTATGCATTCTGTGTCGGTTTTCTAAATTTATGTAAGTGTAAAATCTTTCAAGTTCTATTCAATCTAATCTATTCAAGTTTTAATAAATAGCCCCCTAAGACTTTTGCCGCATTGTTTGAAAAGTAAAAGCCAGGAGTGCTGCTTTAAAATACAATTGTTTTTACAAATAACTTTAAAATCACTGATTTTTTTTTCCTTTATTAGAATTATGTTTTTTTTTATTCAGCAAATTTATATTTTGAAGTTGTCAGGTTTTGAAGTCAACTGTGTTTTTCTCAAATTTTTTTCGTGCAGAAATGTTCACTATATTTATTTAATTAAAAGAGCTAAAAGCTAAAAAGAGCAATACCTAGGACCCCTAGTGATGTTTACCTTCGTGAGCAGAAGAGCAGCATTATGAGACATCTGAAAATGCTAGGCATTGAGAAAACGTCTGTGTGGCTGTCTTCCAGCTATATACTCTTCCCCTGATTGTTTTATTTGCTCATGCCTATCTCTGGCCCATTGTGTTTTAAATTGTACAGATGAGGCATAGAGGAGCTTTTATGTGCCACAGATTCATTTGTAATACGTATCATATCATATTATTAACTGCAGTAAACTCTGGTACGTAAACATACAGACTGGGAAAACTGCCTTTGTAGGCATTGATGTAGAGTTTAATGTTGATGCACATAGTTAACATTAAAACCAAGTTCAAGAAAATGAATATGGCTTTGATGATATTTTGATATTGCCTCCAATATGAGCTGGAGGCAACTACTAACCCTCTTTTGCTAATGCATGCATTAGTGGTCACTAATATGCACGTGTGCTGAACTGGTAAATTACCACAGTGACTTTATAAAACAATTATTGTTTACTGATGCAAATTCATCATGACTCCACTATACTTTAGGAAGCTCAGAAGCATACAGTATATCAATGATCAAGTAGAGGTAAGTGTACTATTGGTAGGGAAATCAAGAAAAGGACCAAAGATAATTTCATAAATATTCAGATTTTCATCTTACAGCCAGAAAATATATATATTTACTTCATCTAAAATTAGTAAGAGGTTTAACTGAAGTTCTTTGAAACTAAATAAATAGTAGGAATTTTGTGAACAATTGAGCTTTATAGAGTATCATTTTTGTAAATGGAATTCTATTTTTCTATTGGGTTATTATTAGACTACTACATTTCTCAGATCTCTTATTTTTGTGAATGAAAAGGTACTGCAGTGCACAGATACAGTATGAGGGAAATGGCAAGCCTGAGAAAAGTGTTTTGAGTAAAAAAAAATGGGTGATTTCCATTTAAGTGGGCACCACTATAACAAATGAAAGGCTGGAATGATAGCTTGCTCTGTATGAATTTTACAGATTGTGCTTAACGGGGCCTTAAATTGCATCCGTTTACTGCATAAGAGGCATTTGCAGAATGAATTGAATCCAATAAAAATTTTATGGAAAACTATGTGGCTGCCTGGAGTCTTCACATGCTCATGTTGGTTGGAAGAAAATTAATGAGTAGGAAAACCATTTAGATGCCATCATTTTTAATATGCCCTTGTGATACAGGAATATTTTCCTTATGCCATCTTATAATATGTAGACTGTGCAAGCCAAAAATAAGGAGGTTTCACTTTCATATTTCAATAACAGCCTATTAAAATACAGCTTCCTCAACCAGAGTGGGGTCAAAACAGTTTTCTGCAGCATAAGAAATGCTATAACATTACAAAATATAGAAAATAAGCCCAACCCCACCAATCTATTTAGCATGTAGGGCAAACCTTGGTTTTAAAAGCAATTGAAAAATGTTGCATTTTTATCTATACTGTTTTGTACTTGTATCTTTATTTAAGTTTTATGCACACCAATTCAGAATGGCTCATAAAGTGTCAGAGTGTCAGTGGTGTCAATGGAAATAAGTGTCACTATTTTAGTTTAAAGTATAACCAAACATGTTTTACACAATTAGTAGGAATAACACATTTATTATGGGGAAAACAATCAGAGAAGATATTTTATCCCATAATAAGAAACTTCTTTTCACGTTTCCATTTATGTCATTGTTCTACAAATTTTAACCAGTAAAGTGAATATATATTTATTTATTATTTTACTAGTTTATAAGTTTAAAGTGCATTTTTTACCCACAAGGCAACATCATTTTTTTTAAATTTTGGAGCAATCAATAATCTGCAAAAATTGATGATTTCAGCATTTGATTTCAGCAACCTTTTCATTTACATATTACAGGATATTTAATTTGCCATTATATTTGAAGTAACATTATTCCCCTAGAAAACATAAAGCTTATTGAAGTCTGCTTTCACTATGGTGCTAAAAACAGTTGAATTTTTACCTCAACTTGATTTTGCGCTAAAATGTAAGTCGAATAAGGGTTTTCAAAACTATGCTCAATATTTAAAGGAAAAGTAAATGTTTTTCTTTTTCTTTCTGTAAATTTGCTCTAAACAGCGCCCCAGATTAATGTACCTTAGTCCCTGCTGCAAGTCTGCTCTGGTTTCTGTGTTATCAGCAGCAGGTTTCCCCTTCTTCCTGGTGCAGAGTGAAGCCCAGCCCCTTAGTTTACTGAGCAGTCCATTTGCTGCTGTTCCACAATAGAGAGGAAGAGGGAGCCAGTGTTTCATTAGTAAGCTAGTTTCCCCAAGCAAAAGCTGCTACACACACTGCTCTCTGCTATGTCACATTATGCAAATGATCTCCAAGACTAGTCTGAGAGATAAGGTCAGCTCAGAAAGCTAAGGGGCAAGGCTTCACTCTGCACCAGGAAGAAGGTGAATCAAGCTGCTGATAACACAGAAACCAGAGCAGACTTGCAGCAGGGACTAAGGTACATTAATTTGAGGGGCTGTTTAGAGCAAATTTACAGATAGAAAAAAAAAACGTTTACTTGTTCTTTAAGCTTAAATATTCTGGAAATCCTTAAATGCTAAATGTCAGCATCTAAACATTTGTGGTTTCATGTAGAAGTCAATGGCAGTTGTTCTTTATAAAATTTAAGTGATTTTGTCAATTCAATGTTTTTTACAGTTTTTAAAATGTTGGCATTTTTTTTTGCGTTTGTAGACCCATTGAAATGATGAGTAGAATACAAATTTGAAACATTCACTTTTTTACATGGTTTTATAATAACAGTTATAATAATAATAAATCAGTTTCAATAACTTCAGTACATGAACATTATGGGACATATTTATTACATTGGAGACAAACATCATAGTGATGTTGCCCACAGCTTCCAATCAGATCTTTAGTTTTGCTTTCTAACTTGTAGGTGACTGGTTTCTATGAGCAACATCAACAACCCTTAACGGAGAACTAAACCCATAAAAAAACCCTCCCCCATGAGGCTGACATACTGTAAAAAGGTCTCTGTATAGATTTTCTGTTTTGCGGGGCTTAAAGTATTCATAAAAAGGACAAGTAAAACAATAATACATTTGATTAAATTGATTGAAGCATATTTGTGAATGACTAATTCATCCTTCTTTTCTTTTCCTAGTGGCTTTGGTTTCAACTGAACAGAATCCACTCATTATCATAGTAATTGTTTCCGTGGCCGGGTTTATTGTGCTGCTGTCTATGGTGGTTGGACTCATGATATGGAGAAGGTGAGAGCCAAACCTAAACAACTACTAGCACTATGGAATGATTATATATAAAATATATATAATCATTATAAAATATATGACATTGCTTTTAAGAACTTTAATCTAATTTAACTTTAAAATGCTTTGTAGGTTTACTGAGAGGGAGAGGTGCCAAAGCTAGACCAAACCATTTATCAACCATTGGCACAACATTGATTGCGATAGGAAGAAGGTTGTGCCATTAGTCTTAATACATCCATTTCTATATTGCCAGTATATTCTAGTGGATAACAATTGGTTCAGCTAGCAAGTGTTTCATTTGTGCATTGCAAGCAGATTGTGGTATCTCTGGGGCTGCATACCAATGAAATGTATGGCCTCAAGGCTCTCTTCAATGTTTCATTCACATGTCAGGTAACAGGATCATCCTTGACAATCAGAATGCCTATACCCAGCAATACAATGGACTCAGCACTGCTTTACTGTCAAAACAGAGGTTTACTGCATCTCATTTGCGTCACTGCATCAACCTTTCCATGCAGACAGATAAAGATTAGGGTTGCTTCTGTTTTGTACCACTTCAGTCACTTTTTCCATTGATTAGGCTCCAGTTTATTCTTCAAACCAATAACATACTTCACTTCACAAAGCCAGAAGGATGGGAAGCAAGACACTGACATGTTCTGGATTTTATACTGCACTTTAGCAACAGGTAAATAAAGTAAGAATATGTAGAAAAGACAATAAGGGGTCACATGAAGAATGTAGGTGAAGAAACGAAACAATATATATGGAAAGTACTGCTTTGGAGACAGAAGATCCATGAAACTGTCTGAATAGTTTGACAACCAAGTATTGTGAATGAAGGTATATGCTGAATTTTATACTTTCAGTGGTTTTATTGATCTTTATTATTTTCCTGCAGGCAATGTGGCTACAGCAAGGCAAGTCAAGATGGTGATGAGGAATTGTATTTCCACTGTAAGTTAAAATGATTCTATCTACATCATATACTTAGCTTTTATTCAAAAACTACCAAACCATACAGTATATATGCAAGTGGCTTATAGCAAACAACTTACCTGTAATATATCAACCTACTGTATTGAGCCCAGAAACTGTTTTTCTAATCTAATTGGTTTTTTTCTTACTTTTTCTTTACTTACTCCTTAAAGAGCAGGCATGTTCAAACTACATCCAGCTGTTGTTCAGCAAAAGCATGTTTTTTCACATTTTTCACTTATTACTAAGATAGATTGAATACTTGTTGGAGACAAAACAAGCCAATTGAGTTTATTTAATGTTTAAATTTTTTTTGCAGACTTAAGTTACAGAGTTCTAACTTACAGAGAGACCCCTCATCTGGAGCATTCTGGATAAGAGGTCCCAAACCAGTTACCATTTGCAGCTATATGCAGTGCTTTACATGCAAGTTCAACCACTGAAAATTTTAATTTGTGCAGGGACTGAACCAATCTACAGATTCAGAGTAAAAATTACAAAGCAGTGAGGCAGAATGAAGAGGTGGCTGTTTGTTTTTTTATATGGCAATAATCATTCTTTTTCGACTACTTGAGCTCTTTAATACATTATAATAATTCAGTTCATTTATCATGCTGATAAATCTGCCTTTTTGCAACACAGTAAAGCTATATTTTATTAACCTCTGGGTTTCATGTTGTCACTATGTTGTATAACAGCCTCCAGCATCCCCCTTACAAACACTGCCTGCCTGAATATGCAAAGAGTTGCATATGTATGGCTGCTGATGAGACAGAAGTTGAAAAGCAGTGCAGAAAAAAGTCTATCAATAATTGTTTCAGAAAGCTGATCTATGATAGGATTCAGCAGGGCATTTGGATAGTCAGCTTTTCACCGCTTCACAAGTATCTGTCTTTGTGGGACTTCTCTTTCTTAGCAAGACACAATGATTTCACAGACAGGACTTGTCAGAGATGGTTCAGTTGTGAGAAAGAATAACTTGATTTGATTTCTGGTATTTGTCATGCCAAAGGTGTTGTGTTCTACTGCTCTGTGAAGCATTTCACAGCTATCTTGCTGCCTTCACTTTCCAAATGTCTCTGTCATTTTAGCGCTGCTCATGCTCATAAATTTCCAGCCATGTGAATGTGAAGATAAACAGGCCATTGAAATTTAACGACATTGAAAGGCTAATAACATAGGTGCTTAATTGCAACCGTGCAGTTACCTATAGCAACCAAATCAGATCATAATTAGCAACTGACTGATCAAACTTAGTTGCTGTCTGATCCCTGTTACTATCTCCAATGAAGCAGTACAGTCCCTACAGTATATTAGTAAATGATTCTGCAAAATTAGGAAATACAGCATAAGTATAAAAAGAAAACGTAGTGCACATTTTTGTGCCCATTTTATAAAATATATTGGAAACAAATATGCACGAAGTATGACATTTTCCAGTATGAAACACTCTGTATTACATCACTCCTGCATTGTTTGCACTTTGTATTTTCTTGGTAAAGTGTTCCAGCTATTAATATACAGGTATGGGTATGGGAGTAACGGATCTTTCCATAATTTGGATCTTCATACCTTAAGGGGGGAATGTAATTAAATTTGCAAAGAGCAAAAGAATACGCATCAATAAGATTAAATAATCCACATCTCGCAATGTAATATTGTTCCTTAAGTTATTGCATTGCGAATTTTAATTGCGCACTGTGAATTTTAATTGCGCATTGCGAATTTTAATTAATTAATTAACTCTTAAGAAGTGCTTGAAGGTGTCGTAATCTTTTGGAGCAAACGTAATGACTTTTCCAGTAATAAGTTTTATTACATTGACTGCGCATTGGCAAAAGCTGTAAAATTCGCGAACTCTTTTCCACTGTCAGAATTGTTCGCGCAGAGGCATAACTTCTCGCATTGCGAATAGTTTTTCCATTACCAACTTTTATTACATTCCCTCAAAAGTCTACTAGAAAATATTTTAAACATGAAATAAACCCAATAGGCTGCTTGCCTCTAATAAGCATTTATTAATTATATCTTAGTTGGGATCAAGCACTGTTTTATTATTAGGGATTAGGGATTACTATTACAAAGGAAAACAATTTTTAAAAATTATTTCATGTTAATGAAGTATATGGAAGACATCTTTCCCATAATTTGGAGCATTCTGGATAACAAGTCTCTGGATAACAGGTTTCCGGATAATGGATACCATACCTGTACCTTGTACATCATTTGTGACTCATTAAGGTTTAAAACATATTCTTGTGTTACATTACGGAAAGACTGAGTATATGTCTTCATTTTAGTGGAATAGTGGTCAAGCTTCCCAGCAGAGGTGATAAAGGCTAGATGAAGCTGTTAGATGAGCTGAATTGATAAATGACCAAGAAAGGCATAATTTTATAAACATAGAAGTATGAAATAGTTTCTGAGTTTTCCCAGCAGACTGAAATGGACAAGCATACAGTATGTTTTTCCTGCTGTCACATCCTATAATGCTATTGCTCCTACTGATACCAAGCAATTCCAGTAGGCCCTTTGATTCCGGGATGTTTCTTATTTACTGTAACAGAAAATACTAATAAGCAAGTAATGCAAATAACTGTCATGAATTTATACAGGTTGTAAACCTGGTACTTGACAGTTATCCCAGCTAACATAAAATTGAGCAATGCAAACAATTTATCCATGGTGCATATTTAACTTTGCGTTTTCAAACCTGCAAAGCATTAAGTGGCCCATTAGCCAGTGGAAAAATGATTTTCTGTAGCATTAGAGCACAGGGTATACAACTTGTTACTAGCAAAATCCATATTTTTGCTGCCATTCCACTAAATATATTGCTTTGAAGCAGGTCTTTAAAAATGCACTTCCACAATTAAAATTCATGAAATAACTGTTTAATAACATTGCTAAATATAACTGTAACGCTAATTTGGGCAATCTTGACCACAATTAGTTAAAGTGTCCAGCTAACAGTATAAGCATGTGTGACTTACTGTGACTTACACACAGGGTCAGGGCCTTCGCCAGATGGAAGCTCTCCCTTTAAGGTGTAGTGGAACTACAACACACAGGCTACTGTACACAAAAATAGAAGTGTGAGAATCACTCACCCTGGCGGTCTAGTGGTGCGGCGGGGACGCCCGCCACGCCGCTCCTTTCCCCCTGCTGCCAGCCTCCATAGTGCGCGCGCGGCCGCACTTCCGCGTTCTTAAAGGCGATGCGCGCTGACGTCATGACGTCAGCGCGCAATGGCGCCAAAATTCAAATATTTAAAGGGGCATTTTGGAATTTTATGTTGCCCGTGATAGGTTTTGTTCCTGGTGCCTTGTACTTGTGCTGTAAAGCTTCTGATCTGTCTGATACCTGTGTTTGACCCTGCCTGGCTGTTTTTGACTACTCTGATCTCTGGAACCTGACCCTTGCCTGAATCTGACCTTGAAATTGCTTAACCCTCCTGATTGTCATTCTGGTTTGACCCCTGCCTGTTATTGACTCTGATTCTGCCTTCTCCTAATCTGATTGATTACCCGGTTTTGACCCCTTGCCTGCCTGACGACTCCTAGTTATCTGCCTGCCACGACCCTGCCAGTTTGACCATGAATCTGCCTACTCCTATCTGTACCGTGACCATCGGCCTTAAAAAACACTATCTACAGTCGTGCCCCATTGCTAGCCAGAACTCCTGCTCTGCACCTCTCGTATAAGTCCAGGTGGCATCTGAGTAAGCTGAGGGCTCCTCCCGAAGCCAAAGGCGGTCACATTACTGGTGAAGCACGAGCCGAGACCAGGGTGCTTGGCACTTGTTCTGGTATTGGGTGCCGACCGTGACAAGAAGCTTGGGTGCCAGGAGGTTCTTATGATGCAAACAAAAACTGTTTTATTAGTCCAAAGACAATATCCCCAGGTTTACTCACGTACACAGATGAGGTTTGGGACACGACACACAGTCAAATCAGATAATAGGTAGCACAGCTGAGCAAAAGACTCCATTAGGGATTTGCAGTAACTCAGTACAACTATTCCCTCCAGGAAGCTGCCTCTACCTTTCAGTCCCTCTTCACTGAGGTCCCTACACTCAGGCATTTAAAAAGCCTCTAGGAAGGTACTCCCTCTTGCAAAACCTCATTGGAGCTTTAGCTGCTCTTTCTCTTTACACTATCTACCTTTCTCTCCTAAAGAGACTATTACAAGCCTGCCCTGCTATAGCTAAACCTCATTCACTGGGCTGCCTGGTTCCAGACTTTACTGGACCCATGCACAGGCTTATCACACACATCCACTCTGCTCCTCAGGTGGAAGGCAAAGAGGAAGCTGCCACTCCTTTCCCAGCTCTATAACAGGTTGAGGCAGGATGAGGTCACAGCACCAACTGGCCAATAGCAGGGGATATACAAATCTTTAACTAGGGACACATTTAACCCTAGGGGCCCTGCACTTTAATACTTGTTTTTACAAAAGTTTACAAATGTTATTATATTATACCACTAAATCCTTAAAGTTAACCAAAACCCATGTGAGAAGCTGTTTTAATATTATATTCAGTATAAACATTTCTTAATAAGTCTTAAGTGTAAATTAGAGAATTAATTAACGAATATTAATGTAAACAAAGTAAAAAGCTACATAGTTATTACCATATTTGTGGCATTTCTAATTTTACTACAGCAAAAACTTTATGTAAGAGTATAAATAATATATGTAAAAAATACATTTGTTTATCAACACAGTTCAATTTATTATGAATCAAAAAAATTCCAGTTTCTTCAGATTTTAAATGCTTTTTCCATGCATGAATTATTCAGTCCAGTTATGTAAAGAGATTTTCCAAATCAATGTAACTTATTAACTTGCATTGTCTTAATGTGGATGCAAAGCTTACTAGTTTTCTGAAAAAGAAGGATTCCATGATTTTAGAGTTCAGCATTGCTTTTATAACTTCTGGTGGCTCTTCAACCAGTGTGGGTGCCAAGACCAGGCTTCCCCTAGGTATTTGTTCATTTCCATATTTCTTCTGGTATTCCCAGGATGTTCCAGGCCCTTGTCCAACCAAGTTAACAAAAATAAAACCATTTTAACAACATACATTAATAGTCAGCCTTAGTCTGAATTAAACTCTGGACCTTAGCATGGAAAAATGCAAGCCAAGAGCTGTAGACAATGCTGTATGAATGCAATAATAAAATCATAATGAACTAAGAAATAATTAATAATTAAGAAACGTATCCTAACTTCCGCAGTCAGTGAATATTCACCTATAACAGCTTCTAAAGGTATTTGTAAATAATTTTATAAAAAGTGTTGGGTGAGTAGACAAGTGGAGTTCTATATACTGTATCAATCTTTGGTTTTATGCCTTAAATCAGCTCACTGTACTTATAGCATAGTAAAAATTACAAATATACTATGGGCAACTTCATGGAAATTGGGGTCCTTAAAACCCTTTATACAAGCAGTGAAATTTGTTTGATCAAGCCCCACTTTCAAGTGGGCCATGTCAAGATCCTTTCGTCAGCACAGCTGCTGCAATTAGAAAAGGCTCCATTGACCACCACCCTTTATAGTATAACTTTCAGCCAGTTCTTCATCTAAATAGAATATTAGGTTTAAGGTCAATATTTATTAGTTTAATTAGTAACCTTATATGTGGCAGTTTATTAAATACCTTAGCAAAATCTAAATAGAATCACAGCAAACCACAGTTTTTAGGTACCTGCTTACCCTTCATAGAAGGTAATTACATTTGTCAAGATATATTGTGCACAAACTCATAAGTCATTCGTGCTAAAGTGTTTTAGTACCCTGGGGTGAATACCATAAGGTGGGTGAACTTTGTTTAGCTTCACATGTTCTAGTCTCTGTTGAGATACCTCCTGAGTCAATCATCCATCATTAAATTAATTCATTAAATTATTTCTTTGCAGTATAAATTGAAGAAAAATAAAATTAGCTTTTTCCCAACTTGTATCAACAAAGATTTGTTTTACTTTTTGTAGCTATGCTGTTGGCTTGGCGGATTGCCTTTTTTTTTTTTT